>VXBQ01004655.1:0-89887 GCA_013400175.1 Phainopepla nitens
CAAGGTCAGTGGAAAAGAAAAAGAGGGAGGAGGTGCTTCAAGTGTTGGAGTGGAGATTCCTCTGCAGGCCGTGGTAGGGAATGTGGTGAAACAAACTGTCCTGTTGGAATGCATGAAGTCCATGGTGGGTGCAAAAATCTATTCACAGCCCACGGGAAAAGTGCTCACAGTGGAGCAGGTGGATGCCAGAGAAAACTGTGATCCAGTGGGAGACCCGAATAGAGAGAGAGAGAGGGCCCTTGCTTCCAAACTAGAGCAGCCTGTCTTTAGGGGGCTGCACCCTGTGAATGAGTGACCCACACCATGAAAGTTTTGGGAAGACTGTTTACCCATGGGATGGACCCCATGGCATAGCAGAGGAAAGGCTCCTCTCCCTGAGCAAACAGAAGAAGATCCCAGGAGGTGAACTGACCAAGACCTCCACACTCTGTCTCCCTGAACTGTCAGTGGGAAAGACGGAGGGGCTGGGGAAAAAAAAAGGTGTTTTAAAGACTTATTTTACTTCTCATTATCCTTCTCTGATTCTGTTAATAAATAATTTACTTTATACCTTTAAATGTTGAAAAGTTTTGCCCTTAGAGTGTTTTTCTCCCAGTCCTTATCTCAACTCATGAGCCCTCTGTTAATTTTCTTTCCTCTCCTTTGCCCAATTGCAGCAGGAGAGGGTAAGTGAACGACTTTCGTGGATACCTGGCATTTGGCCAGTATCAAACCATGACAACTTGAAAAGCTGGATAAAAGAAACTTCATGTCATACTGCCTTCCCCAAGCCTTCCCACTTGCAAATTAGGCAGCACTCTTGGTGCTTTGAGAGCTAACAAGCTCTTGAAAACCTGGGAGCAGGTTTGGGTTTCTAATGAAGTGTAAATCTAGGGGATGAAGGAATTGTGTCATCAAGTAGGAGAGTTTTTCTATAGTGGAAAAGGAGCAGCCAGCACTCCATTTGTCCTGTTTGGAATTTAATGCTGCCCTAAGATCTGACATGCAACTGACACCCAAGAATACACCTGGACCTTGGCTCTCAGAAAAGTCTTTAGGGACAAAGGGCAAAAATAACCACAGTGGGCAGAATGCCAACTGGCTGAATTTATGAAGGAATGAATGAGTAACACAGGACATGCTAATGCCAAGCCAAGTACTGACTTACAGGGAACTGGTTTAGCTCTAGGAAAACTCATTCAGAAGGCCAATTACATAAGCTGAGGGTCTTACCAGTATAATTTTCTAGGCATTTTTGTTGGTTTTGTTGAGAAAATAATGTAGAAGTTTACTTGTTATGTCACATTCTACTCACACAAGGTCTTAAAGGGACCTCATATTTCCAGAAAAATACTAACTTTAGTATTTATTTCTGTAATAAATATGTTTGTGATCCAACAGCATTGAGAAAGATTGCACAGCCAGCTCTGTAGGATGACCACTTAAAGTGTGGAATTCTGCAAGGTGCTGTCCTGGTCCTCAGTCAGTACCCTCTGTGAAGGATGATCACAATGTGGTAAGAAAGAAGAAAACCTCAGACATGCAGCAATGCCTCTGAGATAAAGGATGAACTCCTTTATCAGGGCTTCTGATCTTATCATGGTGCATATTTTTTTTTATTTTGTTTGTTTACAATTACAAGAAAAGAGATTAATGGCCACGTCTATTCTCATGGTTGCTACTATTTTGCCTGTGCTTGTTACTTTGTCAGCATGACAAAATATAGAAGATTAGTCCTTGTAAGCAAAGCTTACACACCTTCATACCTCCTGATGTAAACCAGTACACACTCCAAGAAGTTTGCAGCCTCTCAACTTTTTTTTTTAACATTTTCTTTAACTTTCACATCTTACACTGTCATATAGACAGACCAAGAGCAAGCAGCAGTCAGACCACCTGTGTTCACAAAAATCCTGGGGGGAAAGATGGAGTCAACTCAAGAGCCTACCCCCATTTCAAACAGCCTGAATACAAGTTAAACACAGTCTCTTCTACTTGATTTTCATCATTCACATGCTGAGATGTGCAGAGTTTCCCAGTGCAGTGGAGCCAATGGACAGACAAATCCTGGGCTGTATCCCACCCCACTGACTCCAGGAGGCCTCCACACAATCTGTCCCCTGAAACACATCTGGCTACAATTTCTATTTTTAGTTATGCCTGACAAATCCTGAACTGCTGATATCAGAATTTAAAGAAATACATGCAAAACACTCTTTTTCCTTTTAAAACACTGTTCTCCTGGGTCTCCTAGAGATAATAATTACTGCCCTGCTCAGCTAGTGCTGTCATTATATCGTTCAATAAAATGGATCATTTTAAACTCTCAGGAGCGTAGAAAGTGCCGCTGCTTCCTTGCATGAAAGTATGAATGTGTCAGTTTTGTTTAGCAAATATAATATTTAATGTCTTTGCTCCTGGCATTTGGGATCAGTACTGCACCAAGAGCAAGGAGGCAAAGTAGACCCTACACATTCAGACTTCTTTTAAAAGAAATTAAGCGTGTAAAAAATCCCCCAGGTAAAAAGCAAACTTAAAAGAAATTATTTCCCCAGGAAAATGCAAAAAATACAAAAGTCATAGCCAAAACTACTTTAAACATTCTGATTCTCTGTTATGCTGTCAGAAATTGTACCTCACCACTGAATTGGTGGTTCACATAATTTCAGCTGCAGTTGCCAGAAGACATGGCTGGATCTGAGTGTTTTTAACTTTTCAGGGTAGTAGCCCACGCCTCACAGGAAAGGGAGGGCAATAAAACAGACTCAACACCCCCTACTTCCAGTACTACTCATGATTTACTCCCCAGTTTTAGTGACTATACAGTATTACATGTAAAAAAGCCTCCTTAATGGCCCAGACTTGAAAAGCATCAATGATCTCCCAAGCCTACTGACTAGCAAGGGGGTTGAAAAAGCCATAGCTCTGCAGGGCTGATTCTGTGCCAGGATCACAATCTTTGCCTATTGCACAGTAACACAATACTGTCCTGATTTTTTTTTTTTTTTCCCAATCTAAAACCTTAAGAACTCTGGTCCTCACAGGGAATATACCATCCCTAAATCAAAGAAGCCAGCAGACAACTCACCTCTCCAGGTGTCAAAAGAAGTCATAGTGGTTCCTTTGGCTGGAGCTGGAGGTTTGGCATCATATGTTATTCACTATCATGGTACTTTCACCTAGGAGTATGTATAGAACATGTCCAAGAGTACAGATGAGTCTCCTTGATTGTCAAAAGCTGTCAAAGGCTCCCTATGTTCTAAAAAGCTCTTGATATACAAAACCTTATGTCCTGAATAGATATATTGGTTTGGTCACTGCTTTAAACTACATAATTTGTAGTTCATGTCCTGGCCCAAAGAATCTGAGTAGGTAAAAAAAAAAAAAAAAATCTGAACATGGTAGAAAAAATAACAATTTGAAAGAATGAAATGTGGGAGCAGCCTCTAGAGAAGGAATGTTTCCATCCTTCTGAAAAAGCTTTGGGCTCATAACTCTTTGGATTTCCTGGATCTTCATTAATCTTCAGTAAGCATATGCAGAAACCTTGCTCTCATGCTCTCCTTTAAGTTCCCCCTGACAGCCTAGTATAACTCCACTCCTCAGGCCTCAGCTGACACCCAGGCCAAGCACTTAGTTTGCCCAGAAGAGATTCAATAGGGATTCATAAGGATCATGTGCCTTATCACCACAGCCCCACTCTTCTGGTGCTCCAGAAAGAGTCCTTGGGGAAAAAAAGGAATAAAAATATTAAAAGAAGAGAAAAAACCCTCACATCCTTGAGGACTCCTCTTCATCTGCTCAGACTTTGGGCATACAATTCAGTTCCTCAAAAAAAAAAAAAACAAAAAAAACCAAACAAAAACAACCAACAAGCAGAAAACAGAAGAGAACAATGGATACCAGATACTTTACAGATCTTTCCCACTATGCACTCCTATTTATTCAAAACTGATGTGCAACACCTGAATGTAATTCTTCAGCCTGAGGATGATATAAGCAGCACATTTTCATGCCTGATCCTAGCCAGCTGGGCTGGCTCCCTGACAGCAGAAGCATTTCATCTCACTGCATAACCCTACTGCATCTGCAAAGACAAAGGAGCTGCTATAAAGGGGTTCCCAACCATAGCAGAAGGGGAGCTGGGGGGGAAGAAGAGGGGCAAAAGAATAAAAGCAAATCTGCTGCACTAGTGCTTGATATGAACACACATGCACACACACACAAAAAAATCCATCAAGAAGATGAAGTGCTTCTCAGATAGGGAGTCTTGCTGCTAACATTACACAGCCTGGACTGGTACCTGACTAAAAGGGAGCCTGGCAACAGAACTCAGAGGGACTGAATTTGGACTGCCAGCAAAAGCACCGATCTGGCAAGCAAGCTTGGGCTCTGTGTCATGAATCTGCATTTTCAAGATTAGTGGGACCAAAAATAGTCTTGGAATTACACTACACTTGATGGAAGAGTCTTACCCAACTGCAGAGCAGAAAGGTCATATAAGCAGGCAATAGATTTTGAGTCCTAAAATGGGAAAGAGTGGGGAAAAGAGGTTCTGATACTCTTTGCTTATTCTTTTTTGTTGTGAGGAAAAGTTTTTCACTCTGATGCTTGTTTTGCTTGTTTTGAAAGTAAAGGGTATCACAATTACAATGCCTGGGCAAGTACCACAAAACCTGAGGTTTTGTTATGGTAGTTTGTAAACTTCTGTCTTATTTTCCAAGTTGATTTAGCACATGGCAAATAATAATTAGCAATAAGTATCAATAATTTAATCATTGTTCAGAGATTTTTTTTTTATTTATTTAAACAAAATAAAACTTAAAAATTGCTATTTTCCCATCTTGGTTATTTTAGGCTGAGAATCCAAGAATCCCAGAGGTCATCTAGTGAGCTCCTAGGAACCTGCTGGGGTACAAATGAGCAACCTGAGATATTAGAAAAGGTAAATACCCCAATGTTTAGAAATGAACAGATGTTCTTGAACATCCAAGTCCCCCACTGCCTTTGGAAGGAAAAAAGACAGTAGATGAAAGGTTGCATTAGCACCGACTTTCTAAATCTTCATGTGTCAGGGTCTCTGGGGTTCGCTGCAGTTAATGAGAGCACTGGGTGCACAGAAAAAGGCAAGACACATCTCTCTGCAGCTGTGGGAGGCTGTGGCCCGCTCACCAGAGTTTCCTGTGTTCATTTGTTTATAGAATAGAGCTTAGGTTAGTTCAGGAGAGAGTTCCTCATTTCCTCCTCCTCCTGCCCCTCTCCCTAACCAGATGTGACAATGTTACAATATTATTATCCTGTCAGCACCGCAGGGAGAAATACAAGTAAAATTCAGGGTGAAAGGATAGTCAAAAACAGATCCTATGCAGTACCTTTCAGGCTCAATAGCCCATCTCAGGAAAACAGAAACATTTACAGCTGGACTGTGGTTTCATTTAAAATGTTCATGGGCAAATGATTACCAACAACTTCTTGAGGTGCTGTTGTATGCTATAATTCCTACTCAAAGCCATAGGAGGTACCTGCAGCCAAAAGATGTGGTATAACCTTTGTGGCTGACAGGGTAAATCACACCCCAGAAGGGAAGGACCAGGCTGGGTAGGTTTCACTGTGCCAGTGTCCTTCCGTTTTTCAGTGCCACTGGGAAAGACATACCCAGACTGGAGTCGCACTGCACAAACCACTGACTTATATAAATTTTCCCTGGCAAGTCTCCCAAAAAAAGACAAGCCACCTGAGCTTTCATACAGACAGAGAAGCCAAGGAAGGATGCACAAAAGGGAATGAATCCAGCAAAAGAATCAGAGGAAGGAGACTGCTTAAATGAACCACCATTAAACATTCACAATATATAGAGTCCTTTTCACTGAAAGGCTTTTGCCTCAGTTTACCATACTGGAGAAGTCAGAGATACAGCATTTATAGAGCAAAATTCAGAAGCAGGACACCTCTCAGGACACCCTCTCCTGCAACCTACCAAAGAGTTACAGCTGCAATATGAACTACCACAGTCTCTGCTCACTATATGCTCCAGCCAAGAGCATGACATAGACATTATTAATCTCCTCCAAGGCTACAAAGGCAGTCTGCAGCTTTTCCTCCAACCAGTAAACTGAAAGATACACAGTCATTGCAGGAAAGGCTATTATGTATCTGTAGACCATTTTCTTTGGTTTTTTGTTTTTTTTTCTCTCCTCCATCCAAGGACAGGTAAATAGGAAATTGTGCCTAAGTAAAGATTTGACCCCTAAGACACTGCTTCCTGAAAATAAAAATCTCAGAAATATCCATCCTTCTTTACCCTTAGTCTTTTCACCGTGAAAATTCCCCAGGGTCTACTTCTGGCCTACTGAAGTTTCTTCTGTTAGTCCATGTGGGACCAGGATCTGCTCTCAAGTCTCTAGAAAGTATGAGAAGAGCTTTCAAAAATACTTTCAAAAACACTGACATACTGGTGAAAAGCATAGGTTTGTCCTGTGGTAAACAACAATCTTTGAAGATTTGAAGCCAAACATGCAGGATTTGGAGGAGAGCTGTGCTGCTTATGGGGTCCCGGCGAGAGCAGCATTACGTTCTTGCTCAGCAATGGCTTCTCCCAGCATGTAAATGGATCTCTGCTGGGGCTGGCAAGGAGGTGATTGAATTCTGAGTTCATGTTCATTCAGCTTTCTGGGACTGAACTACAGAAATAGTTTTAAGCCTGAAAGTGGTTCACATAGCACTGCGGTGCTTTCATGTGTCAGCCCTGCTAAGCCGCCGATTATGGATCTTGACAGAGCCATTAATCCTCGGCGAGTCTCATGCAGGAAATCATCTTGTTTCCTCTCTGGAAAATGAAGCGCTCCCATTTGAAGGGAAAGAGCATTGCTGTGCACCTCTGCAGCTAAATATGATGTAAGCAGCAGAAGAGCTGTATGGACTGACTGACAGACTGTGGTTGGAAACAAGGAAGGAATCCAGGACGGCCAGCTGGGCTACTGGTTAGCAGGAGTGAGACAAGAGGGTCAGCTGACCTTCTGAAAAGGAGAAATTTGGTTGGACAATGTGAAAAGGCCAAACCCAAGAGGTCTTTGAAGCAGTTCCTACTTGGGCTAAGAACCACACTGACATCAGTGTTCTACCCATGACAACTGGGAACAAGTTTAAGAAGCCTAAATTTGGCAAGACCTAAACCAAAAATGCAGTATCTCCACAGGTGATAAAATAATTGGAAAACATAAATCAGGTACTGGCAGAAGGCTCAACTGTTTCTCATTGTAGACAACTGCATTATAGCTGCTTTGAACATAAGTTCCCACCAAAATTAGCAGGAAGCTCTCAATTGCTCTAACAAGCAAGAGGACTGATTCCAGGATAAGAGCTAGCACTTGGATATCCTCTGCCCAAAAGCAAATTTCTGCCAGCTGCAGCATTATTTCTCTCTTTTGCCTCAAGAAACAGGCAGTGCAGATGTACCTCACCCTTTGTTTGGGACACAGGCAAGTTGTTGCACTTTACAGTAATTGCCAAGCTGCAATTTGAGCACAGGTCTTCTGCAATCCCCTGTAGCTGATCTGCTTTCCAGTGCTGTCCTACAGTTCATGAAGCAAGCCTCTTAGTAAGGAGGCAGACAGAGGCACAGCTACCAGCAATGGTCACCGTTTTTGTGAGCAGCTGTCACAACGCAATGACCTTGTGCAAAGTAAAGTTTATGTTAGCAACAGAGGGGGAAGAAAAGTAATTTTATCCAGTAGAAACCAGCAAAACAAAAAAAAAAAATAGAAATTATTTTATTCCCAGAAAAAACGTGAATCAACTTTGCAAGGTGTCTAACAACCCTGCTGGAAAAGCATTGGTCTCTGGAACACACCCTACACAGACTTCCCTGTTGCAATCAGCACAGTTATTTGTCTGGTGTTAATACAGTGACATGCTGCTCTGCTGAAATGTCCCTGGCTGCCTTTCAAGCTCTTAAAAAGACAGCAAAGATTTTGTTTTGATTTAAAACTGTTTTTCAGCACCTCCATGTCGGAGTGCCCTTGTAAAAGTGCCCACTGAGTCCTTTGACAGGGCTGTGTGACACAGGCACTTAAAGGAAGGAACTAATATGAAATGTTGACACTCAAGTAGGGACTTCTGGCCTTTAAAAAAGTAACTTCTTTTTAGCCCACTGAATTTTCCTGATGCTTCCAACTTAGTATTTTTTATTGCATAAAAAGACTGTCTTAACCTCAAATTTGAATTAATCGGTCACCAAGAAATCTAGTACTGTGGTAAAGCAAGGTAAATATCACTATACAATATAAAACTAAAAGAAGCCAATAAATTCTTGATAGTGTGTGTTCATAAAATGGTCAAGCTTGCAAGATTCCCTTAAACCAGTACAGTATCACTTTTTTTTAAACAAAAAAAAGCAAACTGTTCTCCAGGGCCCATCCTTTCAAGATTAAACAAACTCCTTCATCCCATTTCCCTTCTATTTTAGAAGCTCTGTTGAAATCAGGTATTGAAAATTTGTGGTTACATGCTAAAGATACAAAATTGATGCCCCATACAGCTGACCAAAATGTAACCATGAACAGTCCCTCACTCTGAAAATTTACTTCTTTTGTGTCAGACACCTTCATAGGATGATCCTATTCCTGCCAAAATCCAGAGGGTTTCCACAAAACATTGTCATTGAGATCCCAGCAAACTGTTTGCATTAAATAACTCAAAGTTGACCGGATAACATAGAAAATATGGCAGGTGATTAAAGTAAGCCAGATCTTTTGATGCAACAATAAATCAAATCCACTGCAAAACAGTGTTAGTGAAGGCAAAGACCTTACACAGCAAAGATCACAGCAGAGATTTCAATGCTAAATGTGCTAGGAAAGGCAGGAATTGACAAAAATGAAAGTTGAAAAACTTGTAAGAAGGAACCACATGGTGGCAGTTCAAAAGTGTAACCATCTTCCTGTACTTAAACAGGGAAATAGCTGTGGGTAGCTGTTGACTTTGCTAATGGCTTTCACAGAGGGTTTTCTGAGGTTTGCTTTGCAGATGAGGAAACTGAGTCAGAGGGACTAAGTAAGGGGCCTAAAGCCACGTGCAAACTTCCCTGCCAGGGCCAACTTTATCAAAAGTCCCCTGCAGACACCTGACTTCCAGTCAGACCATGAGGCCTCTGTCATCTGTTAGATCTAAAATTATTTCACCTGATGCTATAAAGCAAGGAGGATTAGGGCTGTCTATTTTTTCAAAGTATGTGTTTGTTTTGAAGCATTCACATTCTTGCAGTAAGAAAGGCTATGAACCCATCACAAGGAAATGTTTTTCAAGCAGTCTAATAGAATTTCTCCACTCTGAAATCAGGTGTCTTAAAATATGCATGTGTGTCATCTTTCAGCATCCAAATCCCTGCAAAATGGGTCAGAATCAGAGTTTTGGAAGAAGAATCATGTTTCACCTTGTAGCTTAACGATAACTTAGAACTGCTGGTACCCTTCAGGGAGCTCAAAATCTTGTACAAGCATCACACCACAGACAACAGGGTCAAGAGATGCCACCTTACCTATCTTCTGGCTTCTCTCCAGGACCTAGCCCTTTTCTTCACCACTCCTCCACCAAAATCCTTCTCCAGACTCCTGACACAAGAAGCAAATCAAATAGCAGCTTCCCTTCCAAAATAGCTGTAATGCAGCCCTTGAAGACCTGTTATGCCTCAGATGTAACAGAGGAAAGAGAATTTATGGGCTCCAAATGCTTAGGTAAAATGTAGGCCAAATTCATAGATTTCTGTCTACATAGACTTTGAAATCTATTCACTTTCTCCAGTTAGCTGAATAGCTTTTTTATGAAGAGGGAATAAAACTCTTTATCACAACATTGAGGACCAATGCAGTTCAGTGTATTTCAATGGTATATTTCAGTTCCATGAAGAATGGGTCTGTCTGGGTTTATAATTTATCATTTTAACACTTCCTGCTAATAGGATCTGATTTTCTTGAGTTCTCCAGATGCAATGAGGCCTTCCAAATGCATGATGCCATCTTTTTCCAAATGGAGCACAAAGGTGTTAACAGCATCAGTCACAGGATATTATTAATAAGGTTTTGTGGTGATACAATAAAATGACACAAGTTCTCATGGAGGATTCCAGTGGACACCCTACAAAATCAAGGTTGAAGTTTTCAACACACTATGTGCCACACATATACAAGTCAAGTATCCAGTTATCTTTACTGAATCATGAAAAATAACCAGTCAAAAGAAAGATTACCCAGAAAGGCACATTCATTTCCACCATGCAGAGCACAATACAGCACGTTTTCTATTTATACAAGTATTGCATTGCCTTGACTCTACCACAGTTGTTTGCCTAACCTAGACCAAATAGACTGTGTAGCTCTTTCCCTGCATTACTTAATCTAAACCCAAATCTGGATACACCTGCTTAACCAAGAGTCCTCCTTGTACATCCAATAATTCCAGAGCCTCAATGGCTGCCCCAGTTCTCCTCAACTCCTTGTTTTCTGCTCATAATGCTCATTTACTTTACTGTGGGAGTAGTTTATTTGGTCATTCCTTAGCACAAGAATGATCACACCAAGTCAGAGCAAACAACCAACTGCCACCACCTCCAGCAGTGACCAACAGAGAAATCCAACTGGAGGATATGAGTATGAGACCAGCACATAACTCCTTCCCTACCTCATTCCCCCAGCATCAAGAATTCTGGCTTACAGAGGACCCAGATCTTTCCTGCTTCCCACAGTTAACCAGAGTGGTAGCGATTAATGAAGCCAGCTGTGTCATCTTCTCCCCTGCATTGCAACTGACGGTGACAGATGAACTCGAGCAGACTTTCAGTGCCACCCAGCATCGCTGACAGCAGCGCAGCCACATCGGTCATGCCCCATGACAACTCTCTCCTCGTTCCTCCTGCTGCCTCAGCCACATCAAGGAATGTCTCTCGGACAGACAGAGGCTAGGGAAACTTGTGTTCAAACCTCTCTTCTGTAGCTGCTTTCCTGTGCAAACATCAGCGAGGCAATTTGGGACACTTTTTATGGCAACGTAAAGATAGAGGCTCCTACACAAATTGAATGAGAGCAGTTTGGTTCCCTCTGGAATCTCTCTAGAAGAGCGTGTTTCTCTCCACTGAATTACACCTGAAATGCTCTTTGAGTCCTCAGCCTACAAAACAGCATAATGCACTGTGCTGACTCCCCAGAGCTGCTGAGGAGGAAAGATATTAAGGCCATCTAAAATCCAGTTATGGTGCTGCAGGGGTGTGTAACCAGGTAGCCTTTGCTGCCCTTCCAAAGGCAGATGTGTAGAAGGCAAGGTGAGGCAGAGGGTGGGATGTTTGTCCTGTGAAAAAGCCAGTTCTTTCTCATGCTGCCTCTTTGCCACCTGGGGAGCAAAGGGGCTCTTGCCTTGTACTCTGGGGCCTGCAAACACACCACTGAGCTACACCTGCACCTGCCTGTGGGTGGGCTGACTGCACACAACACAAAGCCCTGATTTTGTCACACTTAACCTGTGTGTTTGCTCTTTCCTAGCTGTGTACAAAGTCACAGCAGACAAGCTATGTGCCATGCTGGGCTGGGAGTAGAACAAGAGGGTGCCAAGGGAACAGGGGAGAAGGACTTTAAGCTCATTTCTCCTCGTCCCTAGTCCTGATGGAATTGTATTCTGCACACACACTGAAACATTAGCATCAGCTGATTTGGAAGGAATATTGGAAATGAAGTGATGGCAGAGTAAATGTCAATGCATTCAGTGTGACACAGTGAGCACCAGATCTTAAACAGCTTCATCATTGTGGCATTTACTGTATCCTGAAATAATATTAATCCCACTGTTGTCCTTCTTGATGGAATCATCCATGAATATGGTTTATGGGACTGGCCAAAGTGCTAATAGGTTAAAAGAACAACCTATCCAGTGTTCCACTAAATTAAGGTCGCTTCATGGGATTTAATGAAACAAGTACTGTGTGGGATTTCAAAGGACGTTCCTGTAATTCATGTCTATTTAGGGCTCCTGCTAACCAGAAACCTAATTTCTTTGAGTAAAATAGGTTTTTGTGAAGCCTGGCCATGTGAAAAAAGCTTTAAAGGGCAATAATCAGAAGACCTCATCTGTAACACTTTGTTATTTCAGATGAGTGTTTTGAAAGTTTGGGGGATGGAGTTATTAAAAGAAATAATAGAAAAGGGACAATAAAAAAAAAAGCCAGTCTGCAAATTAATGAGAGCAAATGTATTACTGCTATTTGTCTCTCAAAGATGCATGAACACTTAAAGAGAGACCCAGACACCATTAAATTACAAATGGTGTAGACACTTAATAAGCCAGATACCGTCTCACAAAATAAATAAGTAAATTGGCTCCCATAAGCCCCATGAGGAATTGTTGCTCTAAAATTGTGGGCAAATGGCATCACCTAAGGCCACTACCTCAGAAACAGACCTGTATTTCCTTCCCTAGTTCTGTATGTAAATGATGAATGATCAATGAAATGAAGAATAGATATGCCACTAGAGACAGCAAAGGGAATAAGAGACAGATGAGCTTTGTTTACTGAAACTAGAATTTGGTTGAAACACTAGAGGTGTTACCTCTGTAAAGCTGGACCTCTAATCACCACCACAGACCAAAATTTCCATCACAGACAAAAATTCACAATTGTCTCAAGGAAACATGAAGTGTTTTCATATTTTGGAATGCGACAATCAGCTCAGTATTCCCCAGAAGTCCAAAACAAGCTAAGAATCAATAGCCACACCAAATTCCTGACTCTCAGATTCAGATCTTGTGTCATGTTTTTAAGATTCTGGAAATAGACTGCCAATATCTGTACTCAAGCCAAGGACTCATCCTGACAGGTACTTGACATGAACATGTGCTGTCAGAAAAAGAGGAGGAGGCATACTGCTTGCATTTCATACCTTGGTGACTCATCCCAGAGTCTCAAAAACATCTACTGCTAGTGCAGGCTCTTTGCAGAAGCAAAATCAGCAACTTCAACTACTTCAGCCTTCTGCAAGCTGCCAAACAGCATGCAGAACATGCAGGTAGCTCTGCATCTCGTGCACTCAGGCCCATTTGGACTCTGCTACAGAAGATGCTGCAGGGATAGCAGTTACTTATCAAAGAATCATAGAATGTTTTAGACTGGAAGGGACCTTAAAGGTCTTTGTGTTTCAACCCTCCTGCCATGGGCAGGGTCACCTTTCACTAGATCAGTTTGCTATGGGGCCCATCCAACCTGGCCTTGAGTAGCATTTCCTTTGAATAGGAAATGCTATTCCTCTTGCTTTCCAACCTGCAGCAGGGAGGAGATGACTTCTCTTTGACTTTCTAAATATTTTATTTCCCGTTTCACCCCATCCCAACATGAGTCCTTTAGTCTTGATGAAACAAAATTCTTACACTGCCAAGAAATCCCTTCTCTGACCTGCCCATAGAATGTGAGAGAACACTTTCAGCAACTTCCTGAAATCTAACATACATAACTTTCAAATCCAGCAGGTCAGTGTTACCAAAAGCAAAAGGCACCTTTAATACCTCGGTAGCAGAAATCAGTGACCATTCCTGGAAAAAGTCTCTGGATTAGCTACAGACACAGCATGCTGTGCCTGCCAGCCACCACTGCCTGTCCACACACCTGCTGTGGAGGTGAGCTCAGTCCTGACTCTCAGCTGTACCCAGCCTGGCACACGGAGATTTGAGGCAGCTGACTGCTTCTTGCCAAAAGGAATTTTCTCCTTGTGTGCCAAGGGGACAGCCTGCATGCATATGCATTATTTGGATTTCTCACCTTTGGAAGGAATATGGTTCCCCCAGTCTGCTGCCTTCACAGGGACTCAACTGTAACAGTAGTCAGGGTTAAGGGTTACCGAAATTAACTTCAGAGACAGGACAGATGGCAGTGAAGGTTGTCTCTTGAAAGAAGGTTACCAAAAAAAATGTCATTCCAAATTTTACTTTGCTATAGATTATCTTCTTAGTAGCTCTAGTATCTACTAGGCAGAATCCTCAAGGCACACTTTAAGCTTCAGAGACATGACCTAGACTTTGGGTTCATATCCTATGAGGCAGAGAGTGACTGGAAATGAGACCACCATATATCATGTCTGCCTGACAGATTGAAACACACAGCCATCACAAGAAGAATAAAACCCTCTCTTGAATGTGTCTGCATTGTAAAAGAGAGAGGAAAAAGCTTGATTTATTTAAACAGTACTTAACTAACAATAAACACTATGAAACCAAAACAAACTAATGCTTAGCCATTAAAGCATCCATTCAATAGCCCATCTGTCATATTGTTAAGACCTTTAGAAGTTGTTTAACAAAATGTTAAATAAGATGACATTCAGCAGCACAAAATGCTTGACTGGCTAATGCAACAAAAAGGAGCTGGCCTGCTGGTGTTTGATATACTGCTCTGTGGTACAGGCTGAAAGCACTGGAGCACACGAGGGGGCTCCCAGGCTGTCACTTTTTATCTCAGTGAGCAGTGCCAGAAAAGCCCAGAATCACCACAAGCCAGTCTCAGCAGCATCAAGCTGTATGGAAGGAAGAGGAAGAAAATCCCAATGCAGATAGGGAAAACGAGAAAAATAAAAAGTACTATATTAGAAGTAAAATAGGAAGCAGAAGCAACAAATTGGCTAATGACAGGAAAAAGGAAGAAAGCCCCAAATGATCATATTCTTGGTGACCCATGTGTGTTCCAAATCTAGTCATTTGTGGGTTTTCTCTCAACCACCTCATAACTTCTATGTTCAGCAATAAGGCTTGATGGATGTGGTATGAAAACACTCCAGATTGGCCATGATAGACTATTTAGTAAATATCTAACAGCTTCAAAGCTGGGTGCAGTCAACTCAAAGACACATGTAAGTTTGTTTGTTTCTTATAGGGGAACAGATTTTTCTCTTTTGAAAATAGTGACTCTCATACAATATGGTTTTTAGGAATTGATTGCATTGATGCCAGAGACTTGTACACCTCCAAATCTATCATCAGGCTTAAGGCAATACAATTAGGCAAGGGAGGCAGTTAGCTGGCTTCCTGCAGTAGTTGAAGACTAAGTATTATTTTGCCCTGATAAAAAAGCCTGTTTTCTAAGGGAAAAAAAAAAAAACAAAACAAACCACCACCAAAAAAGCACCTTTCTTTCAGATCTGTAGAAGGAAGAAAAGGAATGAAGTATTCAAGTTTAGACATGTAACAGTTTTCACAAGGCACTACTGGACAACTCTACTGTCACAGATAATGCTCCCCAGCCCCAAATGTCACTAACAAAGACAGGAATCTGTGAAAAGTAAATAGCAACAGGTGAATGACTGATAAAAATAAAAGTGCAATTTTCTTTTACAATGTAAATCCTTCCTCTGGGGTTACAAGTATGAAGTTTTTGTGCTGGTATCAATACAAAGACATACATCAGTACAGGAGCACCTTGTCAAACTCTAGGGCAGAATGTCATAGCCTAGAGAGCTTACAGATGTTTTCACTGACCTTCAGTGGCAGCCCAACACACATCAGGATGAACTGTGATTGAAAGTAACCAATGTTCCCAGGTAGCTTATTGATTTAGAAAGTACTCCCTCTGAAAAGATACTTTTAATCAACTGTTATTTAATACATCAGAACTGAGATACAATAAAATACAGGAATTCAGTACATGTTAGCAAGTCTAGATAAACACTGACTGACAAATGCAGAGTGTACCGTGGCTGCTAACAGATATTAAAATTGCAAGCCCTCTTCCTGCTGTGATTGATAAACAGATTTCTTACCTGCTATGAATACATAACTAAGAATAAATTTTTTAAAAACCCCAAACCACTGTTTTCCCAGCATTAAGTATATTCTTAGAAAGCGGGGCGAAAAAAAGGAAGAAAAAACCCAAGGTGCTACACAGTGCTGGCTCTAGAACCAAATCATGTGCCATGATGTGCTACTCTCACATGGGGGCACATCAAGTACAGACCAGATGCAAACACAGCTTCAGCTTAACAGCAAGAGTGACAAGGAAACCACACAACCCTTCTTTCTCTCAAATGTCCTCCCACAGCCTGTTGCTTCAGCAAGACCTATTCCAGATGAATGGGGGAAAAACAAGCAAGGCCACAACAATGTTCTGATGATGATATGAGTAAAATAACAAGGTGTATGTATATGTGTATATATGTGTATATATGTGTACCTGTATGCATATCTATATATATATTTATGTATGTATGTATGTATGCATATATAATTTCTTTTTTTACTCCTTTATCATTGAAATTATCTTGGCTGTCAGTAAAGAATACTTACAGTAACACCCCGGAATGATAATTTTCCAAACTAAGAGCTCTAAAGGTCAGCTTTCAGCTATACCAAATTCAGCACAACTGTGACTGTGTCACCACTTGGGAAAGGGGGAGGGGTTCTTCAGCAAAACATATGGCAACAGCAGTTTATTTTATCACATTGCTGTATTGTTTTGAAGTGAGAGAAGGCTTGCAGAGAGAGACAGTATCTTTTATTAGACCATCCATTATCATTTCTTCCCTGCCCTTTTAAAAGTAGTTTATTTTATGGGTTAAGGGTGACTAGAGCAGAGAAAAGAGCTCTGCTGTTGTACCCACAGAGAAGAGCAGAGAAACAGAGATAAAAAGGAAAAATAAAGAATAAATAAAGATAGCCTGATCTATTCAAAAGCTGGCATATGAGGGTTTTATTAGAAGCATACTGGCAGAGTGAGAGGAAAGAAAACAAGGGGAAAAAAGACTCATCCTATACAATGAGTATCTGACTGCACAGGCTGACTCTAAGAGCTAATCCAAAACTCCAGCCAGGTCAGCAGAAGAATTCTCACAGATGCCAGTCCAGCCTCTCCTCTGTGCAGTTTTCAGTCACATGAACACATCTATGAACGTTCAAGTGAGAAAGAAGATTCTAAAGTCTGTTTTAGACTTTACAACCCTTCCAGTTGCAAGGTATGTAGAGGAAAGCCAGCTAGCTGCCTGGCAAATATGCCAGCTTTTGGCACAAAGGAGAAAAGAGCATTGTGTTTGCCTTCTTGGTTTTTCCCAAAGATATACACAGCAATCAAAGCTTTCTAACTGCAGGCTCACTTGAGTAACACCACGGAAGGTAACAGGAGAGTGCCAGCACGTGGAAGCCAGGCTGCTACAGCACCAGGGAGATCCTGGCTCCTGCTGCAGATTCCCTGCTTGTATGATCATTAGTTAACTTCAAAGAAGCAGCTGACAACCTGCCACAGTGACTGAAGAATGCTGAAAAGATCAATTACAAAAATGGTTAGTATGCAAACTATACCCAGGTTCTGCAGCCAGCTATTCCTTGAAAAGGGTATAAGAGACCAAACAAAAGGATAAATAAATAATCCTAGCCTCTGTTTTCAGCAGAAACAGCAGGCAAAAAGAAACCTTTCGGGATACTAATTCTATTGGAAACACACTCCTCTTTTTCTATCAAATATATTGCACTGAAACTCAAATGAAGCTTTAAAACTTGAAAATAAGAAAACCCATCCCATATATGGACAAATTTTCTTCCTTTGCAATTACTCATCCAGCTAACCTATCTATTTCTTTGTCTTTAAAGCACTCCTGCTCCCATCCAAAGTCATCATTAACTGTACCTGTGGTTTCTGTTCCAGGGACAAAGTAATACATTGGGACAATGTGTATACCTGCACGGCACTAATATTATGGTTTTGCAGTTGTGGAATTGGGTGGTATCAGCAACTTTACTGTTTTCAGGGCTCTGCAAGATCTATGTTAAAAAACAAAATTCCAACTTCTCTATAATAGCCAGTTTCCTGAACCCCTCTCAACATGCTCAGTAGTTTATCAACAGGATTGTGCCCTTCGTAGCAATTGGAAGTTGCCTTAGATTATAAGGTAAAATGTAACCAAAAGTATGCATTACCATCTAAAGCTGTTCAGATAAGTGGGGCACTGTTCTTTATCTTCCCCATGGGTCAGCCCTGATAAGGCCCTCAGGGGGACTGTCTTACCTGAGGGGCCATCAGAGTCTCCCAGGGTGACTCCAGAATTGCATCATCTCATTGTGAGATGCTCTGCCCAGGGGGAGGAACCAAACATTCCCACCTGGATATAATCTGAGGTTGGAAGACCACATGCAGCACTGCCACTGGATTCCCAGAGGACAAGAGCTCTTGACCAACACCTCTGCACCTGCAGAGAAGAACCAGACCTTTTTCTACAGGATCACCACCTCAACAGAACCACATCCATCACTCCAATGGGACTGTAGCTACCATTTAATCAGACTGCTACCATCACCCTGACCAACAGGGTGTCAGATCCTATTCTGACTCTTTCAGTTTAAGTGTTTCTGTACTATTGCCTTTATTTTAATTTTCCAATTAGATTGTAGTTGTGACTTAGAATCTCCCACTGGTTTGCTTTCAAAATAGTACAGAGATGGAGATAGAATAAATGTTTCTCAGGCTTAGCTCTTCTCTAAATGCAGGAGGAAATCTGATTTATAAATGTATCAGGTAACTATATTCCTTACTAATATGAACTAGTGCAGCTGCACTAATAAGCATGGAGCTTCACCTTTTAATGACAGCAGAGGGTCTGAGTTATAATACCATGCTATTAGGGGCCAGTAGGTCTCATCAGTCCTCCCTGCAGGAAAAAAAAAAAATTAAAAAAGGGATTGTGTGATTTTTAACCTGAAGTGGGCTTGCATTAGCATGAGAGACACTTAGAAACTGCACAACAGGGCATTCATCTGTGAGACCATTTGATTCACACCATTTCAGATTTAGCAGGACACGTGCTGACGTGGTACACAGCCTCACCCCTAGGACTTTAAACCAGATGTGCAGCAACTGATCAAGAGTGCCTTTTCCCAAGCATGTTCTTTCTTCCTGTTGAACTTCTTGTTTTAGAGATAGGTCTGCTGAAAGGCTACTGAACTACACAGTTGAGGAAAATGCACAGAGAGAGGAGCTGCATCTTTGTCTGAAGCAGAATCCCTTGGATCCATGGCAGCCCCAGAGAAGCTGTGCTGCTTTTAGACAGCTGATTAGTTTATTCTGCCAAACATCTGAGAGCATCATTAGTCACACAAATGGTTTGAATTATGATCAAATGAGCTGAGTAACCTGCTGCCATGAAACTCCATGAGTCCTGTTTTCTCAGGTCTCGACATGTGTTACTCAGTGCGAAGCCATGTCTCCTGGCTCTACTTGATGGCTCATGCAGGCCAGGGTTTAAAAGTGCCCTTTTCATCCTAAGGACAACCCTTCCTACTGAATTCTTCTACCTGGAGATTGCCCCAGTATATATTTCCACTAGACAAGAAGAACTAATGCAACTTTTTCAGACATCTTTTGTCACTGGACTATCACACACTCTTTTTGATGGCAGGTATAGAGATGTTTTGCTGTCTGTTTTTTGAAAACAAAATTAAAACCAGAAACCAAATCACATTTCCCTGATGACTTGAAGCTCAGTGGTGATGAAAAGGAATTAATGAAAGCAGTTTGTCATTTTGCTAACACAGGACCAGGCTATCTCTACCACAAAGAGAGCACCAGCACACCAGCCATGAGATTTATTCTCTCTTTTACATTTTGCTGCAACCAAACCATTTATTGAAAAGAGGCTCTGACATAGATCAAAATACATCAGCTCAACCTAATTCCAACAGAAAAAATAATAAATGCCAGTATTTCAAAACATCAGTCCTCCAGTCCTCTCTCACTCTTGAAGGCTGACACCTGCTGTGATAATTCCCAAGGGTGGGTAAATCCCTGTAGTCCAGCAGATGAGAGATTCTTGTATAAGAAAAAAACATCATTTCAAATTATATTTCCTCTACATGGGTCTCCAAACCCTTTGCTCAGAAACTAAAGTGCCCAGATAGATTCACACAGAAATGTGGGAATCTCCCATATGTATTTCCTTTTGTCCTGTGAAATGCTTTACTAAATGGGAGTTATTCTGTACAGAATCAACACAGTGGAAAAAATTCCTGCTGTTCTCAATTCAGTGACACTGAAATATTTTATCCTGAGATACAGAAGAGTGTTTCTGTGCACAATCTTCCCCAAAATTATTGCATGGAAAGGTATGAAGAAATACACAGGCATACTGATGAAAGATTCCTGAGGGTAGCTGCAAATCAGTGTGTTCTTTCATCATTTTAAAAATGCTGAAATTAGGAGTTTTGTTCTCCCCTCTGGGAATAAACTGGTTTATAAAATCTGAAGGAGAGAAATTACAGGAATGCACTGCTGAGACCAGGAACAGTCACACTCGTTTAGCCATGACTCAACATCAAGAAGCTCCGAAGACAACTGCCCTGTCAGCACTGCCAGACAAGAAATAAACATCCAGCTTCATTCCAACTGAATGGAAGCTACCACCTTAAAACCACCTTAAAAACATTAAATAAAAAATCCTTCAAAAATTAAAAACATCTAGCAAAAACCACCTAATAAATTGACACCTAAAACTCCACCAACCAACCAAACTCTACCCAATCTAAACCCCTACATACAACAAAGAAAAACAAAATCCCAATAATACATATCAAAAATTTATTTTAAAAAATGAAATTAATTCTACTTCTAATACAAACAAACCCATTCATAAAATAATCCTTACTCAAAAACCAAATTACACATAATAAATAATACAAAGAAATAAAACAACACAACATATACCTCAAAAAATTCTAATTTTTAAATAAAAACAATATAAATATAATTTTTACTAAATATCATTATAATTATCTATATAATATATATAATACATATATTTATAAAATTGATATATATATTAATTTTAATAATAAACCAACAATATAAAAGTGAAAAATAAAATATCCAAAAATAACTTTATAATACTTACATCCCCAATCATTTATCTATATATACTAAATATTAAATTCCACATCTTTAAAACTAACACCAAGAGCGAGGGAGGGGAAAAAAAAACCCACAAAATTTATTATCNGAAATAAAACAACACAACATATACCTCAAAAAATTCTAATTTTTAAATAAAAACAATATAAATATAATTTTTACTAAATATCATTATAATTATCTATATAATATATATAATACATATATTTATAAAATTGATATATATATTAATTTTAATAATAAACCAACAATATAAAAGTGAAAAATAAAATATCCAAAAATAACTTTATAATACTTACATCCCCAATCATTTATCTATATATACTAAATATTAAATTCCACATCTTTAAAACTAACACCAAGAGCGAGGGAGGGGAAAAAAAAACCCACAAAATTTATTATCAAAAACTACACTCTGTCCTTCTCCTGTGATTTTTTTTCATTGCTGTTTTAAACACCTCCTGCAGAGAACACCTGAACTGGAGCACAGCCGAGCTAGAACTGCAGCGAGCACCTGCTGAAACGCCACAGATGTTATTTTGTATCACCTGATAAAATCACAACAAACACTTCAGGAACAGTGAGGGCAAGATTTCATCATAATTGCACTCCTGGGTTGGAATTTTCTAAGCGAGGAAGGTCTTCAAGTGGAACAAGTGGTTTCAGGAAAAACATTTTCCATTAAAAAAAAATTCTTGTTTCTTCCTTTTAGGAGAATAAAAACAAAACTACCCAGTTCCAAGGGAGATATACTTATTTGAGTTCATCTGAACTACTGCAGTGCCTCATGACATTCCAGTTTTCAACTATGACACCACTGACAGATCACATGTGTAACATGTGCTGGCTTGGAAAATATATTAGTATACTGAAAATAATTAACATAATACAAAAATACCACTTTTTTTTTTTTTCTGCCAGGAATCCTTTTGTTCAAAAATATGTTTACAGATCATGTTTAATTATTCCAGCCTGACATAATGTTTCGGGGGAGGAAGTGTATCACAAATACATAGTTTATTTATGTATTCCGACAACTTCTACTATATGAAGACAAGATAGAACCTTAGTGGGACTGACACCTGTAGGCTCCCAGCCCACAGCAGCAAACCAGTCAGTGAAATCAGTACACTCATTCTCTGCCATAACACCTTTTCCTGTTGTTGATGAGGAGACACTTCATAAAAAAATAAAACCTCTGATCTTCATATTCCAGATAAAAACAGGAAAATAATGGTTTTCCCCACTGAGAGACAGGCAGGGTGAGTCAGTAGCTCTCATTTGCACAAACTTGCCCTCTCGGATTTCTAACACTTTCACTACCCAGCTCATACAGTTCACTGCAATTGGGATATGATTGTTTTCATTAATTAGAAGATTAGCAATGCTAAAGTCCTCTCTTGACAGAAATAAAGGCACGATCAACAAAATTATGCTCACTTAAATATGGAGTTAAAGAGCAACAAATGCCTTGCAAATTTGCCGCTAATACGTTTTCTGCTCTTGCTGAGTGTTATTATATTTATGGATTTACTGTGGCTTCCAAGATGATAACTGCAGCTCTTGTTTTTATGAAAGGACATCTGGATCAGGCACAAATCCAGAATTAGTATTCTTCTTGCAGCAGAACTCCAGCATCTGTTCCATATGCTATTGTATCTTGTATATTGACTAACCTCCAATAGAAATGGATTTTGCAGGGTTTACTACAGTGCTGTTAAAGTGCTCATCAATATGTTTCTCCACTTAGAATTCAAAACCCTACTCAGCACTAAGAAATACAAGCTTACAGTTGTTTTTTTTCTCCCAAGAAACCTCTCGCTGTACAGTTCTGTACACTGTGGTTACAGACAGCAGACATCAGTTTTGTCTGCAATGGTCTTAAAGAAGGCTATGTCCCAAAGTTTCCAAATGGAGTCCTAAAATATGGGGGCATTTTACCATCAGTAATCTGTAATTCCTTAAGGGTGCATTTTCCCTGCAAAACTTTCTTCCCTATTTTCTTTTTGATGCGTGTCAATGACCTGGAGCAAATGGCCAGTTCTAAGCAGACTGATAAATTAGCAGGGTCTACATAGAGAATACAATACTGGGGAGAGATTGCCAACAGAACTTCATAGTAAATCACTTTTATAACTTCCCTTAAGTTTTTTTCTGACCTGATAGGAAAGTCTCATTACATTTCCTAAACTTCATATGTTCTTTTACAAGTACCTCTTTTTAATCTGGCAAATAACCAGAGTATTCCTTGCTTTTTATCTTCCATTTTCTTCAGCCTTTCTGGTTTGCCAGCATAATTTCTTTCACTCAAAAATTTCAAGGAGATGAATTGAAAGTTTTATATCAAGAACACCTTTCATCATGCAGTAGTTCTACAAATTAAGATTCTCTGCAGACAGGTAAATGTACCCATGCTCTCCTTTGTACCACCTTTTCCTTCACATATTTTCTGTCTAGTAAACTTTCTCCTCAATTTTGTTTCCTGCCTTGCATGTAAAAAAAAAATTATTTTGGCTTTTGGGGACTTAGGGAGGTTATCATGTTCTAAGACCTAATGCTGTTTTCCACACAACATCCATTATTCCACCACATATCTACATTCATCTGACACTCACCAGTCTGTCCTAAATGTGGTCTGAAACACTTTGCTCCATGAACTGTTCATCAACAGCTCATCAAACTTCTTACCTTGATCTCACACTCTGTTACACAAAACTTACAAGTACTTGTGGGTGTATTGAGGAATTCAAATGGATCACTGTCACACCTACATCTTGTCTCTCCTGCTTGAAGACAAATGTAAGAAAAATGTTTCATTTACTCTCCTTTTTTTTTTTCTCCTATAAAGGCTTGACACTGAAGGAAATTTTTAAAGGTATTTTCAGCTCCACCAGGGATTTTGCTGAACAGTGAATCATAAGACATTTATCTTCTCACCCACATAGTGCAGTCGAAGTGCAGCCTGTCTTTTGGTCACCAATTTCAAACTGATCCCAAAAGATTTCTGAACTAGCCTGTCCACTGCTGCATCACTGTCAACCAGAGTTCCCCCCCATGCCTAAAATCACATTGTGGTGTGACTCTACGCAAGCAAAACCTTGTACTTCATTTGGGCTTTCCATCACTTTCTCCCACATGCCACTTTAAGGTATTTTTCTTCTTACCAGATCTTTGTCAAATTTATTTCCATTTGCCTCCCCCCAAGCATTTTACGCAGCCTGCCCACTGCATGCTGCATGACTTCCTCCCCTCCTCACTGTACACTTTTCTGCCCTCTTGACAGACAGTCTGTGAGTGGAGCTTGTGTCAAAACACAACCACTAATCTTTTGCTACTTTCTTTTGTCCTCAGTAAAAGACATGCACTACACATCCCATACATTGATTCCTCTTACTTCAAAACCTCCTAGTAAGTGTGGGAGTATCACTACAACTCCACTTTGGGCTCTACACATAGGCAGTCTATCAGCAGCCAAAAACCCCAAATGAAAATGTGCATTCATACACACACACACTATCATAGCATCTTTGGAGAGCAGCCAAAATTTCCAAACTAGCAATTAACTTCAGATGTCTCTAGAAAGATTGCTGACATGTTGCCCTCCAGAAGCTGAAGGGAGGATGCCACTCATCTTCAAGGCTTCTGTGCCCCATCACCTCACCTCGTGAAGGGTGGGGGTACATGACAGCAATTCCCTCCAGCAGTGGCTGTGTTCCACTCTTACATCATCAGGGAAAGCTGAGGGTGCACAATGTGTCCTCAGCCTCCCAATCACCTTCTGCAGGCTGGTTTTGCTAAGATTTGTGGCTGCATTTTTTTTTAATGTCTTTTTCAAACAGTTCGGTCTTTTACTTGTCATTCTGATTTATTATAAATTATCACTACAAGAGGAGTAACCTGGTTAATTGAAACCTAGAGTTCTTTTGCTGCCTTCCAATGCACATTCAAAAAGCCAATGTTTAAATATTGCTTGTCAAGGCATGGGATGGTTTTGTGGAGTTCACTATGCCTTTTTGACCTTTTTTTCTTTTTTATTTTTTTTCTTTCTCTGCACCTGCTGAGGTAAAAAGGCCTGCAATGGAAGTGTTTTCACCTCAATAGGGTGGGTAGAAGGATTATGTAAACAATTGTCTGGAAAGAGGGTCCTTGACAGGTCCCATGCTGTCAAACAACAATTGTGACTCCTTGCATTTCGAAAGTCACGCTCAGATGGTTTCATCTGAAACCCTCTGGGTAATAGTAGCCTTTTGAGGTTATGATATCTCTGGATGGAATTCAATAAAAGAAATTCACTTTCAATTGAAGCCCTGGAACACTGCCAGACAGCCCCAACAATGCGATACCTCTCCAAAGAAAATTGGACTGATCTCCCCCCGCCATTTTTTTCTCCTCCCCTTTCCATTTCTCTCTTCATCTTTATTTGTGCTTTTAACCTTGTTTGTGGGTTCCTTTTTTTGATATATTTCCACTCCCAATAAGTTTGGGATCCTGAAGCCTAAAAAAAAATAAACACTTGGGACTGAAACAGCAGTAGCCAGTAATAGAGAGACACAGACTCCCACAGCAGCAAAGACAAGTCGCTCTCAATAGCTGACCTTTGCCACATATGTGAAAGGAAACAGAATAAAACCTCTGCTCTGGGTGAAGGGGGGATATTATCACAACCCCCAGCTTCCTTGTTAAAAAGGCTCCTTAAAGTACTTATTTATTTGTTTAGCTTAAGGAAGGGAAAAGCTCACAAAACCTGTCTCACTTCCAGAGGCATAAGTGTTGGTTTTTTGCTTGGGTTGCTATTCTAGCATTCTTGATGACTTGGGATTTTTTTTTTTTCCATCACCCCTTTTTTCCCTCGATTTAGCAGGCCTTGCAATTGTCTGTCTTCTCTTGGTTTTAATCATCTAAGTAGATTAAAGAGTGTGTGTAGCTGGGAGGCAGAGTGGGAATGGAGAAGATGCATAAATCTTATGAAAGTAATAATTTTCTCCAATATTTTCTTCATCAATGATCTACCTCTTCAGCTGCTACTACTACACGTGATTTTCATTTGATTTCCTGTCAAGTCAAATGGGCATAGGAAATGCATTAAAAAAAAATAAATCCCCCATGCCTCGGAAACAGATCTCCAGCAGATTTTGTGCTGAAGTTCCTTGTGGTTTGCATTTGATTCACATTGGGTTGTAAATCCCTTCTTCTGCCTCAGTTCTACAATGATTTATTTTTCTTACATTAGTTTAAGATTTCCAAACCAGTGAAGTAACAGCAATGTTAGAGTTAAAAAAATCTGTTGTGGTCCCTCTCCCTACAGCATTATTTGTCCTTTTGTCTCTCCAAAGCTCACAATCTACACAGGTTCAGGTCTGGTCAAGTGTCAGCTGAGAAAACAGGCACAGGGTTGTTGGGGGAAGAGGGCCATTTGTTCTGTACATGGTGTTTGCTTCTGATCACTCACATCAAAAGAATGGCAGAAGATGCTCAGACACTGTCTTTTACAAGAGAATCCAAACCAAATTCCTGACTCACAGGGATCCTTGGGATCCACTTGCACTTCTGAGGGAGCTGCCTGACTGTTGGCATCAAAGGCAAATCTAGAACCTAAGCTTCTGAATGTGTCTAAATCCTGCTCTCATTTCAAATTACTACATTTTTAACTGTTTTCCCTAAACTGTTCTGTACAGACTATTAAATAGATGTGATAGGACTCATTTACTTCATCAGAGCAGTTCCAGCTAAAATTCCTTGCAAAGACTTACACAAATTCAGAGTGTCAGCATTAAACACACCCAAACCCAGTTTACTGCATAAAATTCTTTAGGTACTGCACATGCAAGCAGATGGCAGCTCTGGGTAAATTTGCATCCATAAATATTAAGTAGGGATTACACATCTCTAACATACAAGATTTTCCACCACGTTTCTCACAAGCACAAGGAAATTAAAAAACTGCTCCAAGTTCACCAAACAGCTCAGTAACAGAGTGAGGAACAGAAAGGTCTTCTCACTTCCCCTCTCACACCCAGCCCTGAAAATATGTTACCTCCTTAGAGTGAAGGCTTGGTGGAAAAGACAGTCCCAAGGACTAAGGTATCAAGCAGGTACTGAAATATTTAGGTGCATCTCATGATGTTAGATTAAAAAAAAAAAAAATCCTCCTAGCTACTAGTCTATATGCTGTCCTTTTCTCACAGTAAATAAAACACATGCATGTTCCCCTGAGTGCAGGGGTAGCTCATGGATGTATGTGTTGCTGCCCATGTATTTGTCCTCTGCCTTTATTCTCCTTGAGTGCTAGGCCTGGCTACAGAACCTATTTGGGCTACATGTTCCTCTTGTCATTGTATTTAGGCTAGAGAAGAACATCAATTCTCCTCTCAAAAGATTTACAAAACCCACTCACTTGTTTATCTTTTATGGACCAACTGCTGCTCTCCAGAAGGTTTTTTTCCTCTTTTTACTCTTGTAGGAAACAGTATTTATTCACACAGGAAAATATATTCTTACTACCTATATAATGCAGAGGAGTTTTCAAGGACCAATATTATAAAATTATTTCTAAAAAAATACCAAGTTTAAAATCACTGCAGAATTACTTTCTTAGCCTTTTCAGTATTTGAAAGATTTTCACTTTGCTATGAGGTAACAAAGTAAATTCAAAGCTCTCCAGGCAGAGCAGTTCATGAATACCCCATCAGCATCTTCCTATTATTTACCTGCCTTCATCTGAAATTTTTTCCAAGAAAAAACAAAACACAAACAGTTGTAACAGACATATAAGGCAACAAATGTATTTGTGCTTTTGAAGCAATTCAGACATCTGTAGTCTAATAATCTACTTTTTCCTGTAGCAAAACCAGAAAAATATTCCTTGAAGAGTACAACAGAAGGTCTCATCTGCAAAAATTACAGACATTCTTCATTTTATTCTTAAAAAAACATTTTTGCTACAAAAACAACCAGAATTTTCCATTGCTTCCATAGATAAACAGACCAGCTTCACAGCTAGTAAAATTTAGATAGTGCATGTACATAAATTTAGCTGGTGCATGTACATACTTTGGAAGCAGATATAGGATAAATCCTGAAGTTTGGCATCACACAATTCATAGGTGCAGTCCCACTTAGCAAGATGAGCTTACTCTCCTCTCTTGGCAGCACGGACTTAATTTGTTTTGTTAGTCAGGGTTTGATATTAGCGGCTCTAACATGGATACTGCTGTGTGAGGATCAAGGTACTTTACTCCTATATAATTTATTTTTTAATTTCAGCATATCTTATTCTAATTGACAATCCAAGGTGCACTATAAATCAAAAGAAACACTTATTTACATGAAATAGCATCCATATTGCTAACAATAAAAATTACAATAGCTGGTGAAGTTATAAACAAAGACCTCAAAGCCAGACCAAGAATCTAATTTTTACATTCTTCTTCCTTCCATAATTCAGGTTCTTTTCAAACAAGTTCTCTTCATAGCAAGGAATAATATAAAGCCTTGCTTGGAATGTATAACCTTTACTTTACTCTCATTAACTAAGACAAATTCACTAGGAAAACAGAGCTGTGAGTTCTAAGCTATTCAGAAGCAGAGGAGTCCAGAAGAAAATAATTTTCCTCTAGCCAAGAGAGTCTGTACTGACCCAGAACCCTGGATAGCAGTGAAATTTAGTTGTAGCACACAATACTAGTCCTAAAATTTAAAAATCTGAAAATTTTGCAATGAACAGAACGTAATGGAATACTAAACTAGCTGTTTTAGCTGTGGTCATGAGACATTTCATGAGAAGAATTCCAATCCATTCCCCAAATGTCGTGGGTTTTTTAGGGGATTTTGTTCTAATAGACTGGATTATCACTTTGTGTTCCATAAGTTCCCTCATTTTTTTAAGATGGTCACTGCAGCATAGCACCAAGAAAGTAAGTTATTATTTTAAGGTAGTGTAGAGAGTGCCCCAGGTGACCTTGCAAAGTCATTGGGAAGATTAACCAGGATAGGCAGAGTTATATGACATTCATGATATAGAGTAGTGTTAATAAAAGGCTAGATGAGGAAAGAAAGATGTGTGGCCCTGCAAAAAAACCTCAAAACAACATCTAAAAGCCTAAATAAAAGAGCCAGGTACCATAAGTACGTAAGACTTCTGTGAGAGAATGCTTATTTTTCCTTTAGATTTTGACAAGAGAATGATATTTCTCCATTTTCCACTTCTTGAGCCGTGTTTAAGACAGCCTCCCTTTCTGCACATGAAAACATGCTGCCCCAGAAATACTGAATTCAAGGATAAAGTGCATTTCAGTTGTCATTCCCACTCCACAAATCTTACCATCTACTGGGAAGATATCACCAGGTAGCAAAGAAACATCCAGTAAGTAAAACAAAGAGCAATCAAAAAATCATGTGTTACAGACAGAAAATACTCAGACCCTAGGAAGTTTTCATTTTGTTCTAGAAAAGCAATCTGAAAAGAAATACTGCAAAAGAAAATCTATCCTACTTTATGAACTAATACTACACTGAAGAGTTTTCTGCCCTGTGCTGGTGGATTTCCCCAATCTTTTTAAATTAATTGTTCCTTTCCTATCAGGTCTCCAGTGCTGTAGAGCAGAAGAGATTTCAGCTATACCTGAAATTTTCAGCTACACCACATTGCCCCACTGTGCTCTTCAGCCACAAACATCTGTTTCTTACCCAGCTGTTCTACAGGAGTCTGTCTCTAGACCCTCATTTTCCCTCTGTGCTTCCACTACCATCCCCTTTTCAGAGAACAGAGTGGCCACCAAACAGCAATTCCAGGAGGGCACATTGTCGTCTCCAAGGCAGAAACTGCTCAGCTAACAGCTCCCACGGATCACTCAAGGACTGGTGAAAGTGCTCATCACTTCTGCCACCATCTTCTGCTTCTGGAAACAGATCTCGTCACAGCCCGCAGTGCTCTGGGGCCAGAAGACTGAAATTACAAGTTAAAACTTCTCATAATAAGATAGAAATAGAGCAATATTCACTGGAAATTGTGCTTGAAAATCCCATGGTATTTTTTAATCTCTCTCTCATACAATGATTCATCTCACCAACTATACAAAATTCCATCTTCATTTTTTTAATTTATTAATCAATCCTCCCACTTAAAGACAGGAGAAAGTTTCCCATGCAGAAAGTCTTTTATGTAATAATATTCTTTGCACAAAAGAGTTTTCATTTTGTTGAAAAAGACAAGCATACAGGCAAAAGCCAACAAGTACAACCCACCAGGATTAAATCCCAACAAATCAGAAAACAAAACCAACGAGCTCACAAGTAACAGTGGTTTCAAATCCTATAGCCACTCCACGGTTGAACTCTCAGCCCTGATCCTCTAGGATGCTCAGACTACAAATGACCCTCAAAATGTAAGCCTGAAAATTAAAATTTCCCAACACAGTGGTTGCTAAAGACTAAAAAGATGCCACTGAATTTCCTATTGTGCCTCATACGGCCACCCTGCCTAGCAATCTATCAGCCTTTCACTAAAAGGCTAAGGACCTCAACCATTCTTCCTACTTCACATCCCTGTCCCTACATCAACCACCTGTCTCTGATTCACTAAATCATTAAAAGAAGAAGTAAACAGAAATTGCCTCAGAACTCTGCAAACAGCTACAGTGAAGTATAAATTGATCCCATTCTTGGGATGGTCACACAGTCTGCTCTCTATCTGCTAGGTAAAAAGTGACAAACTCGAGGAGAAGAGGGTTCTCTAGTGCCACTGACAAGAATTTACCTCAAGCAACAGCCCTTCATGGTCTCTGTTCTAGGTGTCTCTGGCTTAAATACTTCTGCCAGAAAAAGGGCTGCTGGTCACTTGGCTGACAGTGCAACTTTCACCTCCTCTCTGCCATGCACTATGGGGCAGGTACATCAATAATTCAAGATCAACTCATTTCTGTTTCCAAGAACACTTGTTATTTCATTGTTGGCCTTCAGCACCTAGCATGGAGCTTTCAACAGACCTTGAATGCAAAGGACACCCTTCCCTTCTCTTGTGTATTGAGGGTGTGCTAGACAATCACAAGGAAAGTAAGCAGGAAAACTGCTTTCCAACACTGGTGGGTTTTGGTCTGTTTTCCTCTTTCTTCCACCACCACAAAATCTGAACCAGAGGCATGGTGCATCTGGAAGGGCAGCTGTGGTCTGCAGTTCATATGGATGACTTCAAACCAGGACTCATGTAGTTGTATGAAGGGGAAGGAGGAGGGAAGTAGGAGGGAAGTTTGAGGAGATTTAAAAAAAAAAAAGAAAAATTACATGGATTAGAAATGTAAGTTGAAGATTAAAGGTTATCCTTCCCTATTTATTTTATTTTATCCTTCCCTATTTACTTTATTGTATTCCTTCAAGGGACCCTGGTTTCAACTCTGGGTTTTGGCTGGAAAATTTTCCAAGCTTAATTTTAGTGAACTCATAAAACAGGACCCTAGGGATGACACTATATTCTGTGCTACCTCTAAATAGCATGAATGACTAACAAAAAGTGACAAATGACAGGAAATTCCACCTAACTGTCTACTTGTGAACAAATATTCTAGCCCAGAGTTTAAGTAATATCTCAAGTGGACCTGAACTCTGAGCAAACACTGTGACAAAGGCATAGTTTTCTTTCTGATTTTACTTTACTTGGGTTTTTTTTATCTTATTCCTTTAAAAAAGAAGTTAGGTCAAGAAAGGGACCTGCATTTAATTTGACAGAGGTAGCTCAGTTATATGAATATTAATTGGCCTCAATTCAGATACAAATTGAAAAGCATCACTTGGATTCAAACTCAGTTGGCTTTACAATCAACCAAGTTTGAAAAAGAAACTGTCCAAAGATATTCTTGTATTATCTCTACTTCAGGGGAAAAAAGTCTCCAAAACAACTTTGAAAGGCATAGCTCTTTTTACAAGCAAACCCAGCCGTAAATACCACACTTGAACCAAGAACCAAAGGCAGAGATCCCTTGAAGTCTTGCCATGAATCATTACAGAGCAGAATGCAGGCAGAGTCTGCCAAATATCCTGGGATATGCTGGGGCTGCTGGGAGAGAAACCAGGTTCAGAGAGTCGTAGGATTAGTGTTCTGATTTAGTTTAAAACACAAGAAGCCAGCAGAAGATTGACTTCCTATCCTCTCCTCCATACCATATTAAAACCCACACCAAACCACTCCTGACCACAAGCCTGGGATTGCCTGCACTTGTCTGTTTTTTCCTCCATTCACAACAGGGCAATGGAAAAGAGAAAAAATGTGAAGTAGCAGCCCACATAGCTGAGAGTTCATCGAGAGTTGTGTGGTGCTGGAGATGGACAGCTAGAGATGTTCTCCTAAATTCTGGGGCAGGGAATGGCAAGGAAGGCTGGGTTTAGTTTTCCTACATCCACTGGTATAGGATGCACTCTGTGGGAAGCCATGGAGCCTGCTCCCTGCAGACCCACAGGGGATGTGGTGTATCAGGGTTCTCTATCCTAGGGCTGCCTGTAGCACAGACAGCAGTTTCCTGCTTTTCCTTCTGGGTATTTCCAGGATGGCAGCCAGCACAGAGATCTTCTGTGCTACAGCATCATCCAGAGCATCTGTGTTAGACATTACTTCTGTGATTCTGGGGAAGCTGAAGAAGTGAGAATCACTTTGCCACTTTGTTCCAAGCCACTGGGAAGGATTTAACTTCCCTTGACCTGCCATTTCTAGAGTGCAGACATAAGGATCCAGCTACCCCTTCAACAGGAAAGGAAGGGCAGTATTTTCTGGAGGATGGCTCCTATTTAGGTACCTCAGAAAAGGGGAAAAACCTCCCCAACTTTCAGCATCCAGGCATTCTAGCTGGTACTGGCTTTCTGAGCAAGGGAATCCTTGGCTTTTCCCTGCCTAAGAAATGCTGCTGCAAATGACACACAGCAAACATATAGAGCCAAACATTCTTTGGAAACTGCTGCCTCTTGAACACTGATGAAAATCCAGCTGCCTGGATCCTGTATGGCACTGCCACCTATTTTTCCAATCCTGACCAAGCTGTTCTCATTTCACCAGAGAATGCGAAGGGTGTGAAGACTGCCCTTTCTTCCAAGCTCCTCTGTGTGTGCTTGGCCAAAGCATAAACAGATGTATTCAAAAGGAGCAAATGGAAGCCATGCATCATCTGCAGCTCACACAATAACAGCCTAAACACTCTGTTTGCTGCAACTTCTATGCCCAGAAAAGTTTTTTGTTCTTAAAACAGCATCAGCCACTGCAGAGAGGAGATACAAGGAAACTGAAGATTACATATATATACACACACATTTTGTCACAAGTCCTGGTGCTTGTACCTATTATTCATTTTATTCATAGTTTTAATTGATTTGCATATTACAGTACTGCAGCTTCTGTAGACCAATAAATATATCAATATTCGATGTTAAATAAGAATATTAAAAGGCTCCTCTAATGCATAATTTACTTCATGGCAAACAATCACTTCAATCACTTCCTCTCAGATCATCACTATTGCAAATTTGGAACCTTACCTGAAAGGCTTTCACCTTATGTGTTTCCTAGTAATTAAAAAATTAATAAAATATGATTTACACTATGATGTTTTAATTCAAGTTGAGTAGCAGTGGGAATGTGCTATTTTCTTAATTGAATGAGTATTAAAACTTAGAGGGGAACATAGCAAGCTCTGAGTTCAAATGTATTTATTTTAATTTTGTTACTTATATCTCAGTAACCACCTCAAAATTCCCAGCCCAGGTCAAGAACTCACAGGCCAGAAATTCTGCAAAGCTATCATAAGGAAAATGTCCCTGGCATGAAATAGATTGCAAAAAAACACATGATGGACAAAACAGGAAGACAAAAATCTATCACTATCCACACCTTGAAAAGCAGGGATGGAGATGCAGACTGCTGGAAGTCACAGTGACTTAAGCCAGGGAGTCTGAGCTATGGTAAGAAAATGCAACTGAACTCTATTAAATGTATCAGAAGATATGATCAGTGCTTACAAGGGGAATATTTCTGGTACTAGAGGTCTCATTAGTCTAGTGGAAAAGGCATGACAAGACCTCATGGCCAGGAGCCAAAGCCAGGCAAGTTCAGAGACATGAAGGGTGACCATTTCTAAAAAGGGAAAGTAGGCCATTAGAGTTCTGACACTGGTACATGGAGACACAGAGACTTCTCCAGCCCCTGAAGGCACTGAAATAGAGCTAAATGTCTGCCTAAAAAGGCAGAGATTCTGTACACCAGTCACAGGCCATTTGCAAGAATCACTACTCATATTTCACAGTCTGGTCACACTCAATGTCAAACTATTCTGATTTTGACTGAGTCAAGAGCAAATTCTCAAATTCCAGCCTTTTATCTCAGCTACTTCATCTCAGAGATCACATAACTACTGAGAACACATCACAGGCTAGACAACAGAAAGGTACCATCAACAGCTGCTGCTGTGAAACCACACAGTGGAAGAGGAAGCAGGGAAGAGTGGAGAATGCAGGGGTCTATTTGTCAAAAATACCATGCCAGCAGAACTTGACGTTTCTAATACTGACAGCAGCTGCAAAAAAAACCCTAAAAAACATATGTAACCCACAATTCCTTCCTGTCAGCTGGGAAGAAAGGATGTCTCTGTGTGATTCCCTGAATTTACACAGTGAAGAAGGAGATGGTCATCACCTTTGAGAAGCAGCCCAGCACAGGTCTGGGAATCCATCACTGAGGTACAAACCAGGAATTAGCAGATGCAACCCACACATGCCTGCCTTATGGAAGGCATGGGAAAGCACTCAACAGGTCCCAAAATGAAGATCTCTTGCTCAGGCAGTTTAATAAGCAAAACAATCTCTGGGTTTAAAGGAACAATCGTGGCTTTAGGAAATTAAAGAAATTCAACAGGGGAGTTGCCATAGAAGCAGAATTTCCTCTCCAAATTCTACTGCCAGCTGAACTACCACCCTGTTGTGGGACCTTGAGCAGTCCTTCACTTCCCCAGGACTCTCCATCAGCCTTTGCACGCCTTGGGGATCCTTGCATGACTCTGTCTTTACGTGTGTGCCATGCCTAGCATAGCAGGGCAAGGGGCTCTTGGCACTTCCAGGGCACAAATGCTGTCACTAGCACCATTCACAGACCAGTCCTACCCCAGCAGTCATCCTCTAGCTGGCTGTCACCACACTGGGCTGCACAAGTGCTGCTTTTGGAAACAACAGTCACAGCAGTGCCATACCAGGAAGGATTGCTCACATGCTGGGGACAGGTGATGAATTCTTCTCTGCACCAAACATGGAACAACATTGCACCCCATTCATTTTTCCATAATTCTGCTGAAATCACTGGTACTGCCTTGACAGAGCTTGGCCTCAAAACTCGCCAGTCTTTTGTCCTACATGTGGCCTTCTTTTGAAGTAGCTGTGTGGACACTAAAAGAAGGGAGAAAAAAAAAACCATAATACTGTAATATGCAAGAAATCAGTGCTGGTGATCAATTTGAGGTACAGGTGCACATTTTATTATGGGACAAGACACAGTTTATATATTGCCATTACAATAATGTGACCAGCTCAAAGAAATTAAAAAGGGCAACTTTTGGAGTTTGGTGGTGCTTTTTAGGTGGTTTGGTTTGGAGGTTGTTTGTTTCTTTGGGTTTTTTTTTTTTGTTCAATTGTTTAGGGTTTTTTCCAGATGCCTGTCTTATAACTGACCGTATGAGCAGAGGATAATTTCACAAAAATGGCTTCATGATCTGCCATTCGTGTAGCCCACAAGAAAAAGAGTATGTGGTTTCTTTCAAGACAAGGTTTTGGACAGAGCTAGTCTTAAAATATTGAGTTAACTTTCCGCTCCAGTGCCTTGCAGCTCAGTTCTAAATAATGGCCACTGAATGAGAACAGGCAGAGAAGAAACAAGTTTTAATCAGCTGTACAGTGAGTGTCTTTGTCCCAGAGATAGATTTGATTATATCACTGATAACCTTCCCAGCATTTGCTATCACATTACACTGTGCCATTCTTCAGAGTTGAAGACATTTTCCACACACCCCAAATAGCCTTAGCAGCAGTGCAAAAAATAATGTCAAAAGTCTCTCCCAGATGTTTTGGTGGGATTCTTCTGTTTGACTGAGTTCCCTCAACTGGGATGAAGCCAGAGAGCTCAGAGGTGGTGCTGCAAGTAGTGAGTGATACCAACACAGCTCTCTGCCAATTCCATGTTTACAGGGTTAGTTTGTAAACAGTTTATTTATGCAGTTGTATGTGGTACATGAAGTGCTTTACATTAATTCCTGAGAATACCATCTGGTAGCTATAGGTCAGTGTATTCTGCATAAACTCAGAGGAAATATCAGCACTGATGCTACCTGACATTTTGAGACCTTCAGGCATCACCCACTATAATTTTACATACCCTAAGCTGTCACAGAATTGGGCAAGCCATGGGAAAAAAATCCTCAAAAATAGAGCAAGTTGTTTTGGCCCTTCCACTGAATTATTGTGCACTTGTAAGAAGTACACCTAGTACTGAGCTTCACTCCCCTTGCTAGTGGCTTGCATATGGCACCAGGTAAGGAGAAAATCAGAATCTGTTCTACAATACTATTGGGAACAAAAGGGGTTTGGATCCAGCTTTTTATATGAAGGTAACTGGTCTTGCAATTAAGCATAAGCCACTTGGATCATTCATTTCCAGTTATTGCACCAGCCAGGAACGAAGCCTTCCTGCTGTACTTAGATAAGTAGCTCTAATTTAGTAGGGCTCAGACAGCAGTTATTAACTGCAGGATTCCTTCTCCCCTTCCAAATCAGGGAAAGGAGAAACTGCTCCACAAACTGTGAGATAGATCAGATCCTCACAGCCCACACACAGCTTACACAGAAGGCACAACTTCACCAGGGGATTAGCTCTAGTTCACAGCAGGACAGTTGGGGACAAAATCAAGAAGTGCCACCTCATCTTTTCACTGCTGCTGGGATAGATGGCCTCTTCACTGTGCTTGCAAGGAGGCTGGATCCAGTCATGTGTTATCTGCTGTAAAACTGGTAGGTGGCAGGCTGCAAAACGTCTGGTGATGAGCAGAGAATGAGCTCAAATGTAATAATTGGCAAAAAATAAATTTGTAATAATAGAGACATATCCTAAAGCAGATCTGAGTCACATTTTGTTTATACTCACGGCTTCATCACTCCATTGGCATTGTGACATCCTGGGGAAAAGAAGAAAATAATGGCCAGTAAAATCCCTGGACAAAGCACAGATTTCCTGCACTGTCAGGTGCATATTCCTTTGTGGGACTGAGAGAAAAAGATTTTCTGTTTTATTCTGTTCCCTGTGTGTCCAAATATGGACATACAAAGCAAGGAATGAAAAATCACACCCTTGACTTTTTACTTCCAAGCCTGTCCTAAGTTTTGGCTGCTGTTTATCCTCATGGCAACACATCATTGTACTTCCTCAGACACCCTTCACAGGGCTGGATAATTGTTGATTTACATATGTTGGCAGGAAGACTGGGCAGAAGTTTCTCCTCCTGGTCTCACCTCCCTGCTTAGGCACCCATTTCTCCATGTTTCCCACCCAAGATGTCCCCAGTCCTTTTTTTCTGGAATTCAGGGGGACACTAGCTCTCATAAGGAGGGGCCAGGGCTTCTGAACCCTGGGATAGCACATGCTTGTCTCTTGTAAGAGCAGCCAGGACAGCTATGCTGAGGACAAGGACAACACCCTGCTCCTGTCAGCCAGACTTGCTCTTTCTCAGAGAATGCAAGGACACGGCCTCTCTAATGGATGCCTGGTAGGTACACACGCACTCCTGACTGAACCCTGCAATTGTAGATAGCGCAGGCTGGTCCAGCCTCAACAGCTCCAGGGGCTGTGTTTGGGGTTCCAATTTCCTCTCCTGCCTTCCCCACCCCAATTTCCTCTCCTGCCTCTCCCTCCCAGCAGCAGCCAGCCCTGTCCCTAACCCAGCTCAGTGCCTCCAGACCTGCCACACAGCACCAGCACCGAGGCACTGCCACAGGCAGTGGAGGCTGGGCACAACCCCTTGGACATCTGCCCCTCAGTAGCTACTGATTCTGCCCCAAAAACACACACCTCCTGTCAACAGCAACAGCACCTTGGCTCTGTGTTGGAGGACAAGTTCAGCTGCTGGAATGCACAGTTGCAGCTCCAACAGCTGTTCCCCATCTCCTCCAGGGAAGAAGCTGGCCTGGAGCAGAAGCCAGTTGGACCACCTGGAACACTTGCAGCTCCCATCTCCCATGGTGCCAAGGCAGTGGGCAAGGCCACCTCTCCAGCTGAGGACTTGTAACCATGTATGTACTCACTTCTGTAACACACAGAGCATCTAGTCAGACTTTATAAATCAGGCTTTTACTACAAAGTTCTGTTTATGAAGCTATTCTGAATCATGATCCTTTTCTTTTCTAGGCAGAAGTTTTAGAGCTTTGCCTTTTCACACAGTGAAGAAAGGAATTATTTTCCCCTCTCCCCCTTCTTCCTGCCACTGCTTTTCCATTAACTCTTCTGCACAGCTGTGTCTGTCTGTTTGCATTAACTATTCTCTCAGTCTTTCTCTCTTCCTGAAGAATCAAAAAAGTGTTCTGGAGAAAACCAGGTTTGAACTGAAGTCAACAGAAATGCACCAGTTCTGAGATCATGCAGCTCCTTAAGCATCAGTTTGAAGCTATCTGCCTAAGACTTATTTAAACTCCTACTTTAAGGAGGTTTAACTCCTACTTTAAGGTTTAAGCAGACTTATTGATGGCCAAAACCAAATATTCATTTTCATCCTAGTGCTATGCATATTTATTACTCTTTTTTTTTAAACTAGAAATTACTGTGAAGAAAAAGCAAAGCATGCAGCTAAGATCACAATTACAGCAAATAATTAACCACTGGGGATTTAATACACCTCTCTGCAAATGTTTCTCACATATAAAGCCCTTTGGCACACTGACAAGCGAGGTAAATCAAATAGCAAAATAGTTTGGTCATTGCAGGGGGGGGGGAAGAAGATTCAGTTGAGATGTAAATTCCAATTTCAAACTGAGGAACACTTTCTCTCAGCCTTGTAACATCACATAGCATATTTTAATAATTTGAAACACCCTAAAAGGCATGATCATCTGTTGAGTGGATGGAACTAACAAAAACAAGACATCTTCAGGGAGTCTGATTTTGCCAGTAAAAGTCATCACATGCTTTAGCCATTTTCATACATGCCATTTATTCAAATCCTGAAAAAGCTTTTCATTCCAATACCAGAATTATTACTATTACAAGAAATTTTTTTCTGAAAAAATAGGCAGAACCACCAACAGCTATATTGCACCTTGAGCTGAAGTATGAGCCCTCACTTACAGGAAAAGTTACCAGAAATTTTTAGACTTCTAGGAAGGTGACACTCTGAAACTCTTCTCAGCTTTAGCACACTTCCATTATTGCAGAATAGTTCTAATATATTCTTTTGTTAGAGACTGGACACTTTAAATCTGCTCCTTAACTATATAAAGAAATGTTCAATATCTCTTCTTCTTCTCCTTTTTTGCCCCAATTCCAGTGGTTTTGCCATTGCTTGTATTGCTGATTAAGCCTTTGTAAGCAGCACTTTGACCACACATCTGGCTCTTTACTTGATCTCTCCCACATCAGAATGTACTGCTCTGGCCTTCAAAAACAATTTGCTAGAAACTAAAATGACTTAAAAATATATATGGCTGCAAAGCATTAGATTAATACTGGAGTACAGGAAATCAGAATGTTAAATTCTAATGAGTTGGCAGGTGGTTCATGATCATGATAAATTTCGTACTGTAGTTGACACATTTTCAAATGTTAATGTCCTCTAGAGGAATAAACTCTGTTGTAATGACTGGAATAATGGCTTCAAAGGTGAGCATTTGCCTTATTATTGTTTCAAACCCTGGCACTCAATGTACATAGGTGTTAGGCTATGCACTCTACAAAAAGGAAATAATTAGCATGGTATAATGAAGAAAGACAAGGTTTAGAGAAAAGAGGTTGTGAAGATCTCAGTCATGGAGAGAACAACCTCCTTTATCAGTGTGAAACAATAGCTAATCAAGTCCTGTGCATAACATAGCAGACAAGCACTTGCAGGCATCCCAAGAGCCACAACGTTCTGGATAATTGCAGCAAATGTCTCAGTGGTTGTATGGTTTCAGCAGAAGTAAAACTCCTGTATTCTGCCCCCTCTCTCCCACCCTTTCCCCTCCACCCTCACTGTGAGCTGGTTTTCTCAGGGGAAGCAACACGGTCAAACTGCCCAAAAGAAAGAAGTAAGAGCAAAGTTGTGCTGTACATTCAGTCTCATGGCAGCCAGTAACCAACACGAGAAAGAAACAAGGACAGGTTAAAGAATTTCCATTTTTGGATTGTAACAAAGGATTTGGAATTTTTGTCTTGTGAACCATGGGCTCCTTACAGGCCAGGGCTGTAACTCCACACTTTCCCTTACTGCTCCCACATTCTCTTCTCACAAACACGGACACACATAAAGACTGAAGTCTAAGCCAGCCTAAACACTTGCACAACGCTGACACCTCCACTACTCCTGCAGAACCAGCAACATCCCCTAGACTTCTTTTTTTCTGTGGGTATAGAGCTCCCCTCCAGGTATTCTCTCAACCCCCAAAAGCTCCCGTGCACAGCCATGTGCGTTCTCCTCTAAGAAGGAGGCGATTCTCCTTGGCAATCCAGGCGGAACTAACCCACTCTGCACCCAGTGACGATCCCATGGCCACGAATACATCCTCCTGTCCTCTTTACAGTGTCTGGTGTTTTCCATGCCACAATAATTTATGCCTTCCCGAGAAGGGCAGAATCATCTGTTGAGCAGCAGTCACGGCCTTATTTGCTCAGCTATTGCGTAATCCTACCTTTGCCCCCATAACATTTCTTTAAAAGTGTCCTCTGTCAAGAGTCACTCTGCAATCAACATTGCTGACCATGTGTTATTAATTAAGTAATTTTACAAAATTAGAAATACAAATCACATTGTTTTCAACCAAAATAATGATCTACCAATTATTCTGCCAACAGAAATGACTTGTAGCTTTTGGCAGGTCTTTTCCCTTTGACCATTGTTTTCTTAGTTATTAACAAGGTTACAGTTGGTCCTTTTGATTAAAAAGCTTTTTGGCCAGAATCACTGCTGTGGGAAAACAAAACCTGAAATTCAATATGCTTCTAGAATTCTTTTGAAATTTGATCTCAGTACCAATGAGGGAGGAAGGTGAGGGGCCACAGGGGACATATTTTAGAAAAAAAAAAAAAAAAGTATTTTGTGTTCATTGGTCTTCCTGTAAGGCACACACCACATTACTTAGGAGCTGATTGCAACAGCTTCAAACTTCTAAAAAATATAAATTAGGTTCATGGAGTTTACAAGCTGGGATAAGGCTACATAGTGAGGTGTATCTCCATGACTCATTCAAGCCACGTTATCCTCCCAGATCTAGAAGTTTCTTTCAGTTCCTCTAAAGGTAGATAAAATTCAAGACAACAGAATCCATGGCCTTCTTGAACCAGAAAAGAATTTATAAACACCTACAAAGAACTATCATTAAAAAATTCTTATTTTTAATATGACCAAAACAACAATATAATTTAAGGACTAAATTGCAACACACCACCTGATTCTGCCAAACATACCAACAAAATCTATCCTTGTCCCTTAGCATTTAGCACCGGGGGTGCTATGCAAGTAATTTCATCTTAGAAAGATTACTTAGAATTACTTAGATTACTTCTTAGAAAGATTACTAAGAAGAACTTAAAGCGTGTGCAACAGGGTGGTGCTCACAAGGGTGAAGCTTAGTCTCTAGGCCTCCAATAAAATTAAACTTCTCTGCACATGAGAACCTACAGAAGTAAGGACAGGCTTCACCGTCCGTGCAATAAATTATAATAAAAAAATTAAAAATTAAAAATGTTTCTAAAAATTAAAAAAAAAGAGTTGGTGCAGAAGAAGACCTGTACTTTGCCTGCCCCTTTCAAAAGGGGTGATGCTGTGAGGGTCAGCATCATAGAGAGGGACAGACATGTGCAGTAGCAGAAATACACAAAAGCATAAAGAGCACTTCCAGATTTCTCTGTGAACTGGTTTGCTCCAGGTATCTCAGATTTGGTGTTTAAGCAAGTGTGTTAAACACTTCAAGCTTGGAAGATTTTAAGGTTTGTCTATAACTGACTAAACAATTCAGAAAATGGTGCACAGGGGTATCAGCTTTGCATATCAGCAAAGAATCAAGCCTACCCTTCTCCATTGTTCTGCTTCTTGCTCAGAGAGAGCAAGTGCAAATAAAATATCCAAACAGCAAGCACGTGAAAACACAATTTTCAAGAAATAACAGACTAAATCTTTAACAAGATAAACTGAAGGGGGTTGGGTTTTATCTTTCCCTTTTGAATTTCTCCAATATTTACACTCAGTGATTTACCCCAACTAAACATCTGGCACTGAAAAAGAACACAGCACTGTTTGCTGTAATTAGAGCTCTAGCAAACAGCACATTCCTGTATGCAAGTTCCTCCAGCAGCTTTCATATCTCAGCCTTTGCCTATTCCCACTAATAGTCCTGGTGAAGCTACTGTTAGCCATCTGAGAATTTTTCCCATCCTCAGTCATGCAGTTAGAATAAAATGCCATCTCTTCTGCTCTGACGTGGTGCAAAGGTCTGGGAGTAAACCAAAAAATTCCTTACAAAACACTCTTCCAGAGCCAGCTCACTCATGCCATTCTTGGCTGGGGATGAGGGAAGGGGAGGGAAACAAGAAAAAACAAAACAAAACAAAACAAATAAAATAAAATAATGAAGCCCTTCAAAATTAACCCCTCAGAGGAAGACACTGGACAGCCAATGTTGAATGTGATCATTTTGACTGCAGAGACAGCAAGGCTAAAATTAAGTTCTGGTGTAGTCTTGCATGACCTTAGAAGAGAAAGATCATGCATTTCAAGACTTCTCACTATTAGTAAGATTTATGCAATTCTGCACCAGTGACACTCACAGAATGTGCATTATGCTTGGCAATGGGCCTGCAGTCCAGCTATTACTCCATCACCTATTATAACACAGAAACAGAGTCACACCTGCAAAGCCTATGACAAATGACATTTCATTAACTTTGAAGACTGCTGGATCGTTTTGCCAAGTTATATGTCAGCCAGGCCATAATAGTCCTTTCAACAGTCTATCATGAATTGAAAGTCACTAAAATGTCCCAAATATTTCAGGGAGTAAATACTTCTCAATTTGTTAATGATAAAGTTTTGTGTCAATTAGATGTAATGAGTTAAAAGCCTATCATTAGAGATCCCAGGCCACACAAATTTAGAATGGCATTTCCCAGTGCTTGTTTTGTCATTCTCCCACCCTCCCTCTCATATTTATTTAATTTTTTTACTGTTTCACGTGACTAGCAGAGAGGTCCAGTACATTTCCCACTATCTGCTTTCATGGCAAACAGCCTTTCCAGGTATTTCAGTCCCTTGATGATTTTATGGGATCAACAAATCAAACTGTGAGGTTTTACAAACATGAAAATGTCAACAGAAGAACACAAGATACAACTCCTCAGGTGCTTTCTTTCCAAATAAAATTCTTTTCCCCCCAGCCTGTTTTAGCTTAGTTACAACAACCAAACCCCAACAGAATCCTACATACTACAGGAGTGCATGGACACCAGTCTGTGCTGCTGGGAGAAAGGGATTATAAAACAGCTCTTTGTAGAACACACATCCTTGTTTTGCTCACTGTGACTTCTGCTGCCCTGAGTAATTGCACTTCTCACTGCTCTGGTGGAAGGAGAGGTGGGGATTACTCACAGGTATAAAGCTAGGCACATCTTCAACAGCTCTGCTACACAAAGGCTCGAGACTTTGACTCAGACTTCCTCATGAAACTTAATGAAACAGCTTAGACCACGGCAATTTGGATCCAATTGCAGGCCATGCAAGGTTCTGCAGGTGGCAGATCCAGGTGAAATTCAGCTCCTGAGGGCATTTACTGCACCCCTGACTCACAAAAACCTAGGGAGGAAGACAGTGTTCACCCCAGTCCTACAATTATTTCTCCAGCACCTGAGGATCACAGAGTGGAAGTCCTGGGGCACTCCTGGTGTGGGGAAACTCTTGTAATAAACAGGCAGGCCCCCCTTTTGCTTAGCCAGAAGCAGAACCTGCCTGGAGCCCAGCAAAGAGTCTGGCTCTTAATGTGGGCACGCTAGTCCATCAATCTCCACTCCAGCTTATCCTGAAGAAGTTATCAGGACACCACAACCCTTCACAGTTTAACTGTACCTTCTGAATGACACCCAGGTCACATCAGACCACAGCTTATACAGAACACTGTCAGAAAGCACCTGTGGATCCTCCCACAGAAGGTGGGCTGGCCCTCTGTGCCGTCTCATCATTCAGATATCAGAGCCTGCCCCTTGCTCTGGGCCTTGCTCAGCCCCAGAGGAATTCAATCAGGATTAAGCTGCATGAGCTGCAAAGTCAGGGAGCTGCCAGGTCTCTGTTGGTGTCTGTTGGCTTCTCAAGGAATCATGCTGGCAACATCTATAACTGCAATGAAAAGCTATTTGCATCTTAAAAGCAAGAAGCAAACAAAATTTTAATATTCCCTAACTACAACCTCTGGGGCCAACTGAGGACATACTCTTCTTAGAAGCACTCTAATTTTGAAGACACAAATGAATTTGACAAGATGTAAACAACCCATTTCTAGGGTACCGAAACAAAGAAATGCAGGTGACAATGTGTCAACATCATGTTGCTCTTCCCTAGGGAAAACAAACTCAGTGTGTAAAAGCACAGCTCTGCAATTGTAAATACACCTACACCTAAGACTCGGACTGCCTACGTTGCTCTGTGAGCTGCAAGTTCCATCCCATAGCGTTTGGAAAAAATATCTGAAAGCAGCCTGTTATGTACAGATGGCCCATAAAAATTAGTCTCATGCATTGTGCTGATTTACTTAAAACAGGCTGTACTACTTTGGATTGGCTTAGGAGGCTCTGCATTGAACACCATCACAATGATCTAAACCAGGTATTGATTGATTGATGTCCTTTTACCTTAAACATACTATGTCAGGCTTCATCCATTAATTTTGTTCTGTTTAGGAGTTTAGGTCTGTGTGTGTCTGTATTACTATTGTATTTCAGCTACATACCCTACAGTAAATAATCTTAATGATCAAATGACAGGCTTCATATCTCTCTGAGCAGAGTTCATCTGATTTATTAAAGTGACACCAGACATTTACTCAAGGAGTAAACAGAGCTGACATTATAGGATGATCTCTGAGGGGAACACTCCAAGGTAAACACTGAGGAGAAAGAGGGCTTATGCATTCCATTCCTTTGTATTTTTTGCCTAATTTTTTACTTTCTTATTTTTAATGTTCTTATTAGTATCTTTTGTGATCTTCAGGCAACAATCTGCAAAAGGGATTCCTTTTAAATAGTTTTATCTGTCAGTTTTAAACAGAAAAAGAGTAACTGGTTGAATCTGGAGAAGAATCTGGAGCAACATCTGGAAAAGCCAAATGACTCTTTGTCTGAAATCACAGTCTCAGTGAAACTGTGACTACTTGCTCTGCAGTAGGATCCTGCCTTTACAAGGGAGTTATTGAGGAGCTCTGACTGAACCACCTCATCTCTAGTGACTGCTTAAAAATAGGATTGTTGCCTTTCATCCCCTCAAAACATCAGCCAGGTTTTCTCATTAGGATCCTGTATTTGTGTTTGTTAATAAGAACAAAGGGAAGCAAAAGGAAAGAGGGGAACAATACACATTAAAAGTGATAAATCTTCCAGTCAAACCACAAGTCCAGAGTTTTCTCTTATGACATACAGACAAAATGACACGTGCATTGGAATGACCTGACCCAGCAATCCTGCCCCTTCTGTGGATGACATAAGAAGCTCTGTAGCTCACTTTGAGCAGTCAATTAAATTAAAAGTTAAGATAAATACTCTGTTATTGGCATACAAAATAAGCCTTACCCTCTTCAAATCTGGGACAACAGATTCTGTTTCAAGACAGAAGACATGGTCATCTACTCTGGTCACCATGTATGCCTGCCCTCTAGAGCCTGAGAATGACACTAGTAGAAGCAAAATTATTTTCTACACTCACTGACGAAAGCCAACAGAAAAGGAAATGTATTACTGTTGATTTTTAAATCACAAGCAAGAGCACAACAGAGTAAGATGCCTCTGAAGGGGGAAAACAAAATGTCAGGGCCAAGAGGGCCACAAAGAACTTCTTTACAGGTTTCAGTTTTACAGAGGTGATGGTCTGGTGACAGCAGGGAGAAGATACACCCTCAGACAATGAAACAATACCCACAGGCAGTACAAAAGGCCAGGTCTGGCAGGAGGCACAGAGCAGGAGAGGCAAGAGCCCTCAGAAGGCAATTCTAGGTGGTCCAGCAACATGCAAGCATTACCTTCTCTCACCTTTTTCTGACATGCTTTGACAGTCCTTGAACAAAGCTGAAACAATGCCAAAGTGCTCTCACTCTGTCAAAAATGAATCACTTCACACTTCTACACAGGGAAGGGGAGAAGCCCTTGAAAGTGCTTCATCCTTTCAGCTAAAATTTGGCTAAAATGCTGCTGAAAACCAAAACTTTGTCTTTCAAGATTGTTCCATCTGCAGCATGGCCCCACACATGAAGGTCCACATCTGCAGCTGGCATAATTCAAAATAATGCTCCTTCAGCCAGTAGTGATGTGAAGAACATTTATGGCTTCAAACCTAAAGGCCTCACTGCCATAAACACTAAATACAACTAGAAAATTATATTTCACTATAACCAGCAAGTTAACCTGATTCTGTCATGAGAAATGTCTGTTTCCTTGACTCATCCATCATCAAGGCATAATAAACTTATAATCAAAATTATATCAATTCAAATGATTCTGCCAATCTTTCCTTAATGGATTTAATTTAATAAAAGTTAAAATTTTTTCCATGCCTGTCTATAATAGACAACAATACTAACAATGGATTCTTAGGGACTGTGGAAAAAAACCCCAGCTTTTCTCCCATGGCAAAGTGCTCTGTGTACCAGCTGCTGCTGCTGGGGAGCCATGCAGGGACTTTTCCTCACAGCACAGAACTGAGCTTACCTGCCCTTTCAGGGACATGCAGTGGAAAGAGTTGACAAATTCTTTTCCAGCTCTATTTTCTCTGCCACTGGCTGGAATACAAGCCCAGGAGGTTGGTTTGCTGCTGTTTGTGGAGGGTTTGAGGAGTTAAAGAGGGTTAGGTCTCTGTACCTGTAAATAACATTGTAAAGTCACGAGATGGCAAATTGCTGATCTCCTTTGGCAATCTGCCTCATTAGAAGAAGAAAAAAAAAGAAAAAAAAAAGAAAAACTTAATCTTTAATATCCTCCTTTCTTCCAATTGCTCATGATGATGGGCACAATCCAGTGTTGACTGAAGTTTTGGGCCTCTTGCTGAGCTTGAAAAGACTGATTACTTCTTCCACTAGAAAACAGCACCCAATATTAGAAGCACTCACTAGTAGAAAGGTGAATTAAGTTCTGCATTCAGGGCAGAGATTCACCTCCAGATCCAGAAGGTAGAAGGACTTTGAAACTTATGATGGCAAAACTTAGGCCAAAGTCACTGAGAAATTTGCTTGGGACCTGAGATCAGAGTGTTAGTATGGTATTTTCAGCACCTACAGACAGGTTTCTACTAGTTGTAGTCCTACTCCCTCCATCACAAAGCAAACCTATGAATTACAAAGATTGTCATGGATCAAAACCAGAAAAAATTATTTCAGTTGGAGCAAAACTGGGTTTTCCATTTAAACTAAAGCAGTACTTAGACACAGGAACAAATGGCTTGTAAGTTGCACGTGGGTATATTTTGGTTTGAAATAAGAAAGCTATCACTGAACCAACAGTTTAAATACAGGAATACAGTTATGGAACAACTTTTTGGGGGCCAACAAACCTAATTAGTTAGGGATGTTGACAGGATTTTTTAACAGAACTAGGCAACTCTAATGAGGGGCAGAAACCATGGTTGCCTCATGGAGGACTTCATGTCCCTGTCTTAAAACCCATCTTGATTGGTACATCAATGCCCTTTATGGTGCTACTCGGGAGGGTTATGAGAAGCAGAACAAGTCTAGACACATTGTTAAAGAAGAAAAGGGAAGAGGAGAAAAGGTAAAAGTTCTTTTTTTTTTCTCAATGGATATGGATTAGAGTGTTTTCCCTCTAAAAAGAAATAAGAAGAACAAACAAACAAACAAAAGAGCTAAAAGATTTGGCAACCAAGTTCATTCCTTACAGGGTTTCTTCTGGAAGCTGAGTATTTTACATTCACTCTCCAAGATTCAAGCAGGGATCTCATTTTGGGATTCAGACAGAACAAAGTTATACCAATGTGTTGACTCAGGACCAAAATCTTCAAGGAGACTCCAACTGCTGAAATTCTGGACAGAAAAAAAAAGAACAACCAGTGTGCAAGTAACTACATGGGTCAGAGGGCTGTGACTGAACCAAGGACTTGATTTTGCATTCCTCCTAAACTCACTGGGCAAACTTGGGTAGGAGAGGTGAATCACCAGAAGGTTTGCTCATGGAATGTACAACAGAAATCAAGCTCTTTTGCCCCCATCAGGATTTCACAACCACGTAACACCAGTGACTTCATTAGAGTCATACTTGATTTTCTAAAAAAAAGAAAATTTTAGGTCTAAGGAAACCCTTAAAATAAGTCTTTACTAATATCTTAATATTTTTTATGGTGTAAATCCACAGGAATCAGTTAGGCTACCCAGGATTTACAGAGGTATAAGTTAAAGCAAGATTTAAGACTTAACATACAAGTTTCTTGGACCTGTGAGGTGCTTATTTGGTAGTTTAGGCACAGGCATGAAAATAATTAGTGACCAGATGCTAAGCAGAGAACAAACCCCATGAAAATCAGATCTTGCCTCAAAAAAAGTTTTCCAGAGAAGTCATTTAAAAAAAAAAAAAAAGAAAAAGGTATTTGGGGCTACCATCCTGTGCTGGTGAAACTCAACATCATTCCATTAAGAGAAGATCTATTTTTGCTGGCTGAGGCTGCAGCCCCTGATGATCTTTTCCCACACAGTGGAAGGACACAACTCTGATGTGGACAGGGCACTGCACAGATGTGCTCACCTCAGACAACACGCCCAGTGTGACACCTCAGGCCAGCAGGAACCACAGAACACAAGGCAAAACCTGCTCAGCCCTTCTGGTAAAATCATTCATTCCCAAAGAAATGCAAAGCCTTCAGAGCCCACAGAGCACCAGCTGGGGTCCTGTTCTCCACTCTGCAGCGGAGAAATGCTGCCCTTTTCCACTCAGTATTTGCCACTTATCAGGATGCTGAGAATAAAGGACCTAACCTGCTTCTTGCTTACACCACTGTAAATCAGGAGCAAAGCTATCCACATTAGCAGCCTTCCATGAGTATAAAACAGGTGTAAGTGAGAGTAGAAACAGGTCTATAAACTCAGCTGAATTTAGAAGTCAGGGTATTACTTTCCAATTTTGCAGAGATTACATTACATTATATGTGTACATAAACACACACATACGCACACACACCATTTTTAAAACCTCTCCAGGAAATCAGACAGAAACTAAGCAGAACATATGGAAATTTAACTGGTTGCTCATAAAAAGCTGCTAAAATCTGCCAAAGTCAAAAGACATGGTGCAGTCTGCTACACGGGCTTGCTAAAAAGAGGTAAGGTAAAAAAAAAACAGATGAAAACCAAAAAAAAAAAAAAACCAAAAAACCCAGCATTTTTAGCTAGACTACCTGATGATGGGTGGAGCACCAGTTTCACTTGTCTCAGGAAAGCAGTATTTTTGCATTTTTAAAGACTTTGAGAGCTTGGTTTTTGGGGGTGGTTGTTTTTGTTGGTTTGTTTTGTTTTGTTTTTGGGAGGAGGTCTGTATTCTGTCTTTTTCCCCCCACAGAACCTCGGGAGCAGATTCCTGAGACTAAAGCTCTTCTGGCCGCTGCCTCTTTGATGCTCCTTTGCTGCCACCACGTGGAAAAGAAACAGGGCGGCAAAAATGTGCCGAAATCGCCTGGAGCTGAGGCCAAAGGCTCCGTCTGAATCTGCTTTCCCACTTACCCCCTCAGCCCTTGTCCCCTCCGGGGGTCCCTGCAGGACGGGGAGGTGGCCGTGTCAACCCCAGGGTCACCCCAGCAATGCCACCCCGAGCAGCCCCCACAGCTCTCCATTCACAGGAGAGACTGGGGAAAACATGGAAAGAGACTGCCAAAATAATAACAAATAGCCAAGGCCGCTACACAGCACATCTGACGGACGCTGTAAGGAAAGGGCTCCTCAGGCCTTAAATGCATTCCCTCAGTGACATGTCCCCACTTTGCTTCCCTGCCGAGCTGCTGCTCCTCCACAAAGGGACACAGGTGTGCTTAATATAAACCAAGGAAAAGTATGTGCACTTTTATTGTATTTTACGTGCACTTTTTCTGGTAGAGGGAGTGAAGTACAGCTGAACACATGCCGGGAAGCAAACACAGAATCTGACAGGCCTGCTCGGGCAAGGTGAGGCGAGGTGAGGGACCCCCTTAAGGCAGCAGCACTGGCCACTTCTGCTGATGGGATGTATGAAGTGATTAAAGGAACAAATACCTGCTCCATTGTATTGTAAACAATCAGTTTTGGGGCAGGAATGCTGCCCAAAACTGGAGGGGTGCATAGGACACTGTGGAGAGTGCTGAGGGAGACACTTGGGTGAAGATGCTCCCAAGGAGCCCAGCAGTTCCTCTTGGTTTCCAGGGATGCATATACTGTTCACTTTTGCTTTTAATTTTAACTGATTTAACATAATGTAAGATATTCTCCCTGTTTTAATACATCTTGTTTTTGTAGCAATTACTGTCTTTTGGGTAATATCACACAGATGTGCTCAAGGAGCACAGAGCTGTGAGGAGCCCTGAAGAATTTCTGGCAGTATTTCTTTCATTCAATCTAATTTCAGAGGCAGAAGTAGAGCCACACAGCTGAATTATGTCAAAGGTGAACACAGAATGGCAGCTGAAAGACTGAAAAAGAGATGAAATGGCCTTTAAGCACTAACATAACAAAACATGAGAATTTACCCACTTTCTCTGTTGTGCTGTAATCAAACTGAAAAAAAACCAACAAAAAACACCCAAGACTTACACAAGTAAGCTGAACAACTAAAATAAAGAAGTACAAGATACACTAAATAGACAAAAATTACAAACTTCTAAGCTCAAGCTTGACTGGTTCATTTTCCAGGTGCTTTTCAAAACCTAAGCTCTGTGCTCTGCAGTTACATCAAAGAAATATTCAGATGTTTTAGCAACATGGGGGTCAAAATATGCTAAGACACACACACTACCAGCAAAGACACTGCAGGTAATGCCAGCTGAGAATCAGCTTTCAGATTTTTTTTGGTTTTTTCCCCTGTTGTTGGTGGAATGCTTGAGTAGAGTAAATCATTACTAATCTTTGCCAGCTGAGGTACTGACTACTGAGGCTCCTGAGGCCTGCCAGCTACCCAGTGCAGGCTTTGTCTTAAAAGACCTAGAACCTCAAATTCTCTTTGGACCACATGAAGTTACCATTATGCATTAACTGAAGGCTTGGCTCAAATATATCTTGCCTTTTTGCCATGGGAATCTAAGCACCATGGCACAGATAATTCTGCAAGTCAGAAGTCACTGTAGCTAATACCAGAATCTGGCCTTTTGCATTCTGAAAATTTGTGCAATAAAATCCATGGGCAAAATCCGGCCCTTAATTTTTCTGTTAGTACAACCTCAACCAGGTGGCAAAAGACAAACAAAACAAAACAAGAATTTTTTTTTTTCTTAAGCTTATTTTCTTCCTGTTAAATTATGTAAGTGGGTATAAAGTGTATAAGGTGCATAAGTCTCAGTCTGGGCAGTTTTGCCCTGGTTTGGGGAAAAAGTACAGGGCCATCAAAAAATATTAACCTATGCCCAGAAATTACTCATTTACCTACCAAAAGTCTTCTATGTAATTCTATATGGGAATTCTAAGGGATGAGGTAGAATTCTTAGTCTTTATAGATCTGAGTATTTTCCAAAAAAATAGGACACTTCATTCTACACATCACAAGAACACCTATTAAAAAGAATATGTGAAATTATCCAGACTTCATTTTAACAGCTCAAGCAAGGAGCAGCCTCCACATCTTAAAAAAATAAATGCACCTTCTTTTACAAAACAAACAAACTCAGTATGACAACTGTAACCCTTCTTTATGCTTTGAGGTGAGACAAAAATCAAAATTTCAGATTTTTAATACATTCAACACACTTAAACAGTGAAAAGAGGCATCCTTACACTGGAGCTACCACTCAGGGAGATGCCACATGTGAGTTCATTCCATTTTCATTTAATGGGTACAAAACTAAATCCCAGTGTGATCATAATGTAAATGAATCAGATACATATAAGAGCATCCATGGTCTACATGAAATATTTAAAAATCTGAAATGAATATAAAGCTACATTAAAACAACACTGTTAAAAATTGCAAAGTGTACTAGATCTGCAATTCTTCAAATATAGTGTCTTACAGAGCCCTGTCATCATCTGAGGTAAACTGAACTTTAATTTTCAAGCCCATATTCCTCCCTAGGCAATTTGTGGTCTCAGAACTGTGCTGGGAGCTTCCCATGCATGGCAAAACCAGAACACAAGCAGAGTAAGGGCCAGTACCCACCAAGCAGCTTGTGAAGTTTCCCCAGAGCCCTTATCTGGATAAATTTTGACTGGGATAACTTTTCTTTTTAATCTTCTAACAATGCATTTCAAATTTTTACCTCAGCGAAGGAGAGCTACAACCTTTAGAAAAACATAGTTGGAAATTTTAAGCTGACATTCCAATGTGGCCTATACTTTACACACCATGTTCTTCAACAACTCTAAGAACTACTCAACCTTCCTGGTTTTTGGGGAATTCACTCATGGTAGAGACCAAACATGAAAAAGTCCAATAAAAGTAGTTAAAAGCTGGCAAAATTACAAACATCTGGGAACATATAACCATAAGAAGCTGAAGCACTGTGTGGAAGTATGAATAGTAAGCCCAGTATATAATAAAAGGCAAACAAAGCTTAACAAATACTGTCAAAGCAGGGAGGAAGTAGACTTTACCAGACAAATAAATTTCACTTTAAGTAAATATCTTATAGCTGGGTTTTTTTCACATAAAGACATTCATACCTACATAAAGCCAAATTCTCAGTTCTTTTGTAGAGGATTTTTGCTACTGTGACCTTAATGAAATCAAGAGTTAAACTGACTTAAAGCAAAGAGAATTAAGCCTGTGATGTTATAGAGAGTCTCCAACAATAGCATTTCAGTAATATGCACTTTGTATTCTGCTAAACACTGAACTTCCTGACAACCAAAAGATCTATGGCACGCAGGTGGATGTGTAATGTGTACATCCACAGGCAGCACCCCGTGTGATTTACTGCCTTAAGGAATCGTTCTCTCCATGGAAACTTCACAGGAGAAAACGTGTTTTGTCTTGTGTGTGAGCTGGGGAGTAGGTCTGTCAGCCCAGGGCAACAAATTAAAAAGATTGTTTATGCCATCCAACTTGTCAGTGTTTGTTACTAGGCATTTCTCCTTCTCACCTTTCAATAATGGGGACGGGAACTTATGTTACTTTAAACAATGACTCATGTGTTCCCACGGGGGCAAAAACCACTCAGGTGACAACGAAAAAAAAGCACTCTAGAAAACAAATGCTACACCATATTCATGGAAATATCCATATCATATGACAGAATATCAAAGACTACTTTTTCACTTGCAGAACTCAGCAGCTGCTCATTTACTTTAACAGTCTCTGCTGGTAAACAGTAGCTAAGAATTTGCCCCTAGAATTAGTATTTTAATGAAGTACACTTGCAACCACATTTGAGTTTTGTTTTCTGTCTATTCTGGATCATTGTTATGCAACATTTATCACCAGAAACTGGAGGTGATCCCTTGCTTGAAAATCAGTTTGTGGTTCATGTACTCTTTGCATATGCTCTCTAGGTACCTTTGATACCAAGAGTGTCTTGATGCAAAGCTGGAACAACACAGAGCCGAATTAAATCCATTTTCTATCACTTAGACTTTAAATTTGTCCATGGAACATGTCCACACTAGACTCAGAAGAAGCCTCTTGGCAATACTGAATTATCATACTGAATTGCTTCCATCAATTTGCTGGGGCTGCCAAATTGAAATGATGCATGTCAAGGCAACCCTACACTGAAAAGCAAAAGATAGCCTCTTAAATGTTCCATTTATAAAGCTTTTTATTCACAGTCAAATTTAGTATCCCCTCTGAAATATATCACTTTACAAATTGATACCTTGCCATTACAAGATTTCCATGCCTTATTCACTCAGCTTAGTAGTAAAAACAAGCTTTTGCTCTTTCCCCTTTGGTAGAGCTGATGAAAACAGTGCAGTTCAAGGTCTGTTTCTTAGATCACCAGCACTAAATATTGCACAGATCTGTAATCTGCTTCAGGGAAGGTTAAAAGTCAGCAAAAACATAAACTGTTGGTTTTATCAACAAAACATCACAAGTGTATCCCACTGGGAAACAGAAATTGAAGGAAAAAAAACCCAAACTACCATTAATGCTAAGATGCTAAGAGCACTCTGCAAAACAAAAGCATTCATGTGGACTTTCAGAAACTGTGTAAGAAATACTACTCAAAGCAGATTAGGAAAAAGAAAATTATACTGTCCCACTGCAGAACTTAAATGCATTTTTTAACAAACGTGTATCATGTGGGATTCTAAAAGGACAAATTGTATTTACCTTCTGTAACTGATTTAGCTTTAACACCTTTTTCTTTTAATCACTGGCAAGTGAACGTCTAAGAAACTTAAAGAATAACATACATAAATAATGCCCTGTTTTGACATCTTTACATCTCAGTTTATGAGAAAACAATAACCTGTACACATTTGGGATGCAATTATTTCCCATTATTTCGGCACTTCTAAGTTGGAAACCCTGTGCCACGGGTGCCACTTCCACCAGTGTAACTCCACCCACGTCTCCAGTTACAGATCGGAGTTTGCTGTTCAGGGCTCCCCAAACCCTTCTGTGGCTGAGAGCTGATACAAGCCTTGATCTAGGTGACCAAGGTCTCTCCTAGAGCTGCAGAAACAGGTCACCATCACTTCCTGGGTAACACATGTCATTTACTATGAAAATTAGGATTTCCCTTAACATTTGCAATGGTCCCAGCCTTGCAGTTAAAAACTGAGTATCAATCTAACCCTCTTAAACCCAAGAAAACTCTTATTCCTGAGAGAATTTTGTTTGCTTAGCTTTTATAATTCCAGATAAATATGTCTGAGGAGATTTTCAATATAACTGCAACACTGACAGTTTTGGACAAAGCTTTATGCCAGCACTGATTTTCAAGGCCAGGAAAAATAAGATGACTTAATAAAAACCAAACTCTTAGGAATGCAGTTCTCCAGTAATAAAAATACTGAAGGAGTAGAAATGAACCTCATTGATATGTTGACTTCCCAAGTCACATGGCTAGCATTTTTAAGGCTGGAAATTTAAGCCCTAGGAAAATTCCCCTTGTTTACAGCCACAGTGAACTCTGTCAGAAAAATATTTTCTAGGAGTAGATCTGTGGAAACTTCACACAACTTGGAGAATGTCAGATAGTCATTTTGTTACAGTAAAAACCTCCTTGTATGGCTAGGACAGTTAATGCTAAACTGCTATTTTTATGTAGTTATTTGCCACTAACACGAGTGAGATCTAACATCCTGAGCTGCATTTGCATTTCTCTTCTGAAATACATTTTTGTGAATTTGGAAAATTCCCCATGCAACCTCATAACCAAATTTTAGTCTCAGCTGCTAACTTCACATGCTCTCAGCAACCTCTTCCTCGGTGCAAAGAGTAGAAAGCAAGAAAAGTTCCAAGAACTCATTAAATGTCTGAATCAAAACAAAATCTTTAACAAAGTAATCACTTCAGTGATATAAAAACCACTTAGCATTCATAATCATGATTTCAAGCCTCTTTCTAATAGGGCTGTTAGTGAATAATAAGCACAGGGTGAGGGTTCTTAGTTTGTGGTGTATTTGTCTGGGTTGTGTTGTGTCCGAGATCCAAAGCCAAAATCCACACTATTAACAGCTGTACTGAGTGATGCAAGCATTAAAAAAAAAATTGACAAAATTGCATATGCTATATCTATTTAAACTGCCCTATTACAAATGTCAAATACCTGCATATAATTAATTATGCCAGATGGACTTCTACCTCAGTAAGTCTTAGCTAACAGCCTTTCATTACTCTTGTTTAAACATTTACCAGTGAAACCTGTGTACTTTACTGGACAATGAATTATGATCCTTTTCAGAAATTATCCTTTTAAAACAAAACCCATAATTGAAGCTTAAGAGGAAAATCATGTAATGGAAATGTCCTCCAATCCCCTTTTAATTAACAGCACTGTGCATAAGTACAGGCTGAGCTACTCATTTCCTCAAGACAATGCCTCTCAAAGCAGAAGATGTTATCTCCCAGAAAATTTCTATATTAAAGTGCTCTGGTTTGTGCTACTTCAGACCACTTCTATCCAACCGTCTTCCCCACTAGTCCAAAGAACACCTGACCTTTTTTCTTTTTTTTTTTTACATCAGTGGGTTTGAGATTAACATCTTGAAACCTCGTGCTTTGTACATGCAGACCTCAACGTTCACAGCTAGCCCAGAAGTCTATTTATAACATATTATATTTATTTATCTAACACTGCCATCTGCAGTATGAGAAAAGGGGTATGAGAGAGGGCACACAGACTTCCAAACAAATACCATCCAAACCTATTCAGAAAAACTGCTTTACACAAATGTGTTACTCTTGGTCAAGAACACACTTTGGGTCTTTTGAGTTTTTAACCTTTATTTAAAAAAAAAATAAACAAAAAACCCTCCCAAATCCAACAGCTCCTTCATTTGACACAACTATGACATTAACCTGAAGAAATAAAGCATTTAGTTTTTATGGGCCATTGACATGTATACTCACATAAGCAGTCCTGTGGATTTCAGGCAGCAAGGTTAGGCACCCACATCTAAAAACTTCTCTTTGCTATTTACTTGAAGAATTTATTGTAAACAAAAATATGTAAGTTCATACCAGTCACTAAAAATGTTTCTAGACATGTAAATGAGTTTAATAAACTTGTCGATGCATTGAATTTTTGCTTTCAAATTCATATTTTTAGATAATAATTAGAGAAAAACCTTCATTTTAATCCCTAATTCTGTTTAATGCACACTCTGCATTGCCTGCTGCAGTACAATGCCAAGGACAGTAACCAGACACTGAACATCATTCAGCCTGCAGTACCAGAGCTACACTGGATTCCTCTGTTCTTATCATTTTGTCTTTCACACTAACACCATTTCCCAAACAGTTGTATGGACTGCTACCCAAACTGCATTTTTGTGAGCTAAAGCATCTATTTTTCCTTCGTAATTGTTAATTCCTTGCTAATTGTTAAATAGCTTTTGGGCAGATGATTGAGCTTTGCATTGCAGCAGATTGAAAACTGAACCCAGCTAAGAGCCCTCCTTTCCTAAACAACTAAGCTTCACATTTTGAGGGAAAATGCAGTAGCTGCAAGAAGGAGCAGCAGTTTTTATTGCACCAGAGGATGCTTTCCCTAATGAAGATTTGAGAAACACCAATAGATGGCCACACTCCTACCACCCCAGAGCACATTTCTCCGAGCATCAGCACTAAGGGATGAGCACTGCAGCCAAAATTCCATCAACTTCCAACCATCCCCAGCCTGCTCCTTTTTTTTTGGACCCTACAGACTGCCCCCAGGGGATATCTAACTTTTCCACTGATTTAACACAGGGGTTTAGAGTGGAATCCAGGGTGTTTGCTTGTGGCCCTTGAGCCCTGCTTTCCCAGAGGCAACAGAAGTAAGGGAATATTGCACACACTCAAGCTGAAAGGCTGAAAAGAGTTTAACACAGTGAATAAACCTTACAAAGCTCAACAAATATGGCATTTCACACAATGCTCTTTCATAAACACCACAGACTGGATAGCAGTGTTTGGAACTTTTTAATAATGAGATTGAGGACATAGAAAAAAGTGTCAAAAAATTTATTAAAAAAATTGAATTCATAGGCATTATAACAAAACATCACTAGTATTTATTACCAGCAAGCATATGTCAGGTCATTATCATCTGAGTAATGAAATGTCAAATGTGCATCAAATGGCACTTTTAGATACACATTAAATGTGATCACCTCAGTGACAAGTGTTCTGGACAAAATACAATCCTGTAAAGTTCCTAAGTGTAAATTAATCTTTTATACAGCACTTCTGTGAGATGCATGCAGTATGCAAAACATTTCCAAGTGTCTGCAATTGCTATGAGGGGAAAAAAAGACTTAATCTCTCTGTCGCTTTTTTCCTTTAGCAGAAGCTTTGGAAGTATGTTCATTTTCTGCATTTGGTTCCCAGAGTGCATTTTTTACAAATCTAGAAGCAGCTCCTTTATCGAGTTTGGATGCCTTTTTCTTGTCTGTTATTTCTTTGACCTTGTTCATGTATGTTCTTATTCTCTCCTAAGAAGAAAACAAAAAAAAAAGGAAAAGTATTTCAAACCGTTCTCCCAAGATTAGTGCTAAAATGAATCAGTGAGTAGAAGTTCTCCACGCTGTACACTTCTAGAACTATAACACCTAGAAGAACAGTATTATTTAAATAAATATACCAGGCCTTTTGCAAACATGAGAGTTCCCTTTAGCATATTTTCCCTCACAGGTACCTACCACACCATCTGCATGACACCCACTCTGACAGGAACACAAAGTCCTACAGAGATGCAGACTCTGCATCTAATTTGCAGAGACATGGGAACTGCTCTTGCAAGCAAAGCTAGAAAATTAAACACTGAACTCAGTTTGGAGTTTGACCTACATAAAGATGCCAAAATAATATTTAGGTATTTGGCATATTTATGGATGAATTATACTGCTTGACCACTGCCCACAAAAAAAAAAAATTTAAAAAAAAAATCAGCAAGTCCAAGCAAAGCTAAAAAAGCATCTTACACAAAAATCAAAGAAGGTACAAGCATTACACATGCAACTACCCAGAAGTCTAGGGGTTAAGTTCCTGAAATGGTCAAGGGGGTTTATCAAAAAACTTATTTAGTGGAGCCTGATGAATTTCCAGCCATATCAGAACTTCATTTCATGGCCATAAATAACAATACAGACCTGTTTCCAGGGTACACTTTCTTGACATATCTTAGCCTACCAAAGTTATTTGGTGTTTATGGGTTTGTTTTTTTGACCAAACCATGACTTGGACTCAGCCCCGCAGAAGTACACCCTCCCAGTTTAACAATCTCATTTATGTGCCTACTCATCCTCAGCTGCTCCTGCAAAAAATAAAGAAAATTACTTTGAGAGGGTACTAAGCAGTTTCAAGGTGGGAATCCCCCTCTGAGAGGTGCCTGCTTCTCTTCACTGACTAGGGAGTACACTTAAAGTAACTCTGCAAAATATTTAACAATTTACTTTACAGATTTCAGGTCTACATATTTAGTCTAATATGGCCTTTAACTGTAGGCCTTTGGGTGTTACTGTCATAAAAACAACAGTAACATAACATATGTTAATATGTTATATATAATATGTTAATATAACAATAACACATATATGCAGTGCTCTACCTGATACCTGAATTTTAATTGTGGATTAACAGAACTCATGTGGATACTGCTAAAATAAATTTTTATATATAACCCACACATTTCTCACACAGCCACTGCCACCTCTTTGAATCTGGAACAAAAGTTACAAGACTTACACTACAGAATTGATTTTCAACTCTTCAGTGATCCTTATAAACAATTGTCAAAAACTTGGCCACTCCTTCTGTATGAAAAACACAGCTTTAACAAGGAGGGCTTTACAGGGTCTGAAATCATGATCAGCCATAATATTTCTGTGGTGACTGAGATGGCTAATGAGAACAGATGGCAAGCCTACATGTATCAACATGGGAAAAAGGACCTGGAAAACGTCAACTTGACAAAAGAAATGAATTCTGAGAGCTTGAGTGTGAGTTTTATTAATACATTTTGAATACCTGTATGTACACAAGGAGAGCAATTCTAAAAACAAAATAATCGTGACAGAACAGTCTTTTTTGATTCCCTTTCCATATGAATAAGAACACCACAATGCCTTTGGAAGGAAGAAATGTGCATTCATTCAACCTTGATACTTGCAAAAGGAAAAAAGATCTGAGCGACAATCTAGGCTATGAAAATATTCCCTCTTTCTTCATAGTTAAAACAGCAGTTGTGCAGTAAAATACAAATGTAAAATATCCACAGCAGAAGAGATAGAAGTTTTTAGTATCACTAAATTAACACAATATTCAGACACTATATAACACAGGAGGAACAAAAAACTGACAGAAAGCTCATGAAATATTAACTGATGCATTTTTTAATATGATACAGTCTAGACTACTGAAAACCTCACAAAATTAAAAATAGAAATATTCTTGTTATTCAGGCTAGCTCTCCACAGTTTTTAGTCCTCTCTTCCATTCCACTGGTTATGATAAGGATTACATTTAAGCTAACTATTTTACATCTGCTGAGATTTAATATTTTCATTTATTCAGGAATTAAAATGAGTAGTGAGAAGTTTTGATTTCTGTTTTTTTTCTTCAAGGCTAAATGATTTGGCTTTTTTAAGTCAGCAGAATTTTCAAGATAGCTGCCCTCCTATACTGTAGTCATGCATATAAATGGAATATAAAGACAAAACTAAAGATTTATTACAGGCCATAAATATGTCACTAATGCAGAATTACTGGACAATACACATACAACTGGTGCCAAAAAAGCTTTTAGCTTTGTTGCTGAACTGGATTCTTTACTGCTGAGAAAATGAATTAATGGAGGGCTTGCAAGGGGGAGGGGGGGCCCTTTCCCATCATCACTAGTAAATCAGCCACACTGTACTCTCAGAGTCACACAAAAGTAAGAAAAGGCAGCCTCAGAGATTAACATGATTCCAAGTATTTATAAGAAAAAAAAATTGCCATACTGGAAGTTATAAATTATTATCAGGCATGTAACATTTTTCTGTTTAACAGACACAAGTGAAAAGCTGCTCTGTACAGAATCCAGTTCTCAGCCAAAGGTGGAAAAAAAAGAAAAGATAAGACGATATCATCCATCATCCTTTTCTAATTTCAGCAGACTCTACAACTTTACTTTAAACAGTACTGTTTAAAGTAAAAAAAAAAAACCAAAACTTTCTTAATTTAGAGAGCCCAGCAGGGCATATAAATAGTTCTATAACACCACGGAGCATGTGCATGGCATTACAGCAATGTGTAGTTTTTAAATGTAGGAATAAACATTTTTTAACTTCTGTTTGGGCTAACCATCCTGCACAAGTAGGACGCATGCAGCATAAGCAACTCACCAGTTCTTGTTTCACTGGATGTTCCTTTGGATTGATTCCCTGGGTAGCCAAGTATACTATAGGAAAAAAAAAACCAAGATTTTTTTGAAACTGAAGGCTGTCTATGACTGAGGACCCTATCAAGCAGTCACCAAAGCTTCCACACAAAATCATTAATAAGAATTGCTAACTGTGTCACTAAGTGTCTGACAAACCATTATTATCAAATACTGCAGCTAAAATACCCCTAAACAACTAAAATGATTAAACTTTTGGTCCTTTAAAGGACAGAAAAGGTTGCCACAAACAAACCAGAAACAGACTCATGCATGTACAAAATTAGCTTTCTAAATATAGATTTTTGATTCTGAGTTTCAACATCACCAGCCTATTGATGACAATAATGTGACTCCTCAGGGTAGTTACAAGTTTTTATTATTTGGCTATGAAATATGATTATCTAGTGTTTGTGGCTGCCTAGGTGTTCAAATGGTAATCATAAATACTATGTTTTCCTTCCACATACTTACCCCAGAACAGAGAATTTAATGTGTACACTGAAACCAAATCCAGTTTTGCTTGCTCAAGAGGATCTAACTAAAATGAAAAAAAAAAACAAACCACAACATCATATTTGAAGATTTTTAAGCAAGATATGGACAGACTGTAGTAATGTGCATGTTATAATTGTAAATGTACTAATAAAAGAATAGACACTGAAGGAGCACTTTTGCATCACAGGTTCACAGAGACTATGTTTATGCCTTATTTCCATGCCATCACAGGACCATCCATTTTCTCCTCTCTGAGTATTCATGTAATTCTCTCAGTCTGAAGTTAAATGCCACAGTCCCATACAACCAAAAGCACAATCCCTCAGCATGTAGCTCTTGGACTACTGCTCCCATGGTCAGAAATAAATCCCTGTTTTTCCACAGAAACTTAATTCAAAATAGTTGTTGCTACCAATGGAAGGCAAAAAAAAAAAGTTTAAAAGTTGCTGAAACTCAAATGTCAATAAACAATCAATGAATATTAACACTACACATGACAGACTGTGTATTCCATGCATGCTGGAATACTTGGGGATATAAAGCAAAGGAAGAATAAAGGTAATGAAGGGGTTTTTGTTTCCCTTGACTGTCAAAGTCAATTTATTATTTTAGTCCTACACAACTTCCAGAAACTCTGATAACATCACTGTACAGCTCACTAGTTCTAACATGGATACTGTCAAAAGATCTGCGTTGTCAAGACTGTTTTCTTCATCACTTATTTGTGTAAGAGATCGATAAAGAAGTTCCCTCATGTGCTGCCTTTTTCTTGCCCTACAGAAAGAAATTAAACATTAGGGTTTAAATGTTACAAGACAGAGATGCTTATATGAAATCGTCAGGCTCTACCTTGGTCTGCTAAAAAGCCACATTTTGCAGACTTATGCTTACAGCACAGCTAGAGGAGACAGCTCAGGTTCTGCAAGTCTAGACTTCTGGAATCAGATCAATTCTCACTTCTGCCAGTTCACCTTCACATCCTGCAGGGTACACCAGTTCCATTCAGTTTGTTCTGAAGAAGTCAAAAATGTGAATGATCTCTCCATTATGGAAGAGCATGTTGAAGAAGGTCAGGAATAAGCTATAAGGTCCTCAAGCTAAATGACTCACTGGTAAGATTATCATTTATCAGCTTGGAAGAGCATGTGTTTCCTTGTTGAGCTTGTAAAACCATCTGGATTTCTCAGAAATGTAAGAATCTCACAGTAGGTGTCAACTGTAGGAGTGTCACTTTTGTTATTTCTCAATGCAGTGGCTGGCCTAACAGACCCTTTTATTTCAGTCCAGGCTCTCAAGTATTTGTGTATTAATAAGGAAAAAGGTTTTCAAAAGTAAGATAACTTACCTTTTGCAGAAGCTCAGTCCTAGAAACTGACATCATTGTCTTCAGCATCTCATCCACAGAACCAAGAGACTTTTCAAATGCTGTGAGATAATCATGAATTTCAGTGGGGTAGTCCTCCATGGTATTATCATCTTCTGACATTTCCATCTGGAAAGTGGAAACAAAAATAATAATCCTTTTCATTAAGTACCTACAGAGTCAAAAAGACTGTAATTTACAACACAAAACACTAGCATTAATTCATTAAACATTATAAGAAATGCCTATATGTGAAGAGTTCTAGCAGGTAATGTCAGCAGCAACACAGTTAAAGGTCCTGTAATTTCAGGGATATCTCCCAACTCCTGTGCAAAATGGCATGAAGGAGTACTACAATGTACATGACTTTAGTACCTATTCTTGCAACGGTCCTAAAACAGTATTTAGCTTTTATGATCTGTGATAGAAAGAAATTATTTGCATGTTTAAAAGAAGTGCTCTATAAATCACACTACATAAAGAGCTACACCAAGCAGCAGGCAGGACACCAGGAAAAATAATAACAAAACCAAAACTAACACACTAACCAAAAAGAAACCAAAACCACAAACCAAACCAATGGGGATACAGCTTCAGACTGTCTTAGGAACAGATATTACTTCAGCACCAGTTATGTCATGGTCAGTTCATTTAGGAGTAGGTCCAAAAAATGCTTCTTGAGAACCCTGAACTAACTTTTCTGAAGTCTCTGTGGGGTAGTATAATCCCTGATATAACTCTACCTGTAACAAAACTGAGTTGATTTTGGGATTTCAGAATACTCTTGCAATCTTGTCAACACATCAGTGCACAGCAACTGGGAAATAAGATGTGAAAAATCCCAAAGCACCCTTTTTTTGTTCACAGATTTTATAGTACCATGGTATGGCTACTGCCAAGCCATCCGGCTGCTGGTTTATAACTAATATCTTTAATTCCTCTCAAATCATAAATCATGTATTATCTTGGGGAGTTAATGTTACTTGGAGCTATGTTATTTTCCACAACTTCTACTGAGCAACAACTTTTTGAATGTTCTAAGGAAAGAAGAAATATGTGATTTTCCTGCCTATTTGGTGAGCTGCATCAAGAACAGTGGGAGCACATGGATCACTGCACTTTTCTTCTCAGAATCAATGTGCTAATCCCACTCTCCAGATGCTGAGTACAGAGGGAGGGAACAGAAATCAGAGAGACTGCACTTTCTCTGTGAACACCAAGCCACTGAGTCAGTACAAACAGCAAAGAGCTGTCACTTCACTGAGTTTGTTTTAGATAACAATTTGATCCTTCCCTTTCCCTGGCAAGGGCATGGGATGTGTGAGAGAGGTTTCTTTTTGTTCATATTGTCTCTTAGAGGTCAAAAAGGAAGATGATTGGGAGAAAAAACAGTATGGAGCTTTTCAAGCTTGTCTGCAGTTCCAGTTTTAACTGCACCAGTATGAATCCAGAAATATGATCAGCCAGTTGACAAGACCAGTTTCATGCTACTGTTTGCATAGTTAAAAATTATAATCCCACTCAGCTGCATGACTGCTCATCCTGGTCAGAGCTGGTTTTCACACTGAGTGCAGAATCACAATGCTAAAGGTCCCCTCCCTACACCAGCATGTAACCCACACACCACAGAAGCATCACTTCTGTCAGCTGTGGCAGACCCAAGGAAGAAAGCTGAGCTGGATCCACAAGAAGCTGCTCAGAGAAAGGCAAGATACCAATACAGTTATTTCTGACATCCACAATAACACTGTTTGTGCTTCGTTCTATCCTCCTGGCCACCTGTTTGTAATCTGCCATGTTAGGTTGATTAAAAGGGTTCATAAACAATGTTTGTAGTTAACTTTTAGTCACATAATACAGCATTAAAAACCCCTCAAAACTACAGAAGAAAATAGATTTTCCCAGTCATTAATACAAACAACTAGGTTTGGTTAGAAGGTGTCTGCCAATGCATGTTCCCCACACTTACAGAAACAGGGAGAGAGGTAATCCAATCCAATAATCACCTCCAGATCTCACCATCACTGTGGTACTTAACCTACTATGCTCTTGATTTGATGGGCAGGCATGAACATAGTGATAAATTCCAACTTCTCTCCCTTAATCAGGGCATCCAGCAGCAGCAAGAATTAAAAAAAAAAAAAACTAACAAAAGCCTGTAGCAAGTATGTGCTACCAAAATTAACTGGCGCTGTTTTACAAGGATAAACAGTCACATATTTGAAATTCTTTTCAGTATACCAAGTTACACTTAAGGAATAAGACAGAAGAATAGGATTATGGAAGAAAAAGATAACAAATACAATCTGAAATACATTTTGCTGTCATTGCTGTCTCATGAAGCAGAAAGAATTATGTTTGTCCTCATATCACTGAGTATTTACTCGATATTATGAGCAAGGAAAGGGAAAAAATCTGCATCGGTGTCTTGGTTTGAAAGGCAGGTGTCTTCCAAGGAAGGCAGGAACCTCCTTTGGAATGGAAAAATACGACCCATCTCCCTCCAAATTATTATAACTTTGAAACTAAGAGGCTTTCAGGCAAAGATATGAGAAAAGGAGTAACAGTTCTCTACTAGTGTGGAAAACAAGGCAATCAAACAAACAAAAAACAACCACAGCATCAGCAGCAAGCAGCAGCACAAACCCCGTCCCAGCCGCTCTCGGCCGCAGGCACTTTCCCCTTGGTGCAGTTCCGCTCACAGCCAGCAGGGGCGCTGGTGGCTCCCGGCCGGGCAGGGCGGGTGCGATGATTCCCCCGCGCNGTGGGCTCCTGTGTACCCGCACACAGCCGGGGGAGAAGCGCCCTCCGGGAAGGGAGAGGGTGTCGGGGACCCGAGTTCTCTCCCCTGAAGCACCGGAGTAGCTGGTGAGGGTCCTTTCCAGTCAGATCAGGTGGTAGTTAGGTCCCAGTTCAACAGCTGCTCTGACGAGCAAAGGCTCAGCCACGGTAGGAGAAGCAGTGGGAGGACAAAAGCTCTGTAGTGGCAGCAAGCCTTCCGGGCAGTGACCACGGGATTGTCCCTCTGTGCCTCCTCTGATGCTGAAAGTGAGAGAGCCAGGGGCGAAGCCCAGCCCCTCACACCCCAGACAAAATCTCGCCATGTCTCTCCCCTTCCCAAGAAAAAGCCCCTCAGGTAACAGAGTAGGCGGCCAAACCCTTCCTCCACCTTGGCCATTTCTTTTGTCTCTCCTAAGTAAGGTTGTTATTTCCTCTTACAACAAATGGGACAGAATTCCATGAGAGAAAGAAAAGAAAAGAAAAGGAAGAATCTTCATCTCCACCAATCGCACTTCAATGGAACAAGGCTGCCCTTCAGCCCGTGTACAGAANAGGAGGGCACACCCCGGGGTGGGGGCAAAACAAAATGTAACAGAAGACGCTGCAGCTTTAGCAGGAGCTTCGGGGGTTGAGTGGACATGGAGTGCTGGGTTAGAGTGCAGGGAAAAAGCCCGAGGCAGCAGCAGCAGAAAGCAGCGGGGCTGGGCAGCGGCAGGCGGGCTCCTGTGTACCCGCACACAGCCCGGGGAGAAGCGCCCTCCGGGAAGGGAGAGGGTGTCGGGGACCCGAGTTCTCTCCCCTGAAGCACCGGAGTAGCTGGTGAGGGTCCTTTCCAGTCAGATCAGGTGGTAGTTAGGTCCCAGTTCAACAGCTGCTCTGACGAGCAAAGGCTCAGCCACGGTAGGAGAAGCAGTGAGAGGACAAAAGCTCTGTAGTGGCAGCAAGCCTTCCGGGCAGTGACCACGGGATTGTCCCTCTGTGCCTCCTCTGATGCTGAAAGTGAGAGAGCCAGGGGCGAAGCCCAGCCCCTCACACCCCAGACAAAATCTCGCCATGTCTCTCCCCTTCCCAAGAAAAAGCCCCTCAGGTAACAGAGTAGGCGGCCAAACCCTTCCTCCACCTTGGCCATTTCTTTTGTCTCTCCTAAGTAAGGTTGTTATTTCCTCTTACAACAAATGGGACAGAATTCCATGAGAGAAAGAAAAGAAAAGAAAAGGAAGAATCTTCATCTCCACCAATCGCACTTCAATGGAACAAGGCTGCCCTTCAGCCCGTGTACAGAACCCTTCACTGATAAGACTGCTGCTTCTGCCTGGGGAGCATGCAGAAAACTTGTGGGTTTTGTTCACTTCAACAGGAACTAGCAAGTTCCTACTCCTGCTGTGTAGGGACCTCTCTCTTTTCATAACACTGTTGTTCCAGCATTACTAATGTCCGAGCAGGATATGTCACAGTGTTGGCACATGCCAACAATGAGGCAGCAGTCAACAGCCTAAATTTTGGTAACATTAACAACAAGAGCGAACTACATTACAAAATGTGTCCACCAGAAACTCCACACAATTGTTTCTGCCAAAATCAACACACGGGTTGTGTACTCACACCTGCAGAATGACAAAGCCAAGGACAGGAGGAGCTCCATGACTCTCTGAACATACTCAAAAGCTATACTGCCCTCAGTAGTTATGTTTCAGTTACTAAACAACAAGCAAATTTTTCCTCAAAGTTCTTCAAGTGATTATTTTTGTATTTTGAACAAGCAAAAACTTAAGTCATTCCCTGAAGACAATGCTTCTCAGACAGGTTTTCTGATTTGAATTTACCGACTTTCAACCAGATTTTATTTGGCACTGAGCTCTCACTTTAAAAATAAAGGATAGTAGAAATATTCAGATAAGAGAAGTAATGAAAAATTCTAGCTGATGTGAACAATGGAGAATTCTAAAGGAAATAAGAGTTCTCATTATCAAGCAATAAGACCTATGATGCACAACACATAACCTGTGGTTGTGTTATAATGGTAACACTTTAAAAGATCTCTAATTTTGAAAATACAAAGAAAAGTTCATAACCCATAAACATAAAATACTAAAAGAAATGGACTACTATGATTAAGGACACCGAGGCAAAAAAAACTGTGATGAAAAATGTTGTATAACTTCATAACACCAACCTACCAGAAACAAACTTCCCTTTCAATAGCCCTGAGCTGCCATGTGGTTTTTGGGGAAAAAAACCCATAAGAATATGTATGTAAGGAAGAAAAGGACTTTAGATTGCAAAAGTAAACTATTTTAATGAGAAAATTTATGCACTGCATTTATGTTTATGCATATTTAAAAATGCATATGCATTTTTGCTTAAAAAATGTTTATTGGTTTCCATAGGTGGAAAATTTCTGAATATTCTGAATATTTCTGAAAAATTCTGAATCAATTCTCATTTATTCAGAAAGATGACTACATTTACATGAACTGCTTAGAAAACAAGGAACACCTTGTTCTCTTTGCAGTGAACATATCAATATACTATAAACCACAGTAGGTAATACAAACTGCAAAAAGGAAGGGAAATATCAGGCATTGCTAATGAACCACAGAAAAGACACAAATATGAAAAGGAGAAAGAGAAAATATGTCATCTACAGATTATAAAAACAACAACAGAGGTGACAAAAGCAGTTTGCTGTAGTGTTAACGTGGCTGTTGATCTTAGATACAACCAAGTTAAATCCCTTATTAAGGTATTTTAAATAAAAAAAAAAAAACCACGAAATACAGGCAGTTGTGCAAAATACTACCAGCAAAATTAGCTATATTTATCTTCTAGGAGAACCAAGAGAAGAATAACAGACCCCTTTTAAGAAAAGCACACCCAGGAAAAAGAGAAACGGCAGCCAATTTTCAGGTGGCTTTTATGAATAATCTTTTAATATATCTAGAGGTGATGTAACACAAGCCTTAGAAAGCAATTGCCAGCTGGCTTAAAAAGCAAAACCAAACTTCCCTTCCTGCTCACGCCCCTCCTGCCCCCAGCAAAACCCTGCCCGACTGAAAGATACAAACTCTAATCAGGCCCTAGGTACCTCTGAGATTTTGCTGAGATACATTGTGAAAGTAGTGGGAGCTACACACATCTGTCACCATGGCAAGAGGAAACCACTTAAGACAGAAATGAAAAATGCTCAAATGGAATTAAAACTGCAAGTTCAGGATAAAAATGGTGTATTTGAAATATTTTGTAACATGCAAACAGGAGACAAAAAGCAATTTAGCATTCTGCTAAATACTGCAATTCACACATCATGTTAATTCCTACATATTCCTTAAGCACTAAAAGGCCCTTTTTTTCATACTCAGATCTTTTATTTTTTCAGATAATTCACCTAATAAAAATCACATTAGGTAATTAGACTATTTCTTCTTTTCATGAATATTTACAGATTGCATAGAGGAAAAAAAAACAGTTTGGTTTTGTTTGTTTGTTTTCTAGTTTTTCTACAGAAAACAAAACAAACCCAAAACCTTTTGGTCAGGACACATAAAACTGCTCTCAAATTCAAAATAAACACATCAACATCATCGATACGGCAAACCATTTCTGTCAGCCCCTGAAAACTGGCGCTGCCCTCCCTCCCGTGAGCTCTGACTCACAGCCTGCAGTGGATGCAGCGGATGTGGCAGGGCAGCAGAGCCTAACTCCTGCTCTAGCACTGCAGTTCACTGCTGGGCCTGTAGGGCAACAAAACAGCCAGCACCCTAAATTCAAAGCTACCAGAGATGAGGATTAGGTTCTTTGGCCACAAACCTCCTCAGGGCAGAGAAATCCACGTTTGCAGAGCTGTGAGTACGAAAGGCTGTGACAGACACGCATTACTGCTGATCATAAATAATTACTTGGCCCCTGCTCATCACTGTGTCCACAGGCCTGCTTTGCTTTGTCCTTTCCAGCCTGCCTGGGGCAGCTGGAGAGCAAATCCAGTACAGTTAGAGCACTCCTGCAATGCCAGCTCACAATCCTGTTTGCAAGAAAGACTGCCACTGCAAAAGTAAAAAAGCCTACAATGAAATATGAGGTATATCCAGTAGGCTTACCTTGATCCCCTTAAAAACATCCCAGCTGAAGCCATGGTAGTTAAGCAGGGCATAATCTGCATTGTATCACAACTGGGAAACAGCCAAGAAATGCCTGCCTCCAAAGCCAGGCTCCAGCCTGCACACAGGCATCCCACAAAACAGCTCACATCTATCAGTCTCTTGCTGATGCCACTGAGTCACCTGAGCTTCAGAGGGTTTGCAAAGTTTATTCTCATCTGTTTTAAAGGGAGATTAAAATTTTAAGGGGGAGAATAATACTACAGGCTCATTTACACTTCAGCCAGTGGTGGATATCCCATGGGAAAACAATTAGCTTGGATTAAACATCCCTCATTCACCACAGCCCAACCTATATTCACTGATGTAAACCTTCATCTCCACCTGCACGATTCACAAAACACTTTTACTCTCTGTAATCAACTGTCCCAATTTCCACACCTTTGATGACACAGTGGTCTCTTCTTCTGAACAAATCCAATACAACCTGGCTCTTGTTCAGCTCCAGCCCATCAGTACACCCAGCATAAGTGCAACAATAAAAACAGCTTTCTTCAGGTATGTGCAGAACACTTCTTCATGACAGGTTTTCACAAAAGCTCCCACACTCAGATGTGCTGTCACACTTCAGTTCAGGTTCACTCTAAAGTGATACTAAATTTGTGTCTCTAAACTTGTCTTTAAAACACATACTTTTCTTGGCACTGAACCTACCAGGGACTTCTTGTGCAGCAAAAGACTGTCTCCTTGGACAAATCAGTTTACACACAGTGGGGACAACAATCAATACTGAACACTTCTGTCCTACCAAATCTGCAGCAACAGGAAATGACCTGCCTGCAGTTTGCACCTCCTGTATACCTGTAAACTATGGGGAGTTTACTACTTCTAAAACCTGCTGCCACTCTCCACTGGTATCAGCACCATGAATATGAATATCCAGAATTAAAGCCAAGAGGTTTCTTCAATCCTTTTAAACTGCTGACCTACTTTCCTTTAGCCACTAGTTCCACAATACATGAAAAAGCACTTCCCGTTACCAGAATGCAATTTCTGTATTTGCAATTCATGCAGTGCCTCTCTGTACCATTTTGAACAGCAATTCAGATGTAATTTTGGCTGGTTTTTATTTGGCTGCGCTGACTATTATTTATATTTGGCTGTTCACTACTAGAAGCATGTTTACCCATTTTTTTTTATTCAATATAATGCAGTAACTGTGGGATGTTTGTGTTCTTAGCATCAATTTTACTGATGTGGAAAAAAACCATCTACCTGGAGCTATGGTGGCCAGTCCATTCCAGTGTACTGTTTATTTATTGACAGAAAAAGCAGACCACAGATGAAAAAAACAATGCTAAAAATCTTAAGCCATTTCAAAGAGAAAAACACTTATCAGAAAGGTTTGTGTAACTTGGGCATTGCTTTTCTGAAATGAAGCCTGAAAATTCTACCAATTACTTTCAAGTTTCTCACACTCTGGAGAGGAGCCTTGGCTTGAGTGTTTTCTCATTTCTTTACCAATGGTCATCCCGCCACAGGATGAACAATATCCAGGCATTTAAGATTTGAAGTGGTTTTTTATACTTTTAAAACCAAGAAATATGCCAGACACCTTTCAATGTTGATTTTAAAATCTAGTTCTTCCACTTCTGTTTGTCTGAAAAATGAGGCCTTTTAATTGGCATCATCTAAAATTTAATCTGCTAGTCGGAGTCCATCCCACGTTGGTGGCAGCAGCTAAGCTCGTGGTCAGAAAGCTGTGACAAAGAGTAAGGAAGGGGACATTTTGACCTTTGCAGCAACTTGAGAGATATAGTTTCATTACACGTACTCATAACTTTAAATACCACCTGCCTTTCTGTCAGGTGCTGCTTAAACGCTTTAACGGCCTGTATATGCACACTGTACCTTCTCCTTGAAAAGCTTTGCCGAGTCCCCAAGGCTCCTCAAGCTCCAACTGTATCTTGCTAATTTTAAACAGGAACGTAACCGTGTACTGCCTACTGAAGATCCACCTTCAAAAAAATGCAGAAAATTCCTAAAGCCCACGCCGTCTTTTTCACGTGTACGTAAGCAAGTCGTAAACTCGTCGTGCATTAAACATTCACGGCCAGCCCGGATGCAGCCCTAAGCTCCCTGTCCGTAGCGGGGGAGTTGGAACGACGCGATCTTTAAAATCCCTCCCTAGGCGGACCACGCCGTGATTCGTAAACCGCGCTCGTTTCGCTCACTAACACCACCAGCAGCGCGGCCCTGCCTCCCGACACCGCACTTCCCGCGTCCCGAGGGCTCGGGGAAGCCGCGCAGGCACGGGAAGCCCCCGGGGACAGCCGGCGGTCCCCGCGCTTACCTGCGGGCGGGCGGCCGAGCACCGCGGGCGGCTCCCGGGCACGGCGGCAGCGGGGCGGGACCGGCGGTGGCGTCACGGAGCGGGGGCGGAAGCGGCGGCCTGGAGAACCAGCCTCGGGGGGAAACGATTCGAGCTCCGAAAATGCGCTGGAGTGGTCGGGAGACTGTCAATAGCGTCCGCAAACCGGAAGGTTTGATTAGGAGATCGTAGACTTGGCATAGAAGTTGGTGCTTGTTAGTCCCTGGTACGCACGATAAGCGTATGGCGTGGGTTTTGCATAAAGGGGAAGGGGGAGAGGGAAGAGAGAAAGGAAGAGATGAATTAAAGGGCGGAAGGNAGGAAAGGAAAGGAAAGGAAAGGAAAGGAAAGGAAAGGAAAGGAAAGGAAAGGAAAGGAAAGGAAAGGAAAGGAAAGGAAAGGAAAGGAAAGGAAAGGAAAGGAAAGGAAAGGAAAGGAAAGGAAAGGAAAGGAAAGGAAAGGAAAGGAAAGGAAAGGAAAGGAAAGGAAAGGAAAGGAAAGGAAAGGAAAGGAAAGGAAAGGAAAGGAAAGGAAAGGAAAGGAAAGGAAAGGAAAGGAAAGGAAAGGAAAGGAAAGGAAAGGAAAGGAAAGGAAAGGAAAGGAAAGGAAAGGAAAGGAAAGGAAAGGAAAGGAAAGGAAAGGAAAGGAAAGGAAAGGAAAGGAAAGGAAAGGAAAGGAAAGGAAAGGAAAGGAAAGGAAAGGAAAGGAAAGGAAAGGAAAAAAGGGGAAAGGAAAGGAAAGGAAAGGAAAGGAAAGGAAAGGAAAGGAAAGGAAAGGAAAGGAAAGGAAAGGAAAGGAAAGGAAAGGAAAAAGGGGAAAGGGAACGAATCTAGCTGATGTCCAGGGCAGGGACACCTTTTTATGGATCGGTTTCCCTGCCCTGAAGACTCGGTTCTCTCTTTCTATGTAAATTAGTTCTCGTGCACAGTCCGTTCTGTCAAGGTGGTCTTGATCCCCCCTACAGCCCATGGCCACGTCTTGGCCTCATTCCTGTGCTTGCTCTATGGTGTGTTGTGTTTATCTCCAAGAACTTCAGCAAGGATGTTTGTTACCAAGAATTCTTGTCTTATGGGATTCCTGTCTGATTCGTTGGCTCCACAGCCATCCAGTTATCAGTGTTTGAGACACACATTGGGCCCTTGTCTTCTGGGATTCTGCAGTTGGGAGGGAGGTGCTGTTTTAAAGCAGAACTGTGCTTTCCAGCCCCTGGCTCCTCTGAGTGGAGAAGGTAAACAGCCAGCATGCCATATCTCCAGCTGTTCCCAAGCTCTTGCAGTCGCTTCCTGGAAAAAGGGAGACCCAAACTGTGTCTAGAAATGGTCTCCTAAAGCCAGCGATCGCACAGAGTCATCCCAGGGGGTCGGCACTGTCCCTGCCTGATACTGCACATCTTTGCCTCACCCTCAAGTGAGAGTTGGTTTCTAATTGTGTTATTGGCTATGTTTTCCACTATGTTTCTTCACAAGTCCAGAGGAGGATGATTGAAACCACAGTGATTGGACAGAGCACCTCTCCTACGAGGGAACTGGTTGTTCAGCCTGGAAAAGAAGTGGCTTAGGGGTGACTTATTTGCAGCCTCCAGTACCTGAACGGAACCCACAAGAAAGATAGAAAGGGACTTTTTACAAGGGCATGTGATGGCAGGACAAGGGGGAATGGATCTAAACTGAGCATAGTTTTAGATTAGGTGTTAGGAAAAAATTCTTGACTGTGAGGGTGGTGAGGCACTGGAGCAGGTTGTCCAGAGAAGTGAATGCTCCATCCCTGGAAATATTCAAGGCCAAGCTGGATGGGGCTCTGAGCAATCTGGTCTATGGAAGGTGTCCCTGCCCATGGCAGGGAATTAGAATTAGAGGATCTTTAAGGTCCCTTCCAACAGAAGTCATTCTAGGATTCTATAAGATTTCAGCAAATAAATCTGGGTTCAAAATGCAGTGGATTAATATTTCTCCACTGCAAGAGCTCACTGACCAGAAAATTGTACCACCACATCTGTGGCTTCCACAGATAAGATCCACATTTTACAGGTTTACATTCTGATAAATAGTAAAGCAGAAGTCAGTATCTGCATCAAAAGTACTGGCATTACTTGCCAAAGACCTCTTTTTGCCTCCTGTTCACAATCTCATCTGAAGCTTATTGTAACCCAGGTTGTGCAGCTTGTCCACTCCAAGGCAGATCAGGATAAGATCAGCTTTGGAGTTCAGAGGATATCTACTAGATCTTTGATATCACTGAAGTTCAGATCATAGCTGAAGAGGGCCTCCTCTCAGCTATAGCTTACCAGGAGCCTGACTAACTTGTGGCTGGTTTCCTGAAGGGAATGTGCTGAGCTGGCTTGCTCAGCAGCAGAGTTTCTAGAGGAAGAGAAAAACAGGTCCTTGGAGAAGGACAAGTTCAAGGCGGGGGGAAGTGGAGTTATATCTCTAGGGGAAACAGGAGTAGAAGTTTGGGATCTTACCCAGCTTACCCTGCACCTTCAGTGCTTTTACAAACACCACCAAAGTGAGCTTCCTTTTAATAAGTTGGTTTACATCATCTAAGTGCTATACTATGTCAATTCTAATTAAATCAGTGTGTACTGCAAATCAGAGTTTTTCTCCCTAGTCCCAGTTGGAAGCACATCTAAAGATCTTCAGATGTCATTGTTACTTGTTTACATCTTGTCTCCTTTTCCTACCGGAGATTTGGAGGTTCAACTTTTCAGTTTCAACCAGAAGTGGCTGCAGATGAATAAAAGCCTGGTTTTTATGAGTATTAAAAAAACAGCAAACAGAGGGATTATTTAAGAGCCTTTCAGCTATATGTGGGACACATACAGGTGGTAGAATCACTGGGGTAGAGAATGGTATCCCTACTGTGTGCTAATATTTTAGTGTAATAATACAATTCTTCACTGCATTTTCTTAGCCATTTCTTATTTTCAAAAAACACAATTATTTTCTCATGTTCATTTTTACTAGTACAACTACAGAATTATGCACTGTAAATAAAAGGGAATTTAGGAGAGTTTTCTTTTCATAATATTCAGAAATTGAACAGTCTGAAGGGTAGCAGAGAATTAGCAAGACCTGCACTCCTAAATAGAATAATACTTTGCAGTTTTAGTATGCCAAATGTCTACAAGGAGGTCAGAACACTTAACATATGTTTAGTTCATTCTTACCCCAGTATTCACATGTCACAGACAGAGAGGGGATTTGATTGATAGACTAATTGATTTAGCAAATGTTAGGCAGAAATTGTTGCCAGCATCTTATTTCCTAAACCCAATATTTTGTTTCAATTACAAGATCAAAGGAAAATGCAACACGTGCTGATCAATGTTCAGATTCAGCCAACTCTGTTTGTAGAAGATTGTAACCATGTAGAGCATTAATGCACTGCAGATTGTGCTCCAGATTTCCTGGCCATTCAGTGTGGCTCTGTCTCCTTCTACTGGTTTACATTTGTTATAGATCTGCTCCTACTGCCTTTGGACTACAATAGATTTATACTTTTGTTCAGTTACCTGGAGCTCCTACACTGAGTGCCAAGTCTTGGAATTTCTAGAGCCAATGCACTCAGGAGATTATTAGGTATAAAAGCATTCATTTTCTGCTTAAAATGGGTGCACTGCCTGTTTGGTTGTCAAGAGCAGTGAGTGAGGAGGTAAGAATTCCCATTTATCCCAGCCAAAATCTGATTGAGATACAGCTCCTATAATTCGAATGGTTTATGCTGGTGCCACTCTGAAAAGATATTATTATTTTATATATGGATATCTATAGACAAGTCTATCCACAAAAAGCTGTAATGGCATCTGGTACTTATGGAAACCATTTCATTTGAGACTCCTATGAATGATTCTTGATATTTTTCTCTATCATTCCTGAAACAAGAGAAAACAATCCTGAATATTTTTGCCAAAGTAGTCAAAGTGCCAGCCATCTTTAACATAATTACTGCATTATTATGAAGCATCTCATCCACTGTACATACAACATAATGATTCCCGTGAAGTCAGCGTTGTTTGTGGAGCAAAGGTGGAGGCCAAATCCTGTGGTCTTGGCCTCACTGGAATCATTACACTGGAATCATTACACAGCCTGGGTCAGGCAAAGCACCACAGCCTAACACACAGACCAGCTGTGGCAACTCCATCTCCCTGAGACATCTCACTGAGAAAGCTTTGGGAGGTGTCATGCAGAAGGCAATGTAAATTAACACAGCCTAGATTCCTCTGCTGTGGATCTGGTGTGAATATAACAAAGATTACTAGAAGCTACTTGTAACAAAAGAGTTAATAAACCATTGGCAGAGTAAAAATACAGACTAAAATCAGACCAAAAATCTGGCAAGCAGACCAGTTTGGGAGATGTTTGTGTGTGATGTTCGTGTGTGTAGCACGCGTGTCTGAAGGGCACCTTGGGCCTTTTGGAACAGGCATTTTGTTTTTGTGAGGCCCACTTCTTGGCAGTGTAATCTAACGAAATTGCAATCTAATTTCTTTGCAGTGTAATCTAATGAATCTGCAGTCCCATGTGTGGGCAGACCAGCAAGTTACCAGAAGAGGGTGTAGCAGGAATAAACTGAAGCACAAACATCCATCTGCTTGCCAGTATCATCCAACATGTACTTGTTCCTTGGTGGCAGAAGGGCAAGTACCCAATGTTTCCTCTGGTAAATCAGAAGACAGACATTCCTAAAGGGACAGTGACAGGCAGCTGCCTGGCTCCATGCCCTGTTTATGGGAATTTATGTCTCTGCCTGAATTCTGCTGAGACCAGATGTATGCAGGGAGGGAGAGCAGGGATAGAGATTTTACAGTGATTTATTGCAATGCAGATGGTGAGACCAGAAAGAGAGACCAAAGTATCTATCTGGCTGCCAGTTTTGTTTGTCTTACTTGCTAGATGGGGTAAGAAGGGGAAGAGAGTCTTGAGGCTAACCCACTGTAAAGGAATTGGTTTTTCAGCAACTGAAGATCCTATAGTAGTGACATTAGCACAGTGGAAAAGAAATGTAACCTCCAAAATTTTCCATGTTCTGTTAAACTTTGCTGAACTTAGGGGCAGCCTATGTGGCAGCCTAAGCCCAAGTGAACTTAGGCTCACCTTTCAGTTAAAATGCTCTGGAAATGCCTTTTTTTTTTCTGCACTCAGATTAAATTAGAATGGCTTTAAACCTACTAAACACAGACTCTTTTCTCTTTTGAAAACATTAGATTTCTAATCAAAATACAGATGCAAAAGTATATGGAAAGAGGGAAACTGAGATTGATGTATCTTTGGTTTAGGGAAGAAAAATAATATAATTCAATAAGACTAGCTTAAGCCCTCTAATTAAAGCTTTTTTAACATAACAGATAGGGAGTATGAGATCTACTCTGAGATAGAGATAGTTGGTACAGATCAAAAGAGCTTTCATGCCAGCTGGATTAAATGACAGGATGTGGTGAAGTACTGGGTTACTTTACATACAAAGCCTTATCTGCTGAATGTATATATATCTATTAGGTTAAATGCATTTATAGATGGAAACTGTAGAAATAAATTGAAAGCAATCTATCATGCGTAGAGTATTTGTTCTGATACTATTCTAAGATTGCATTTCTTCCAATTAGTGTGTAAAGCTGTAATTTTTTTACAGCTACCTCTCTTTTACTAAGATTGTGGAAGTAAATTGTGTTAGAAATTGAGGTTTATTTTTAAAAACATTAGCATTCCACCTGTCTCACTTGTTAGCATCTGTGCCTAAATTCAATAGAATCGTATTTTTTACTTTGGTTTAGCATAAACCTAAGACAACTTCAGGAGTAAATTAAACTTAGGACCCAAATTATAGTTGCCATTTTAAAGTGGTTTTTTAATATTTATTTATCTGCACATGCCACCTGAAGAAGCAGGGTAGAAGTCTTTGGCTGCTGTTATGTTTCTTATGCACTCTGCAGCAGCAGGATATGGGAGGAAGGGAATACAAATGTCAGGAAGGGAAAACACTGCAGGATATAAAGATGCCACAGGCCTGTGCCATCACACACTTCTGCAGGGCAGGGGTGTCTGTCCCTCACATCTACTGAGCAGGCCTCAAAGTCCTGCCTGGTCGAGCTGTGCCAGAAAGAAACAGGGAGGGTTTCTGTCACCTCTGCAGGAACACTGATGACCTGAAAATGAAAGGTTTAGCACGGGAGGCTGTGGGCACTAATTACAAGAGGAGTAGAAGCAGCCTCACCCTTGATGGGCCACAGGTGTGACCAATAAGGACAAGCCCTAATAAAGAGGGGGTTGGCTGATGCTGAGTCAGCTGGGGTCTGCTGGCCCTGCTGAGAGGAACAGAAAAGGTAAGGTGTTGAACAAGGGACAGGCAGGGTTAGGCAGCTGTGTGAGGAACAGAAAGGAGTTAGCTGATCATGCAGAAAGAAAAAGAAAGAAATCAGAAGGCTGTGTGATGCTGCTTGGGTAAAGTTTAGTTCTCTGAAGGGTGTGTGGTGCTGCCCATGGAAGGAAACAGAAGGCTGCCTGGTGCCTCATGTGGGCAGTTTAGCATTCTAACAGAATTGTGATTGTCCTGTCTGCAATCTATGTAACTTATGGTTGTGGGTGGCCACCACAGGAGGCAACTGAACTGGTTTTGTTAGCTGTATCTACCTGAACTTTGCCAGGGGTGAGTTTTACTGTAAGTAGATGCTTCAAAAGCAGCTGGGGCTTTATGGAGTTAACCGGGAATTTATTTGAAGGAAGGAGTCATTCCAGCTGTGAAGCTGTAATAGTCAAATAGTGAGCAGCTGATACAATGCACTCTGGTAAACAGGCTGAGCTGCTGTTTCTGATCCACTGTCACATGAAAAGGTCCCATCATGTCTCAATTGCTGTGCAGTTCTCTGGGCTTTACTGCTCTTCTGCAACCCACAGGTCCTCTGGCTTCAGAGAATGGTTTCAATGTTTCATAACCTTAAAATCACAAGCAACTTAGGAGGGCTTACCTGTACTTATTTATGCTGCTGATGGACTTCTCAAGTCATGGAAAATATTCACCTTCACTGCTATGCTTAAGAATCATATAATCATACCAGTGTTTAGAAAGGAATCCTTAGGAATGATCATCAAGTTAACCCAGCCAAGCCCACCACTAAACCATGTCTCTAAGTGCCACAATCTATGTGGTCCTTTTAAATACTGCCAGGGATTGTGACTTCACCACTCCCCTGGGCAGCCTTTTCCAAAGCTTGATTACTGTGTCTTCTCCACAGTGAAGAAATTTTTTCCAAGTATCCAGTCTGAACCTTCCCTGGCACAAGCTGAGGCCATTTCCTCATCCTGTTGCTTGTTGCCTGGCAGAGGCCAACCCTCATCTGGCTACAGCCTCCTTTCAGAGCAATAAAGTTTCTCTTGGGCCTTCTTTTCTCCAGGCTAAACAACTCCTGCTCCTTCAGCTGCTCCTTGTGGTGTTGTACTCAGGACTGAGGCAAACAAGGCAGTAAGTACCTCAGCCTTTACCTTCATCCATTGTCACTGTGTTTCCTCTGGCATCCAATAAAATATGGAGATTCTCCTTAGCCCTCCATTTGTTGCTAGTGTATTTAAGAGGGATTTTTTTTATTGTGTGGGAGTAGACAGGTTAAGTTCTATCCAGGCTTTGGCCCTTCTAATTTTTTCCCTCCATAACTTCATGACATTCTTGTCCTCCTGAGTTGCCTGTCCCTTCTTCCAAAGATCGTAACCTCTTTTTTTCCTCAAGTTCCAGCCAGCATTCTCTGTTCAGCTGCACACTTCAGGAACCTTCTCAACTGTTTCCTCTCTGCTGTATTACTAGCAGACATCTGATAAGTTGAAGTCCCCACAAGAACTAGCAATTGTGAAATTCCCAGCTGCTTGTAGAGTCTTTCATATGCCTCTTCAGCCTGGATGGAAGATCCCTAACAGATTCCCACCAGGATATCTGAATTGTTGGCCTGCCCCCCTGATTTTCACCCGTAAAGGCTCAACCTTTTTGTCACCATCATTAAGCTCTGCTCTTTAACATCCATGGCTACCCCAGAAGGAAGCCAGAGTGTGAAGCAGAGACTGTCAGCCACTCTTGTAAATGTGCTAGGGTGGCCTCTTGCACATTTACAAATGTGCTAGGGTGGCCTCTTGCACGTTGCCAAGAGTGGAGTGAGCCATTGTTCTGGGAAGGGAACCCCAACCCAGACATTCTGCACAGGCTATTTTTACTGCCAGGCATAACAGAAGAGGATACTTACAGGTGTCTTCACGTGGTTTTGCACCTCAGCTCCCTCTGCACAGCCCCAGACATGGAGATGGTGACAGAAGATTTAACTAAGATTGCAGAGGCAGGGGAATACAGGCAGGAGAGGGGGGAGATCTCTTGGAAAGAGATAAAAGTGCTCTTTGAAGATAAATCTGTCCCAGAGGCTACAGTTGTACTAAGCTGAACAGCAATGGCTCCTTCTTTGGCTCAGACTGATGGATAAAATGTGGGACCACACTGTTATAACTGAGCTAGTCTCCAGAGCAGGGCTGTCACACACATACTGCCTGTTAGAAGCAGCTCCTGCTCAAGTCCTGAATCCCACCAGCGAAGTATTGGGCCAGCTGGCCCAGATCAACCATTTCGGAATGTAACACTGAAGGGGACTTTTGGGAAGAGATGCCCTGCTGTGATCACCTTTCCTGCAAAACTTCTGTGACCATTGCCTGAGCGGTGGCTGAGGAGGAGACAGACCAGAGTGTGGGGCACCTACTCACTGCCCTGGAGAGCCTGGGCACTCTTGCAGCCCTCAGGAAACACAAATCCACTTCCAGTGTGCTCTGTGGGACAGTGTTGTGCAGCCCCAAAGGCAGGCTGTGCTGGGGGAAGCAGGTCCTCCCAGAAAGGCCAGCAAGTAATGGAAATGTTCCACAGCCAAGGCTAGAGCTGGTCACCGAGTGGCCAAACAGCTCTGGCCCAGATCCACAGGACTCCAGTGTGGTCATTCCCCTGGGCTGGGCTGCACTGCCAGAGCAGTCCCACAGCATTGCTTCACACTGCACTCCAGGGGACACAGCTCTTGGCTCCTGCCTGAGCCAACAGCTGCCCTTGCCCAAAGTGCTGAGACTTGGGCTTGCTCCTGCCAAATATTTTGCATCTACAAAGGCTTTAAACACGTGCTAGACACACAGGTGTGGTGTGAACGTTTTTGAGGAGAGGGCAGTTCTGTTTAGAGTGCATGCTACTGAAAACTCAACAGTAACAGCATCATGAGCGAGGAGATGCAGGATTAATAACGGGGTAAAAAAGCAGTAAATCAATGTATTTTCCTGGCATTTTGTCAATACCAGCTTTAGACAACTTCACTACAGAGCTGAATATGAAGGCAACAAGCCTCTTACAAATCAGTCAGCTTAACCAAGCAATCCCTCCTTGCTATCAAATCTATTTGAAAGGAGTAATTTGGGGAAGATGAGCTGAACTGTACTGACAAGCTGTGTCTGCTGTCTCTGAAGGAATCACTGAAGAGCAGATGTCTTTCTTTTTCTGTGCAATTCCCCATCCTCCTTCTTTTACCAATTCCATGATGTCCCTAACAGAACCAAGGTTGTGAAGAGGTGAGAGCACAGCATTGTGGTACTGTTGAGTTACAACTTGCCTTACATTGCTTAAAATTCAGTCCAAGTCATGCCTAAACTATAAATTACCTTTTATTTTTTGTGATGAAAACTATATATTGTATGCAAATACTGACTCCATGCACAGAAACCTTGGAGGGCTGTAATCTCCAAGGACCTGTACAAATGGTGAAATTCAAAATAACAATACTGGTGTGAGACAGAAAACCCAAACCTGATAGCTGGGGATTTGAGCGGCATCTCGTTAAAAAATCACAAAGCACAACCCCAAAAAATGTTTAATGTCCCTGGATGTGGGCTGCAGTCATGCCTGTGGACAGATTTTTTTTCTTCCAGGAGCACACGGGGCCGGTTTGCACAGGAAACCAGCGAGAGCTGCCAGGCAGATACTCCTGCTGAATGCAGTCACTGTGAACTCAGCAGCACGTTCCATCTCCTGGCCCAGGGCGCGGCAGGGGTTTTCCAGAGCACTCCTCAGTGCTGCGTCAGGCAGCATCTGCTCTGTGCCTGACACCTCAGCTGCACTGGGATTTTATTTAGAACACACTTCAGCTCTGCAGAGGCAAGGTGCCAGTCTTCAGCAAGAGGGGGAAGGACTATAAATAGAGCAGGCAGCTTTTGGTCTGCTTCAGTTTCTGGTTTAGCCTCGAAGAGGCAGAAATCCAATCTGCTGAGGGGATAACACACAGCCCAGGCACAAGCAACAGCTCTCCTCTCCCACCAGTAACTCTCATTTTGCAGGTACACAGGTACAGCCACGAACCTTTAAGGAACAAGGACACACCACCTTCCATCTGTGCTTTCCCCCAGCTCTCAGGGTTTCTGCAAGCTCCTGCTATGCAAACTGTCATGTTTTCATGGAACCAGCTACTCACGAGGGGAACACATTCCTTCATTTTCAAAACAAGAAATAAAATTTATCTCCAAGTTAGGTGCACAGAGGTAACACACATTTCCTATTTTTGAGGCCCATGGAGCTTTAAGAATTGCTGTCCAATAGTTCTTTCTGTAAGCTGTATCCCAACAGGAGTTCTCCCTAGAGTTGTTTGAATAAAGAGGGGACATTTTTGCTGCAGGACAAGTACACAAAAACAGCACCAAGAGCTGTGCTCAGGAGGTTTTTGTTTTCCTTTGCAGGTACCTACACTGGGAGCTTTTTCTTCCCTTACTCTGTGCTTGCCTCAGAGTTACTGTTAAAGAGAGAAACCATATTTCCATCACCTTTCACACGTTTCATATATATTTTATATATATGAAAGTATATATAAATATATATATATATAAAGTGTATATAAAGTATATATGAGTATATTTTATTTACAGCACAAAGCTAATGGAAGCCATCTTTGAACTGTGCATTTTAGACTCAAAATCACTTGAATTCTCCTAAAGCAAGCTGCAGCCAAGAGTGCAGAGTAATGGTTTCCCCTGTTCTCTCCTGCTGGAATTAACCTTAAGAAGGACATTTAAAACAATTCCAGAATATGCTCTCAACAATTCACCATGCACAAAAGGAGATGAGATTACTTCAGTCAAAAAAAAAAAAAATCATATACTGAATCTTACACTTGAAAGCAAACCATCAAGTCTTAGGGAAGACAGCTGAATCTCAGAAATCTTCGTCTTCCACAAAATATTTAGCCTCCATGGCCTGTGTTTTCAGCCCTGCTGGCCCTTGCTAAATCTGAGGTACAAGAACCAAAGTTTGCAGACAAGCTAGAGGAGAGTATGAATGACCTACTAAAACCAAGGACTTCCACAGCCACACTGGGCTTATGTAATGTTCCTCCTGCTCACCCTCTGATTTCTCCATTCCACAAAGTTCAGGGTTTAACAGTCTGTGAGGTTTTTCTATACATTACTTCTCTAAATCTCTGGATACTTGAATAATAGACTTTTTTCATATTAGGAAAATGCTATATATAATTTTATTTGTAGAATATCAAGTTGAAAACAGATATAAAAACAACAGAATGTATAAACCTAATAGGAAACCCAAATAAAATAATAAAACAGTGCATTTTGCTTGATAGTTTAATTTCAGTATGATCTTCAATAAAAACCTTACTCCATTAAACCTGAATATTTTAGCCTTTGTTGTAGTTTCTCTAGTGTATTAAAGAATCCTAAGTCACTTTAACAGACATTCTAATTAATAAATCCAGTAACACAGTGAGTTTCTGCAGTAGTTCCCATTGCATGAATGCACATGGACAATACTATAGATAATAAAGCCAAACCATTTAACAAGTGTGAAGAGATTTGCATTATGAATAAACTGAACACAAACCCATGTGAACTCTGAAATTACAGAGCTTTGTGTTAACACAAAGACACATTTTATTCTAGGTGTAAATTCACATTTCTAGAAGGTTAAATTTTGTGCCCAGGCAACTTCAAATCATCACAGCAGAATCAGCCAAACAACTCTTAACTGCACCTATCTGAACTTTCAATACAAAAATCTGGCTTCTATTTCTTTAATCCAGTTTCATTAAGGAAGAAATTAAATTACAAAGAGAAGGGCTCCCCCTCCCATATTTACAGACCACAAGCAATACTGCTTTCCCATCAGAAACCCTAGTTTTGCTCATCAAACTTTGTTAAGCTTTGTAACTATCAGCACCCTCACAGTTTGGTCAAAAGCCCCACAGACACAGAGTCCCTTTTTGTCAGGGCTCCAGTCCAGGCTGGAGATGGGCTGTGTTGACAGAGTGACATTCTGCAGGAGACTCAGAGAGCCTGCCACCCCCATCTCGCTCCCTTCCGAGTCCTTCTTGGAGCGCTGCGCGGGGTACTCGCTGCCAACGGGGAAACACAAACAAGCACTCAGCAATTTACTGCTGCAAACACATCATCATCATCATCATCCTCTTCAGTTCCTGCTCCACAGATCAGGCAAACTAATGTCTTAAAAGTAATGAATAATCGTGTCCAGCTGTATCTACACCGCATCCTTTAGCAGGCATTTCATGAAAGAATAAAGGAGGTAGGAAATTTGGAATCCTGACACCCCTCTCCTATAGCTCTTCGTTTTTGAACTGGTTGGCTTTTACCACAGGCAGAAAAATTTCATCACAACTCTGCTTCTGAAACTTAGTGCACCAACTTCATTGCATAAATCATTTTTCCATGTAATGTAAAATGTAAACATCAGAACCACTATGTCAAGGTTTTCAATATTCTTCTCAGATGTAACTGCTACCATATGAGAATTTTCAGAAACCCATTTTGTTCCATTTATCACCTTGTTAACCAAGGATATAATTAGATCTTCATTACATTAAGACAACAAGAGCAAGGTTCACCTGTGCTGTCACATTCTCTTAGGGATTAGTTCAGATTCCAGATCAAGTACTGACACTGAAGTCACCCCTTCCACTGCATTTGTAAGCAATAATTTTAACCAGATATTCTGAGGCTGCAACCAGGACCCCACTGATCACTTTCAGAAAGATTCTTTCTTAAAACATTAAATGGTTGGTTTCTTACTCATGGCTGGAGAAGTGATCACTTACTATTTCCAGAGATGAAGGCTCCCAGATCCTCCACTTGTCATAAATATGTCTCTGTTCTGGGGCAGGTGCCGAACCTGCCAAATGGTAGATTTCTGTGCCTAACAAAAAGAAATCAGCATTGCAGAGAAGCCATGTGGGGATGAACTTCATAGGAAAGGACACAGAACCCTAAAACAGAGATCACTTGGGGATGGTTAATTTCACTGTATGGTATCTCTTAAAATCATTACTGGAAGGGAATATATTACAAACACAACACACAGGAACAACTCCAGCCTCAGCCAGGGCACTAAGACCATGCAGCAACAGAAATCACTTAGGGAAAAACCCCACCATGTCCTCTGACTTAATGCATACCTGTCTGCAAATGTCCACAAGGAAAAGCTTAAATGCACTAAATGAACAACAAATTCTATTTTCACTATTACAAAATCATTTATAAATAAATAAATTAAATTTATTGTTTTGTTCTGTAAAAAAAAATATTTGATTAAGAATAAAGTACCTCCAACACCTTATCTGCTTTGAATGATAGTATGGAAAATACTAAAGAGATACTAAGTTGAAACTCAGCCTTGTCTTAAAAAAAGGAAGTCTTAAAGAACTTCACCACAAAAGTGCCTTTTCTTGAATTACACCAGACTTTGTTCACTAAACAAAAAAACAAAGCAAAACATAAGTTTTATAAAGTAACATGGGCATCTCTTACCTATTTGTACTACACCTGTAGTAATCTGACAGCATGAATTTAGAAAGTTTGTCTCTTATTAAGAAATTCTCAGTCTCCCATACCTTCTCTGAAACAGAAGCAAAACCTTTGGTTGGATGCTGAGTTCTCATGTCAAAAACATGGAATTTTCCCTCAAGTGATGTGGCCACCAGCTTATTCATATTTATATCTTTTCTGTCAAACTCCACACTGCAAACCTGGATATAGAATAAGATAAATTCAATCTTGTAATTTAGCCACTGTTAAAAAAAAACAAGGGTGTTTTGTGATTTATAAATATGTATTAATCATTTGTTATTTCCACAATAATATCATCACCAAGTAGGAAATAAACAAGTTCATCTGAAAACATGAATCCACTGAAAAATACTCCATCCTGTCCTGATCAAGAATGTGATCAAGAATGCTGAACCTAAAGAAAATTATTCCTTGGCACAATCTCAGCACAAACATCTTCTGGCTAAGTTTCACACAGACAGAGCCCTTTTAATGCTTCCATCCTACACAGGAGCTGGAATGAAAAACACTTTTCTGTTTGCCTTACCCCATTCTTAATGTTGGTCTCCCATCGCAGTGACATGGTTTTTAAGTCGAACAATTTAATGTCCCCATTGTCATATCCAGCACATACAACACGCTCCTCCTGATTGTAAGCATTGCCTGGATGCAGAGAGAGATTAACCAGAAAACACAAAACCTCTTGAGCCTGTACATTTCAGAAGTCCCAGGCCTGCAGTTTCAACTTACATTTATACAACAACAACAAAAAGTTACTGTTGGGATATTAAGATGTGAGCTGGATGGTTTTCAAACCTGAGGGGTCTAGAAAAATCATGTGCAGGAGAGAGAGAGAGCTTTGCTCTCTCCAAAGAAAAATGCAGAGCTCACATCAAGCATTGCTGTTTTCTTTAATTAGCTCTTAAGCTTCAAGGGTGTTCTCTTAAATAATCTCTGTAATGCTTGGTAGCTGGAACTACACTACAGCACTGATGGGTTCCCTGTACATGGCAACATTTACATCTCTTCAGGACCACACAGCTGGATATACTGTTTTTTACATTCCTAGTCACATAAATAAAGCTTGCAAGCTTATCTGTGAAACCACAGAATCATCAAATCATTTGGGTTGGAAAAGACCTTCAAGAGGATCAAGTCTAACTACAAATGGTGACCAAAAGTGATTAGAGAATGAGTCCAAAACCTAACTATCACAAACCCATAAAACTGGTTTATTTTGAAGAGAAAAACCCACACGAAAATTTAACAGCGTAGAAAAGCAAAACCTGCTACTTATGCATCCATACAAAATAAAGTATTCCATAACATCCTGAAATACACTGACAAATATCAAAGACCAATCATATGAGAGGGAGGAATGGTCATAATCTGATCAATTACCAAATGCCACAGTCCAGCAGTCTCTTTTGCTCTCCCCCTGTACAGGTTCCATATTAGCCACAGGAATGTCCTTCTGCCTCGGGTCCCACACCTTCACAGTTCCTGGGAAAGAAAGACAAGTGATTTTGTGTTAGGAATACACTGTCACACTGGGCTCACCTTCCCAGGAAAGCCCTTTGCTTTTCATCCTAATCACTCAAAAGACAGGAGCAACTCTTTCCACTCTAGAAAACCTCACTGTATTTTGTGGATTTAAGAAGGAGCCACAAAACCAAACAGAAACAGAGTGAAAGCATTGGTTAAGGATGTACTTCCTCTAGCTGATATTTTGCATTTATGCTGGTTTGTGTTCCTTCTGTCTCATGCCCAGTGACAACAGTACCTTTTGCTTATCTGCAGCTTCTAGAAGAATTAGAGAAAAATCTGTCCCCAGCAAGGTTCAAAAGACAGTGTACAAAGAACTAGTTGCAAGAGCTTGTAACTAGTTCAGATGGCAGATTGTGCCCTGCCATCAAGAGCCTGCAGGCTCAGAGAACTGGAAAGACTTGCAGAGTTCACTAACTCACCATCTCGACTGCCAGTCACAATTTCTGGTGCACCTTCCCCAATTCCTAAGCCACCTACACCATCTATACTGTTTATGATTTCCTTATGACCTTTCACAGAATACACTGGTATTTCAGGAGCTTCTAAATTCCTAGGCAAGAAAGAAAAAGAACAGAAAACATGGCATTTTTCCTTGACACTCAGGATTTGTATAAAAATGAAAGGCAACTTGAGCACAAATCATAAAAGCTTGGATTAACGGTGAGAACAAATATGGATACCACCCCTAAAAACCATGAGTCTTTGCATGACTCCTTCTTTGGCTGCTGCTTTGGACTGCAGCAGGTGTATAAAATAACTTGGTTCATTGATCCCCACCTAGCTCTGACTACTGCTCTTTAACTTCAGGTGAATATTGTATCCAGCTATGATACAATTTTTTTTTTCCCCACTGACTCCCATTCTTCGAGAATCCTTCAGAATTTTATTTTACATTTCAACTCGTAACTGTTCCATGTAATTCTTGCTATTCAACAAGAATTGGTAGTTCCTTCACACAGGGTAATGTAATAATAATGATAATAAACAATCCCCTTTTGACACTACTACTTTATTTGATCATGAATTTACCTAGCCATCAATTACACAAATAATTCAGGGACCTAGAGGAAACATTTGAAATTTCAAGATTAAAAATATATATTTAATCTAGACATGACAACCTCCTGTTTGTAGTCATGCATCCATTCAAAAGCCTCGTTTCAGAGGACAACCTCACAGAACTTTAACAGGTTTTTGTAGCTGCACACAGAAGATGGGAGTGAAGCAGCACTGAATTAAACACGGTGCAGAACTGTGTGTTGTTTCTACAAAACAGCAAAGCTTGCACTGGATCCCAGCCAGGGGCAGCATGGAGAGTATCTCATGCAAAATCCACAGACAGAAACCTCTGTTCAGACAGACATGGACAACATTAAGTGAAAACGCTTCCAGAGACCATCTCTGCTTACCATATGTTAAGGTTTCCATCGAAATCTCCTGTAGCTAAGTATCTTTGCTGCAGAGACGTAGCACCAAAAGTTCCACATTTTATAGGTTTGGGCTTTTCGATCTTATAAAAAAAGGAAATGTCTATGTCAGCTCATGGAAAAGGCACAACCACCCACAGACCACGCAGTTCTCGGGAGCGCACAGGGGCAAGTGTCAGCGAAACATACGTGGGATGTTTGGTGCAAAATACTATCAAAATTCTAACAAAGGCAAGCTACACTTTGAGTTTAGTCCTTGTGCACAGAAAAGTAGAGGGTTCAGTTCACAGGTGTTGAAGAAAAACACTCTGCTCGTGGCCTAGTGGGGCCTTGTGCACCTGAGGAGCTGCTACGCCTCAGAAGCGAACACTCGAGAGTCGATCTGAGAGAAAAAGCCAAACGACAAAAAAGCAAATAACCAACCAACCAACCAGAAACCCAAACAACAACAAAAA
>VXBQ01004655.1:89943-119062 GCA_013400175.1 Phainopepla nitens
AAAAAAAACACTCAAAAAAAGCCAAACTCAGGCAGAAACCAGAAACCCATAACGCAACACATGAAAACAACCTACAAAACACAGGTAATAAACAAACTCACAGAATCTCAGCCTCAGTCAGGTTGAAAAAGACCTCTGAGATCGTCGAGTCCAACCTGAGACCGGCCACCCCCTGTCAACTACACCACGGCCCTGAGTGCCACATCCAGCCCTTCCTCCAACACCTCCAGGGACGGTGACTCCACCACCTCCCGGGCAGCCATTCCCATGCCTAAGCACCCCTTCTGTGAGGAATTTCTTCCCAGTGTCGAATCTAAACCTCCCCAGGTGCCGTTCAAGTCTCTGTCTCCTCGTTCAGTCACTAGTTGCCCGGGAGAAGAGGCAGACTCCCACCTGGCTACAGCCTTTTGTGGAGAGCTATAAGGTTACCCACCATCAAGAAACGACAGGGTATTAGCGAATCAGCACATTTAACACGCAAACCAGCTCCTGTTTTTCATGCCCGCGCTCCGGACGAGCGTTCCCGAGGGCTCACCTCCCGCAGCAGCTCCAGGCGGGCTCCGTGCAGCTCGTACAGCTGGACGAGCCCGGTGCCGCGGGCGACGCTGCCCAGGCACAGCAGCCGGGCGCTGCGGGGCACCCACTTGCAGTCGAACACGGTGTAGCTCAGCGCCTGCTGGACGTGCGACACCACCTGCGGCCGCTCCGGGCCGCCCAGCGCCGCCGACATCCCGCCCGCCCCGCTCCGGCCCGGCGGAAGCGCCCGGCGGCCCCTTCCGGGGAACACCACGTGTGTGCCGCGGAGAACATGGAGACCGANGGACGGCCCCGGTTCTCCGCCGGCCCCCGCCTCACGGCCCGCTGGCTCTCGCCCCCCGGCAGGTTGGGAAAGGGGAGCTGAGGAAGATCCCTGTGCCGGCCAACAGGTACACGCCGCTTAAGGAGAACTGGATGAAGATATTCACGCCCATCGTGGAGCATCTGCAGCTTCAGATCAGGTTCAACTTGAAAACGAGAAATGTTGAGATCAAGGTAAGGGGAGCGACTTTCTCTGCCTTGCCCGGTGTCTGGAAGAGAAGGCTGTGTGCAGCCCTCCCAGTATCTGAAGGGGCCCCAAGGAGGCCGGAGAGGGGCTCTTAGTCAGGAGCTGCAGTGACAGGATAAGGAGTTATGTGTACAGACTGAAAGAGGGGAAGTTTAGTTTGGATGTTAGGAAGGATTTTTGTACCGTGAGGGTGGTGAGACACTGAAAGTGGTTGCCCAGGGCTGCCCCAGTGCTGACAGTGTTCGGAGCCAGCCCTGAGCAGCCTGGTTTAGTGCCAGCTGTCCCTGCCCGTGGCAGGCGTTGGGGCTGGATGATCCTGTGCTCCGCTCCGAGCCCTTGCCATGCCGTGATTCTGCCTCCTGAAGAGCGGGGCCTCTCCTCATCGGAGTTCTTGGTCCACAGATTAAAGACTAGAGAAGCTGTAAATACCACATGATGCTTGGAAAAATGGAAACTGGGTGTGGTGTCACCTTCCCGGGGATCAAATCTGGCAGTTACTGCTTAGAACAAGTAGTTACTTCAAGTAAAATCAAAAAATACAAATCTCTTCCAGAAGGAGCCAGCAGGAGCTGGGAGAGTGTTCAATTTTTGTAGGAGAAAGTTATGGACTATAGTATTAAGGAAAAAAAATTCATCCATGTCTTAGATACGGTTTTGAAATTCAGTGTTTTCCAGCTATTTAAGGTTACCCAATACTTACCTGACAGTAAACAGTAGCTTTTAAGGGGGCACTGAATCTTCTAATGAATGCCTTTGTTTGTGGCAGATAAGGGCCCATAGTTTCATAGCACATGATTTTTCTTTAATGGATTGCACTGGAATACTTTAGGGCATAGACACCAATATAAACTGTAAATCTTTTAGATGCTCATTCTTTATCCTTATTCCTCGTGAGGAATGTTCACACCAGGAGTTTTTAAGGGCATATCCAAAGTTTTGACATACGACTCACTGTATTAGCAACACTGACATATGAGATCTTCCAGTGTAATAATGAAAATACACACAACAACAGGAATTTTGCTTCCTAACCAGGAAATGTTGTCACAAGTTTGATGGCAGAAACTGGAGGAAAGGTGACAGAATTATCCCTTATTTACACTTCCTAGAAATAACTTCAAGAGAAAGGTAGGGAGGAGCAGGAATTCCTGCACTTTCACTCCATAACTGTGCAGGAGAAAACCCTGGGATTTTAACACCACTTTTTGATATGAAATGATGTCTGGTGAAAAGCAAGGTAGTTTTGTTCTTAATCAAGCTGATTTCATTTTGCCCATATTCATCATGAATATAAAACTTTGAAATGACTTTCATTCACCTAATAAGGCATCGTTAGAATATTGTCATTAGAATAACTCTCCTGCCATCACCATCCTTCTTTTTTTTCTGCTGTTTGCTGTTGCAGTTTAGTTTTTGTTGGGTCTGGGTTTTCTCTACCAAAAGGGTTCTACTCAGTCAGTGGTGGTGTGGATTTTCAGCAGCTTTTCTCTTCTCTCCCCTCCAAGCACAGGCTAATCTTTTAAGTTCTGCTGCTAACTTTCCTGGTCTTAACTTGCAAACATAACTTCTTGTCTTGCAGACTTGTCAAGAGACAAAGGATCTCAGTGCTCTGACGAAAGCAGCTGATTTTGTGAAAGCCTTTATACTTGGATTTCAAGTAGAGGTGAGTCTCCCAACAACCAGATGGTGAGATTGCTCCAGTTTGCTGATCTGTCCCTGGCCTCTCTGCAAATTACAGTAAGAAATAAAGAAAGAAAAATCCTTTGGTGGTTTTCTAGAAATTACTGTTTGGTAGAAATTGTGACTGGAGTAGACATCCAGTTTCTTAAGATAATGCTGGATAAAAAAGTAGTCTTCAAACAGCACATAAACATAGGTGGTCTGAGGTAAGCATAAAGCAATAATCTGTCTCTGAGATACTCTGCACCAGTAGGGACTGTTCATTTCCCTTAAGCCCAGCCAGTAACCTCCAGTCTGTGCAGAACTCACAGAATTAACTAGGCTGGAAAAGACCTTTGAGATCCTCAGGTCCAACCTATGACTTTATCAACTAAACCATGGCACTGAGAGTGCCACATCCAGTCCTTTTTTAAAAACTTCCAGGGATGGTGACTCCACCAGCTCCCTGGGCAGCCCATTCCAGTGCCCAGTCACTCTTTCTGTGAAGAACTTCTTCCTAATATCCAGCCTAAACTTCCCCTGGTGCAGCTTGAGACTGTGCCCTCTTACCCTGTCACTGGTTGCCTGGGAGGTGAGACCGAGCCCCTCCTGGCTGCACTCTCCTTCCAGGCACTGGTAGAGAGTGAAAAGGTCACCTGAGCCTCCTTTTCTCCAGGCTGAGCCCCTCCAGCTCCCTCAGTCACTTCTCACAGGCCTTTTGTCCCAGACCCTTCATCAGCCTTGCTGCCCTTCTCTGGACACATCTGAGCACCTCAACATCCTTCCCAAATTGGGGCACCCAGAACTGGGCACTGAAGTACTAAAGGTGTGGCCTAGCCAGTGCCAAGCAGAGGGTTAGAGTGACTCCCCTGTCCTGCTGAGCACACTGTTCCTGATACAGACCAGCATGTCACTGGCTTCTTGCCCACGTGGGCACACTGCTGGCTCACGTTCAGCTGGCTGTTGACTGAACCCCCAGGTCCCTTTCTGCCTGGCTGCTGTCCAGCCACTCTGTCCCCAGCCTGGAGCACCTCAGGGGATTGTTGTGGCCAAAGTGCAGAACCCAGTCCTTGGATTTATTAAACCTCATATTAATGGGTTTGGCCCAGGTGCCTCTGCAGAGCCTTCCTACCCTCCAGCAGATCAGCACTTGCACTTCCAGCTTGGTGTCAGCTGCAGATTTGCTGGTGTTGGACTCGATCCCCTCATCCAGATCTTCAGTAGATACTAAACAAGACTGGGCCTGTTGGAGAAAACGAACCCACTTTCTTCAGTGTTCCAGGGGCTGCTGCTTGCTCTGGAGCTGTACTGGATTCACTGGCACTGGGGAGGCAGTGGATTCAGAGGCCTCCAAGCCTGTGCAGGGTTCTTTAGATGGAAATACTTGTATTGCTGTTGAAAAAAGTGGATTTTACTTTAGCTATTACTTGCTAGGTTATGTGTATAAAGAGAGCAGCAACTTTCAGCTGTGGTACTGCAACAGAATAACTGCTGATAACAGATATCCTGCTCTTTTAGGATGCCCTTGCTCTCATCAGACTAGATGATCTTTTTCTAGAGTCATTTGAAGTCACAGATGGTGAGTATTTTCTGCTGCAGCATTCAAGAAGTCATGTGTGCTCCTGCTAGTATGGGTTTGTTTTGTCTTTCCCCCTGCTCTACTTGTATCACTTGTCCTCAAGGATCAGGAAAGCCAGAAACATCTAGTTTTATGTAATACTGGGACTCCTTGGAGTCCCCTGTAGAGCAGGATCTAAACCTGATCTACTTCATTTCTACCAGTGTTAACTTGGTGCACTTAGACTCCATTTCCTCAACCTGAAGTGCAGTGCCTTCCTCTGCAGTTCTGAAGGAGACTGTCACTTGCCAGAAGGCCTGTGTCAGCACTGCATGCAGTGTGCACCACTTGTCAGAAAAAGCTGAAATCCAGAGGGCTCTGTGGTGACCAGTGAAGCTGCTTCTGTAATACCTGGCATGAGTTGTTTCCAGCAAGGGAAGCATGAACAGGAACACACACCAGTGCTGTTACCCTGAGCATGCTGTTCTCATTTCAGTCAAGCCTTTGAAAGGAGATCACCTGTCAAGAGCAATAGGGAGAATAGCAGGGAAAGGTGGGAAAACCAAATTCACCATCGAAAACGTGACCAGGACGCGCATCGTTCTCGCCGACGCGTAAGTCCAGCCCCGCTCCTGGGCAGAGCACAGCCCCTCAGCTAATCCACGGCCTCTGCCAGCAACAGAGAACTTGAATTTCATGAAACTGTGGTAGAGTAGTAGTAAGAAAAAATATTTAAGAGAATATTTTAATGAACACAAGTTATTTGAGCTTTTGTTATGAGAATGACAGAGTCACCAGTGCTCCTGGAACTGTCATTCCCCACAGTGTAAGAGTTCCTTCTTATGAATAATCAGTTTAACTCACCAACACAGCAACGTTTTCCTCCTGCAGCTGCTACACTGTTAAAGTTGCAGATGGTAACATCTATTTTAAAAGGATTTAGAAGAGCACAGCTCTTACGTTGTAGGTTTTGTGGGTTTCACTTGGGATTTTTTTTTTTTGTTTACAAGTGTAGAAAAGAAACTAATTCACTGATACAAATTTCCACATTTATCTCTAACCCCCAATGCTCTATTAACTGTGTCATCTCTTAAGTTGTTTTCTGTTAACTACTGCTACTTTGCTTTTTACAGAAAAATTCATATTTTGGGATCTTTTCAGAATATTAAAATGGCAAGAACAGCAATTTGCAATCTAATTTTAGGTAAGTCCTCTTATCTAGTCTCCACTACATACAGACCTTTAAGTTTGAGAAACTGCTTTGTGCCTCTCACTCTGTTCCTTGACCACACCTCCATTTGGAGCAAATTGCTCTTGCTGGCAGTTGGCTTGTTGCTCTTAAGAGAAAAATCTGGGGGAGAAGCAGGAAATGCAGGACTTGCTTTCTGGCTCCAAAACCCTCACCACATTGCAGAAAGATGTTCTGCTTTTTGATTTAACTGCAGCATTCCCTAAAGGGTCTCAAAAGCCAAAGCTCAAAACCCACTCTGAAAGCAGAAGTTGTAAGACAGGGTGACTGACCTTGACCATCCTTCTCACCCTTTGGCTTAGTTCTCCACTTTTTAGCACAGGTGTGAGCACAACACATCCATTTTTGTGACAGATTACCTCCTTTCCTGACTAGATTTGTGCCTTCTTCTGCAGGAAGTCCTCCATCCAAAGTTTATGGCAATATTAGGGCAGTGGCCAGCAGAGCAGCTGAGAGGTTCTGAGCTGCACCACCAAGGACTGGGGCTGGAAGTCCAGGTTCCTGAACACACAAGAAGCAGAGAGCTACAGAAGCCATCAGTTTTCTGCTGGATTTGGAAGCCCAGAAGAAAACCAGGACTTTGTGCACTCTGACTGCCTTTGGACATGTGGTCTGATTTGAACATACCTAATGTTCCTGTCTAGTCATTAAAAGGTGTTTTAAATTGTGTCTGTATCAAAAGTCCATGATTTTACTTGAACGGTCTGAAACAAGAACCTGCTTCATTACGGATTTTGTGCTTCTTCAGAAAGCCTTGGTGTTCAGGAATTGGCAGAGTTAAGCATTTATAACCACACATCCTGGGTTTAGTGTCTTCCTGAGAGAAGGAGCAGTCAGCTGGAATGCAGAGTTCAATGGCAGGCTGTCCACTAAGTCTCTGCTGCTGCTGGAACAATGCATCACATGAAAAGAAGATGAAGAGGTAAATAACATATGTGAACTGAATCCTGAATCTGCACATATATAGATTTCTTAATTCCTGAAGATGATCTGTCAGGACAGCCTAGTGAAGCCAAGAGCCTCCAGGTTAACTTTCCAGTGTACCAGAGCACCAACAGCTGTAAGGTCCTCCTTAAAATGTTACCTAAATAGCATAATGCAGCAGAAGCAGGGGGAGAAATTACAGTGACCAGTCCCAGTATGATTTAAAAATGGATCTTCTTCTCCTAAACCTGCCAGGCAACCTCTGCAAAGTCTTGCAAAATAATTCACTTCAGGCTTGGGAATGAAAACAAACTGAAATGAGATTATCACACACACAAGCAAATTGAGTAAGCATTTAGGTCAATTTCCAAGTTTCCAGAATACCACTTCAGAGTATGGGATTATCACTGCATCCAAAATTATTCAAGCCTTCAATTGTCAACAGATTTAAGACTTGCTGGAGCTACCTCACACACACAGTTCAGCATTCTGAGCAGCTCCTACCTGCTCACTATGCTTTCTGTTCCTTGGCTGCTTATGTCATTTATTTCAATCAGCTTGAAAGATAAGTGAAAGTGAGGCAAGAGGACACAAAACTGTGTGTTAAAATAAATTAAAAAATAATGTTTTTCCTAAATTAGGTGCGTAATGGCACTGACCCAAAGCAGCAGAAAGGAGAGGGCAGCACCCAGAAGTCCCAACACCTGCACCCCAAAGAGCTGCTGTGAAGAGCAGACCTGGGCCAGGTGTCATCAGCACAAAGCTCAGACTTTTCCTGAGATAAGAACTGCCTTTCATTCTCATGAATATAACCTGCATGAATGTTAGGGTGGGTTGGTTTGTCTTTTAAACCACTTTCTGCAGGGATTTCAAACAAAGTATGTTATCCACTTTGAACATTTAGCAGAGAACCAGATGTGCCTTTGAACAACCTCAGCATGTCTTGAAACACTGAAATAAACCCTGGAAGTGTTCAGCAGACTGCACCCTGTGGAGTTTTTCAGTAAATCTTGATAATCGAGGAGTGGACAAAAAAATATGAGCAAGTTTTCTTCAGAGCAAGGTGCAGAACTGCTTGAAGGTGAACAGGAAAGATACTGAGCACCCTAGCCAAGGTTCAAATATTTTATTTTGTATTCATACAGTATGAAGGTTCTTATAGTTCCCACAATATATGATGTAGCATGCAGAGGAAAAACTAAACATACAACATAAATCATTTTTCCCCACACAAACTGAAAAAAAAAAAAACCAAAACCTCATCCCTCCCCTTCCAGTCCCCCTAAGGAAATAACATTAGCACTAATTCCTATAATGCCAGCCAAGATATGCACAAGCAAGAAAAACTGAAAGCATTTGCTAAAATGTTTGTAACAAATACTTATGTACAAAAATTCACAAAAGACTAATTCCCCTTTGAAGCAGAGCACATGGCAGTTGACACTGGAACAGATACAACCACTGGCTGGGATTATAAACCACGTACTGATCCAGAAGAAGAAAAAAAGTTACATGTAGTGGAGATTTTTGTTTTGAACATGAACATTTACCAAAAAGTTTGGCAACATTATCTTTTTAATTATGCAAATTATGTAAACAAGAGGAACATTTCAAATCGATCTACATGCAAAACTTCATGTCATGCAAGGACACTAAGCACCTGGATTTCTCTCTCACAGACAGAGCCCATGATGTGCAGCACTCAGTTGAAGGAACAGCTATGGCAGACAGGTGCTCCATTGAAGAGGTTCAGACAACCTGCACTTTTCCACTGCTCATTATAAAACAATTTTTTTTTTTTTTTAAATAGAAAAACTACTATACAGGAAAGATGTACTGTCCTAAAAAAATCTAGCAAATGTTTTTCTTCCAGCCAATAGTACCACTGCAGAAAAGGGAAGGGATGATATAAAGTTGTAAAACATGGCTCGCTACTTTTATATCACACAAATAGATCAAGTTACCTTCCATTACAAATTATGATATGGACAAATCTAGAAAAGAAAAAAAATTCTCCAGGAAAAGGACTGGAGAACTGTAAGAGGTATAAATTTAGATAGTGTGAAGTTTTCCTCCTCTATGGCATAGGTTAACAAGATTTCCCCCCTGTATGAATCATATATACATATATATATAAAATATTACCAGTTATTTAGCTACCTGTAGTATTTTTTTAAATGCAAGGGGGAAAACTATCATGGGTGAAACAACAGAATTTAAGTGGCAAGAACGTTTTGTAATCTAAGTACTGTATAAAATAAGTAGATGGGAATCCTGCACAGTTATGTTGATCCTAATTTCATCAAGCTAAGCACAAGAGAAAATCATGAATGCATCTACCACCTTAAGCAGCTGTATCTCAACTGAAGCCAGAAGAGCAGAGTTGTCTTGGCTTCAGGACAGCTGTAAGTGCTCCCAGTTCCTGGGTGACAGAATCTAACAGCCATCAAAGCATTCTGCAGTCACTATATGCACACGAGGACTAGTTCTTGGCAGTAGCATTAAACTATATTCTCATATTAAGTAGAACTGTACTAAGTTATTTAGCAAAGAGACACAGTCCCTGGTAATATATTAACAGGTATAAATAAACTTAGTCTCCCGTGTTACAAAAAAAAAAAAGGTAATTAAGGTGATTTAATAAGAAGCAATGCTTTTGTCAGCCATTCAATATATAGAAACATCTGAACAGTCACAGGAAAAGGAAAAGAGTTGACCTAAAACCCAGTTAAAATTTTACATTCTTCTACTATATATATAAAACTGTGTGAAATAAAAGTAAGGATGTATATCCGTATATTGAACTGTTAATATTCTGCTTGGCACTTTGTACTCTAGTTTTGTTTCTGAATCAAGTATATTAAATTAAAGCCCACCTAGCTACTACATATAGAAAGCTACATATATATCTATATATAAATACACACACACATATATATATATAGATAGATATTTCCTTGTTATAAAAGATGAAGAAAAATAAATTAAAAAGCCAACCCCTTCCCTTTCTCCGCCACACTGATATGCTCTTTCCATCTTTGCTGTCCTTCAGACTTTAAAGTGCTACACTGAGTTATTGAGAGAATAAAGTTCAATAACACTTAGTTGGCTTCATGAGGCTCATGTTGGAAAATGTGGCTTCACAGAGAAAAATACTTCCATTTAAATACACAGAGAGCATTGCTGGACGTCTGGAGCAGATCTTCAGAGATGGAGAAGAAAGCAAAAGTGTTGGGTGGTGCCCTACAGAGTCACACATCTACGACCATCTTTTTGTGGATATCTAGGCCTCCTACAACCTGGGAGAAAAATAGGGTTCAGAAAGATGAGAATTGCAAGTTAGCAAGGTGCAAAGAACACATTTAACAGATGCACTGAGGTCAGTCACAAAGGCAGCACCTCCCTGGCCTCTCCAAAGTGATTTACATTTTACAAGTACTGGGAGAGATGAAATTAATTATGTACAAACCAAGGCAGGTCAGTACTAGTATAATTTACATGTTCAAGGGCCTGAAAACCAGTGCAAATAACACATTTTGGCATTCCTCTCCATCCCATATTGTGACCTTATAGTATGTTTGTGCATGTCAAATGAAATGGTGACTTCTAAAACACCCTGTAAAACTGTGAACCTTCCCAGGCAAAGGAGAGGGCCCTTAGGAACAGCAGCAGGATTTCTGACAGAACTGCAAACACCCAGCAAAGCATCACCAGTGTTCACAGGTGTGACCCATGCAGATCAGAAGGAAAAGGAAAGGTACCATGTCAGAGGAACATTTTATAATGCAGAACAAAACTCAAATGCCAAATGGAATGTGCCAAAGACAAGAAATGAAAAAGCATGTTTGGAGATATGCAGCACCAGATTCAGAGAGGGTGAAATGCAAGAAAAAGAATAAAAGGTTGTAGAACTGAGAAGTGTCTTGTCAGGGGGTCAACAAAAAACTGAAGAAATTTAAAGTAAGGAAGAGGAAAATCCATCAGTAGCACAAGGCAAGAAGCCTGAGCAGAAGCCCAAAGACAAAAGAAGAGGCAACATCACATTTGATGGAGGGCTGGAAGATGACAGCCCAGTGCAAAAAATAAGTAATGCAATAATCTGGGCATTTGCAGGCTGCAGCTCTAACTTCTCTGCAGACAAAATGGTTTTTACATGCTGTCACAAAAATAATTAAAAAAAAATCCCCAAAATGCAAATAACAGAAACTTTTCATTCAAGTAGTTGGCAGGATGGCAGATTTCCACCAGCCTCCCTCCCTCTCTTTTTTTCAGAACTCACATATTTTTTTGAGTCTGACCAAGTTCTGTTTGAACTAAGTTGTAAATTCAAAGATTAGGAAAACAAGCAATGGCCAAACCATGCTGTCAAGTGCATGTTCCTTAATATACCATTTAAAATCAATGTGTAAACACTCATTGCAATTTGCAAAGGATCAAAATTCAATGTGTCATTTACCTTTCTTGAGGAAAGAATTTAAAACTTGCTGTCAACTGATTAAATAAATATACCACATGGGTTGAAATCATCCCCTTCAAGCATTAAATACTACATTTAAGCATTCTGTTCAGTAAACCTCTAAGTTCTTAAAAGGTGCCTTTCAATTGTTTATTCTTTTTCCAGAGCAGCACTTGAGAGGTTTTTTTTTCCTCTCTCTGTAAATGACACAAGTTTCCTTTAGAAGTTACTTACAGCACAGAATTCTTCAAAGGATATTCTTCCATCACCATCCTTATCTGCATTAATTATGGTTTTATCTACAATTTGCTGTAACTGAGTGTCTTTGAGATTGTTCCCAACCATCATCTTCAGCACCTGGAAGAGCTCTCCATTTGAGATATAGCCATCCTTGTCCATGTCATAAATGCGAAAAGCAACTGCAGGAGTAAAAAAAAAAAGTAATCAAAAATAAATAAACCAATCATTTGGTAGCAACTGTGATTGGAAAATAATACATACTCACTTTAGAAAACACTTGAAATTGTTTTAGCACCAGCAGTAGAAGCATTCTATCAACACCAAAAAAGAAAATCTTCCTCACCACAAGTAAAGCACCCAGGCAGAAAAAAAATTACAACCTTCCAGGAAATAGATGACTCAAAATCCCATCTGGTTACTTTCCTGCATCAAACAACTTGGCATCAAGACTGAATTTATTTTTAAACATTTCAGTCTTAGTTATTGGAAGGTACATCCATAACTGAACCTGTCCTAAAGCTCCTAAAGCCTGGGTCTGGAGAGGCAGTTCTGAAACAAGAATTTAATGCTTTCCTACTGTAACAGCAAAAAATCAAGTACTATTCTTGGCCCTGTAAGTTCACAGAGCTATACAGCAAGCTGTTCTTAAATAAATTGACTTTTTTAAAAAACAGAAAGCAACTGAGATTCTTCAGAAAGCAACCAATTTCCTTCAACTTTCCCTGCAGAAAAGAACGTTAACAAATCTTCATACAAATAAAGGACAAAATGTGCAGAAGGCTTACAATCTACTTTCATGATTTTCCACTCTTTATAACAATTTGGATTTGCCAATTTCTTAATCTTAACTTACAAAAAGCGTGTTTTTGAGGATCAGAAAATTTTTGTTAGGGAAAACCAAAATACTTACACCTCAACTTCTGTTCTTTATCTCCTTTGACACTGAACTGGGAGACTCCTTCTATAAATTCTAAATAATGCAAGGAAAGCATAAAAAAGCATATTTTTAATAAACAAAGAAGTCAACATTCAGAAAACTTTAGAAATTACAAAGGCAATCTAATCTTTAAAATTCAAATCTTTAAAATATTGCCTACCTTGTGACATCTAAATGTCTGCATACTTTGATATTTAATATTCTTCAGTGGGAGGAACCCCAAATCCAATGCAGCACTCACTAAACAGACTTGGTCACACCAGGATTTCAGTAATTTTGTTGCTGGACCTTCACAAGAACCTGACAGAAAACTCTAAGATCTTTACCAAAGCTACTCCAGGTGAGCCTTTAATTCTACAGCTCCTCTCAATACTGGTTTCTCAATGTAAAGAATTACATTGAAACTGAAAACTGCTTTTGAAGAAATACCATTTTTCTATAAAAGAAAATTGATTTTGCCAACTTCCTGTTCCCTCCCAAGAGGAAAAACTCTTGATAACTGTATTAATCACAGCTCATGATCATCACTGTTCATGTTTCTCTACTTTTTACATGGGAATTTTGAATGGTTCCATGCAACAATTACTGCTTCCAATCAAAACCCAACATTCTGGCTACACTGTAGCTATTCCTACACACATTTAACAGGTTTTGCAAAGGTTAGCAGCTCCTGTATATTAGTATCTCATTTAAAATCTCAGTCTGTCAGTATAAATAAAATCTAAGTACTTTCTCAAATTAAAAAAAATGCAAGACTGATTAACCTTCTCTAGTCATAAACAACAAGTATTACCTTGAACAGAAGTCACAAATGTTGTCACTTCTAAGGGTCAGAGACTGTTTTAGGGTGAACTAGTGATGAAGATTATAGCCTGCTGGCCCTTTTAATCATAAATATTTAAAATAAAGTCTAAAATTTTAAGAAATGTACTAAATCAAATCTTCTGGATTGTTTGGATTTTTTTTTTTCTCTTCAAGTGTCTGTCTACGATCTACCTAAAAAGAATCCCATAAAAGTATCAACAGAAAAAACTGGGCTCCTTTCTATTTTCTAACTATTCCAAAGGACAGATTTCATTTGGATATTTGGATAAATAGAACTTGTGCAGAAACACACCACTTAGCCTACCACACTTTCTTCAGTCTCTCCTCAGCGTCAAAATTAGGAGTCTAAATTGTTGTACTTTAAGAGATATTTAATGAGTAGTCCTCAGTCAGCCTGACCTTAGAAGCTATTACTGAACAATCTGCTCTTCTAAACACTTCCCTCAGAAGCACCATGCAGAAAAACTAGTTTTACTGGTATTTAGTTTCACTAGGATGTGGCACCTTATTTTAACAAATCTTCTTCACCTCTCCTCTCTCAGGTGAAGCAAAACATGAATTCTCAAGCTCTAGGCATTCTGAAGTAGCAGCACCTGTCACAGAGCACTGTGCCTTACCTTTGAAATCCACTTCCCCGTTGCCATCTGTGTCAAATATATCTATTACTCGCTGTACTAATGGGTTCTGTTGCAATTCAGGTAAAGACATGAACTCTTCCACACTCAGAGAACCAGAGTTGTCCAAATCAAGCTTCTTAAATCTCTTTCCTAGTCGTTTTATCTCATCAGCATCAACTGAAATGAAAAACAACCCCATACTTATTCTCAGAATGGCTTCAGTAAACCCTTTGCAGATAAACACAAGGCACATTTCATTGCTTTCCTACAAGATTTTCTCTACGTTATTATAACTACTAAATACTTATAAAGATAACATGAAATTCTGAAGACAAACACAATTTTTTTTAAAATAAGACTTACCTTTCTTTCTCCCTGCCCCTGCCATAATACTGTTATTAGCCTTGTGACTCACTGAATACCACATGCTGACACAACACTTTGAAGGATTGAGGATGCTTAGCTGGCTAGTTGTTAGTCAGACTGCTCTTACAAATACCAGATATGAAGAAATTAAGGAAGAGACCAAGTGTTCTCTGAAGAAGCTAGCATTATATTTACACTAGACTAATATAATATGTTAGAAAGACAATTATATCCAACTTATTAGCAAAACTAGTGCTTCTTCAGCATACTGAACATGAGATTTCCTGGGATATGTGTCCAGTTAAGCAGGTTATCTCTCACCTATTTAAAACATCCCTCTAACTGACCTAAGATCATTTTCCTTCTCCATCTCAGACAGGAAACAGACACATCTGTAGCCACAACCTGATTACAGCTTTTTTTTTTTTGTCCCAGAAATTAAAGTAGATTCAGGTTCTGCAGCAGCACCTCTTCATCTAATCTCTTCAGATTTATAGAGAATCTCAGTTAAAGCACATACCTAGTACCCTATTTTACACTTCTGATTATGCCAAGAATAGACTAAACCTGTGAATCCATAAAAACAATTAAAAGCAATCTTGTACTCTGCTACTGCTGAAAAGCTTGAAAAAAATTCCCCATAACAGCCTGAAAATATCCTGTCAGCAGCTTCATTTATGAGATCCAAGTCTGTTCATGAGCTGCTCACCATTTTTAGCTCCAAAGGAGGAACTGAGGTTCTTAGGAAGCCCAGAGCAAACCACAACAAACAGATCTTGCAGAACCTAAGGCTGCAAACTCCCCCTGACAACCTTCTCCTTAACATGAGCAGTTCCCTCAATATTTCTTAGCTCTATTTAGTAGTGTTTGCTCCAACAGTAACAGAAATTCTCTCTTACCTTCTACAAGGCACATACACCCACCTGATCCATTTCACATCACATTAGTACCTTCTAAGGCTTTTGTGAAAGTGCAGCATAAAACCCAACAGCTCTGAGTCTTTCCAATACATAAGGTCAGCCAACCTGCAGAGCTTGATGTTTGAAATTGTAGCCAACTCAAAGACCTGATCCTATACCAACAGTAACCAACTTCCACTTCAATTCCTTGTATCCCTGTCTAAAAACCAATGAGACACAAACACAGAGTCCTCAGGACTGTACTATTTCAGAATGAAGGAGAGCTTGACAGAAGTCCAAAGGCACAAGATGGTTTTCCTGACATTCTGCAGTCAGTCTCAGTTACTGCTTGCAAACGAATAGGCAAAGGGCAAAAAACAGTCTACAGTCTCAGAACAATCTTCTCCTTGCTGTGCCAGAAAGTGACAGACCTGATTCTGCCTCTAGGGCTACAAAAGCAAGACTAAACATCATTTGCTCTCCTCGGTTTCCAGTCAGCAGTGTGGTATTTCACCTAACTAACCTTTCAACTGCAGTGAAATATTCCTTCTACCCCAGTTTGCACAGAAGCCTTGAACATGACTGGAGCTGTGCCCTGAACAGTACAATCACAGCACATGGCACAGGAGCCCCTCAGGTGACACAGGAGGAGACAGAGCACCACAGAGGAACCTGGATGCAGAACATCATCATGTGACTAAAAGAACACAGTGCTAAAGAGGAATGGCAAAGCAGAGCTCCACGGGCAATTTTATGAGTTCCATCAGCACAAAATGCTGCTTCTCACCAACACACTGAAGGTATTTGCCCATTTTTGCTTCTGTACACAGAAGCTCTTTTGCTTCCACTCATCCTCACTCCTAGTCCTGCCACTGGACAATTACTGGGCCCACCCCATTTTAATGCAAAGACAGCACCTTGGCAAGCTGCAAATGTGGGAACTTCATTTTTAGTGCAAGCTCTGCCTGCAACTCACACAGAAAGAGTTGATACCCTCAAAAAATCCTCACAATACAAGCGTTTGAAAAAGCATAAAAATATTAAGGGTGGCTTATCACACTATCTATGGAAGCACATTTCCCCTTGTAAAATAAGAGTATCAACAATCATAATTTATACCTGTATTATTTCACTTTAAAACAACTAAACAGCAAACTGAAAGTACTGTGTATGGTGTATAAAGTGCACTGTCAGTTTCTTACCAGCTCAGTGGAATCTCACTTCCAGTATTAATAGAAAGACTAATCTTTCCATTTTGGTCATTCTAAAGCCTCCTAAGCAACCTGAAATACTTCAGAGATCTGCAATTTCACAAAATCACAATGGAGAAAAATGACAGAAGCATGAACACAGCTGGATCTCTTCTCCATTGCCACAAAAACTAATGAGTTAATGAAGTGCAAGTTCTATAACATTTCTAAGTAACAGGAAGAAAACTCCAAAGTACCAACACACAGCAATGACATTTTCACAAATAGGGATGGAAACATGGAGCTGCCTGGAGCAGGACTACAGACTTCTGATCATTAGGTAACACCCTTTTCTCACAACCCAGGTCACATCAAAGAAAGTCTATTTCCTTACTTCAGTTCCATTTCCTGGTTTGGGAGCTCAAATCCATGCCATTTTTCCTCACAAATATAAGAGCAAAGACTGAAAGTGGCACCCAGAGTTCTGTCAATGTTCTGCTGTGACGTGGAGCTAATTACCACATCCACACTCACACACTGCTGCACAGCTTAAACTGGCACAAGCTGGCAAAAAAGACACCCAAGACCAACTCTGCCATTGCAGAGAGACGTGCTAAGAAAACAAACTGCTGCCAGAAAGGTCTTGATTATCTCAAGTTAATGTATCTCCAGCAGGAACTACCAAAATGAACTACAAAAAGACCATTTTCTCGCAGCATTCAGAAATTGATGCACTGCACACAGTATGAACAAGCAATGCTGCTCTGCCATCACCTGCTGGGCACAAGAATCCCTGTTGGGTTATCTAGCCTCACATTTACAGTTAACATGGTCCTTAAATTCAAAAACTAGCAAGGGTAAGAGAAGAATTTTTTTTGTTTTTTTTAAAGATTGTAGGCAAGGAGGTCAAGATTATGGATGATAAAGATAAGAATCAGATCACAGGAAGGGGAGGAGGTTGTAGAGGCATGTAAGAATATTTCTCAAGAATTTTCGTGCTTTGCTGAACTGTAACAAAGCAACAGCTGCCACAATTATGAAATTAAGGATACTTGAAAAATGTTAATGACTCGTTCTCCGCATACACACACATCCCATTTCACAGCTCATTCCAGCTCAACTTCAATGCACAGTCCAGGTACACATATCTGGCAGCAGTTTCTACCAGAAATGGGAATACAAATTTCTCATTCCAAACCTGAAACATTCAAGCAAAGGGTTTGCCTGCACTGGAGATCTGAGAGAGGAAAAAAAAAAACAAGTCAAAAAGCAGTACTGAAAAAAAATTAGCATCTCTGCCAAAAGCTGACCAAATAGCAAACTTGTCCAATGTTTTGTTTCTGGCAATTGATACACCAGGAATGACAGTACTTGGAGGAGGAAATTATAAAAAAAGCAAAGTAAATGCAGGACTAAGAAAAATTTCTTTAATAACTCAGAAGCATATAAACCTGTTTCTAATGAATGTATCTGGATAAACATGAGAACACTGTGTTCATAACTGACTGTATGAGAATTTCATATCAGAATTTCATTATTTTTCCTTAAATATATTGTAGGCACCTCACCTACCATTAAACCCTTTCCACAAGCTGAATTTTAAAAAGCTTATACACTTGAAAAAAATTTGGATTTCAGTAGCATCTTTGTCTTCATAGAACAGCTTTAAGAAATAAGAATACAAATATAAAATAAGGGATGAATACATCCCAGAACAATATGCCTTAGATTTGCATGCCTTCTGTCAATTCTTTCTTCAGTTCACAGTCTTCATTTCTGGGGAGAGTCACCAGATTCTGCCTATGCTGAATTTACCTAAAACTGTGCAGGTCTTCTCAGGCTTAATGTTTGTTTCTTTGTTCTCCTTTGGATTTTTTTTAAAGGAAAACAGCACACATTTATGTATAACAGCAGATTACAATAATATCTTACTCATTTTTTGTTGACATTATCTCCCAGAATGCACATATCCAAGATGGATACTCCCCTTTTTTACAAGGCTTTTACTTTCCTTGTCCTTATCAACAGACTTCCTTAAAATTCCACATGGCTCTCACTGAAGAACAGAGCACTGAATTAAATTCTTAGTGTCAGAACTAAAAATATGACTTTGTGCCCACACAAACTCTCTTAAGTTCTGCTGGAAATGCAAGGCACAGGATAGCTCAGATCAAGGGGAAGCTGAGCTGAAAGGACTGATGGTGGCAGTAGCAGCCAGACTTTAAGAAGACCAGCTCAAGAGACCAGGACAGATAAAAACACCAGGAAGTCCAAGTCCACAGCAGGGTAAAAAGGGTGATACCAGCACTGAGGAAAATCAGGACTGAGCTTTGTTTACACTGCTGGAGGCAGGGTTTGCCAGTGACTCATCACCACACTCTGAGCAACCCTGAGCATTCCTCTACCTCAGATCTGAATCAGGCATTCTGTGCTGTGCTCCCCAGCTGGCAGGGGGCTCTGTGCTTCCTGTGCTTTTCAGCAGGATCCAAAAGTATCCCATCACCTTGGCACTGATGCCTGAGCTCCCAAACTTACTAACTGGCTGGAAATAACAACTGCTAAGTGCTTTTCTTTAAAACACCTTCTTAGCAGCCCTGTACAAACATCAAATTCTGGACTGTTCTGAAACACTTAGAATTATTTATGTTTATTTCATAATCAATTTTGAATTTTGTTCCCCTTGTAATTAACATAAGGCAGGTGTTATTTAGTTCTGGTACTAAGGATTATTTTGTTAAAGAACTATCATCAGTACTTTCAAAAGATTCCTCTTCCATCCAAGTATTAAAATTCTTAGTGCCAACACCTGCTTCATCTCTTGAATTCATTTGCATACATCTAAAAATATGATGAACTAGGTTAAAATGCTTCCAAGAAACTACATGCAAATCTTTGCCTCACTCCCAATTTCAGTGCAGGAGTCTTATCTCCCAGTTGCTCACTTTCTAATATGCTGATCCACACGACTGAGTTCCTCACTTCTTCCCCCCAACACAGCAGCAGAGGATGATCCATTAGATTTTAAACCAATTCTGTTCCCATTTGTTATGCATGTAACTGATGCCCAGGTAAGACTGTAAAAACTATTCAAGTGGCAACTCTAAAAGCTTTATTAGAAGCCAATTTCAGTGTGCTCTATGTTGAAAACAGTAATTTCAGGAAAAAAATTAATTGTATTTTTTCCAGTTAACATAAAGGTACATAGCTAACTTTCTGTTAATGTGAGAGCCAAAAGACAACGCCCTAAAACTACAGATTTCTGAAATCTACTACATTCAGTGATGCTTTAACAGGATAAGTGCTTGTGTATTAAGAATCAGGGTACATGCATTGCTGCAGAGCACACAATATACACACAGGCATCTGCAAAGGTTACAGACTTTAGAAAAGCTGTACATCTCAGCAATTAGATGCTGAGCACTTCTGAAATCTACACCTTTACCCCTGCATTTAAAAGGTTGGCTTTTCAGATACTCTTGGAATACTGGCTCAAAGGTTTAACTAACAAAAGCCAGATCAGAGCCTGGTCACAGAGAGCCCCATTTCCACTAATTTTTCAAACACAAAATCATTACAGACGAGAATATTGCAAAGGTATTAGGAGAAATTTAATAAATCAAACATGTTCTGAAATGAATTTTAAATGTTTCCAGACTGACTTTCCCCCAGAAGAACGTATTGCAGAGATCTCAAAATAAAACAGACCTTCAGCAATACTAGCACCTCTACCTACAGTCTCATCTGATTCACGAATATAACGTTTCAGAGTAGCAACCAAGTCAGCCATTCCACTTCTGGAGATCAGATTTCAAAAAGATGACGCCCTTGAGAACACATTCAACCACTTGTCTTGTATATGCTTACACACAGCTGGCCTAATCCTTTTCCTGACTTCAGATGTGTCAATTACAATTTCCTAAGTTAGATACTAGTCTTCTTATCCTAAAATTCAAACACTCTACCAAAGAGTGTTTATATTAAAAATACTACACTATAAACTATTCTTTACTTTACTACAAAATAGCTTTCTCCACATCTTTTTGCTATGATAAAATTTTCTTATGGATAATTTGACAGATTCTGGCTGACATCAAATTTTCACCATGGAAAGCAGTGGTAGGTTTTCAGTAATTTCTGGCACAGCACAGCTGAGAAACAAAACCAACCCACTTTAAGGAATCCAATAACACTAATTCACCCACTGAGAAGAACTAATGCTCTAAAATGAAAGGTTAAAAGAATATGCTTGACTATTTAATGGTGTGCATCCTCTCTGTGGTATCCTGATTTTGCTTCATTTAACAGCCAAACTTAACACAAAATTCTTCTTATGAGACACCAAAGTGGCACCTGTAGCACCAAGTAAAGGTTATGACCCAATGCCTCCATGCAAACATTATCACTAACTGGCAATCTCCAAATGGTGAAAATTCAAAATCCATATCAGATGATCTTCAAAGATATTGTCTGGCCTTGCCTTGAAAGCTTTAGACCTGTCAGTGACGATTTCTGGGAAGCAGAACAACATCTAACATTTGAAGAACAAGGTGAACGTCTCCTTGGTGGAGCTGCTTCCAGACACGTGGCTGTGCACATCTGTGCCCAAAACCCTTGGCTTCCAGAGCACTGAGGCACTCAGGATCTTTAAGCACAGCACTATCACTGCAGTGCCTGGGCCCATCCAAGCAAAGGGACAGTGACTCCATTTTCTCAGCGTGTGTATTTACACTGCCCAGGGACACAGCTGAGAGAAAGGCCATCAGAGCAGAAAAAGCTTTAATCATGCAAAACTTCACATTTAAACAACAACAGCCTCAACACACAGATTAACCACAGAATATAATGGGAAAATCCTCACTTTCTCTCAATAACAAACCTTTAGGCTGCTTGTTGCTACCAATGAATATAGCTTGTCCTAGAATCAGAAGTTAAGGATGGCAACAACACACTGCTTACAACTCTGACACTGACACAACTGGCTAAAAAGTAACTCTTCAGAAACCAGTTTGTCCCTAACAAAACACTGACCAACGTGGAGGTAACTGAGATTGAGACATATATATGATTCAGGAAAACATTACTGAAGTCTTCATCAAATACAAAACACCAACCATAAATTTGCATTTAAAAAAATATACTGAGAGCATTACACAGCTAAGCACTGCTGTGGATGATAGTCTCAAGTGTTTGCAAAGGTATGACTCAAATTAGAATCCATGTAAATGTTTCTATCAGGCACAGAGGACTTGCAAATTACCAGCTAAAGCCTCATTTCTCTGAAAAAAACCATATTTAGATGAAGATTTCTCCATGACCATTTATTTTCTATTACAGTTTGAGTGACGAGAGCCAGAGGCCAGCACCAGCACATGACAAGCACTGTGAAAGAAGTCTAGAAAACAGTCCCTGTGAAAGAAGTCTAGAAAACAGTCCCTCTCTTGAAGAGTTAAAGATCCAATTCACCCAAGACCACGAATTTTATCAAGTGGTTCAGAAGACACATACACATGTCTACACAAACTTTAGAGCTGAAGAAAATCATTTGATAGAAAAAGCAACTAAGAACAGGTACACTTAGCACAACACCACAAGGACATTTCAGAAGACAACCCTTTCTTTGGTCAGCTTTAAGCAAAAAACACTGTCATTTTTACAGGGTAGACCAACACCATGAGATGCAGCAAGAGCTTTTATTCTCACATGGCCAAAAGCAAGTAACACCAAGTGAGTTCTCACCTAACTGAAAGCACACACAGGGGAAAAAAGAGCCCATTTAGGCTCAACCTCTCCTTGCTCTGAGGGCACAAAGCCAGTTTAAGTTCCCTGGGGAACTGGCACCAGGACTGAAGGAAAAGCCCCACTGGCTGAACTACACTTCACCCTACAGACATCAAGAGTATCATAAGTCTTTTTTATATTCTAATGGAAGACTCAAAGAAAACCCTCAAAACTTCAAGTGATTTTTATTTTAAAGATGGACTGATTTTTGATTTTACAGTCTAACAGCAAAAGCTGTATTATTTCCAAAGGTAATTTTTAACCTTTTAATTTTGCTCTTTCGGTTAGTATATAAACTACATAACATACATGGAAACTGCACAGATCAACCCCCAAACAAAATTCACTTCTGTATCAATTCAGTGTAGCAATTAAAAAAAACTTACAGTGCGAGCACATTTCCAAAGGGTAGCTTGCCTCATTTCCCTGAAACACAACAAGAAAAAAAAAGAACAAAGTTGTAATTACTCCCAAATTAGCTTTGAGGAGCTATTTAAATTTCAGCACTGTAAAAATCTCAGGCAATACAAGTTACATTGTTATTTAAAAATATATATTTCAGACCCAACAATCATAAACAGTGTTTTATTTGGATAGATCTATGTTACCAAAACATACAAAGAAACAGAAAACCATTAAGAGGTCTCCTTAAATGAGAATTCCCATGAAAATATCAGTTCAACATAATTATGACAAGAACTTCAATCCCAAATTCTAAACTTAGAAAAACAAACTCACTACTTATATATTGAGGAAGTGCTACTTTTCAAGTTAAAAATATTTAATTTCAAAACTTCACAAAACCTGCTTTACCATTTTATTTCATAAGCATTAAAAGACACGTCCTTACGAATGCAATGCTGAATCTTACTCAATTTGCATAAGAAAACTGTATCAAGTTTTCTTATCTGAACCCCTTGCCCATTCCCCCCAAAAAGGATTCACACAAAAGAAGAACTTTTACATGACCAGAAACCCAGACATAACAGCTTTACATTCAAATATTTTTGTAATGTACTTTGTTAAAATATTTCTCCTTTGTAACTGAATGAAAAGTCAAACTAAGACTTTAAATCCCTGCTACACAACACAGTAAGAGCACAAAAAAAAAAAAAAAAAAACTTAAAACTTCGAGGGTATCAACACTGCGAATTTGCACACATGGAAATCAGCATGAACTACTGCAACATGGACGCCAAAAACCACTGAAACTTGGTATTCTCCCCCAAATGCCTCCCTTTGAGCCAGAGATCACAATACGCACATGCTTAATGACTTTTCTGAATCCATTAGCAAAGGAGTAGCCAGATAACAGCAGAGATTCAAAACCACTTTCAAAACAAATGTTTTTAAGGGGGTGTGTACACAAGAAAACAAAATATATTTCAGAGGAGTCTAAGACATTGAATTCAGCAGCAGTTCTCTAACGGTGTGGAGCACAAGGGATTCCACAGCTGAGCACTTGCAAAGGAAGGCTCGTCACAATGACACAAAACTGAACAGGAATAGAGAGATTACTCGACAGAAGGGGAGAAAAAAAAAAAAGGAAGAACTACATTTAGCCAAGAAGCTAAAATGCATTTCCTAATTAGAGCAGAAAGGGGCAGAACAAACATCTCATGAATCTAAACATGTCCAAGAGGAGATGTGTGCTGTTCTTGAAGGGAGTTGTTTGCATTTTTTTATCTCAGGAACACCTTCACTTTGCTTATCCCCCACAATCCACACTCTTGCTTCTTTAAAAAAAATGTTCACGCATTTGCTTTCTAAGTAGGGCAGCAAAAGGTACAGCCCTAATGTCTTCTCCAATGTCTACTTAGAGCAAGACAAAGCAGCAGAACAGAAATGCAGGTGAGGACCATCAGGCCACTAAAACCTCAAAAGCACATCAGGGATGTTCTTAGGCCAAATTAATTGCACACTGTGGCAGGGAATCCAGGAGAGCAGTGCCACATGGAAAATATATCATGGAACCCAACCAAAGTCTTAGGATAAACAGCAAAGACCAAAACAGGTAGCAAAAGGCTAGTGTATGCATATGGATATAAAAGGGTAGGGAATCTAAAATGGGAGAAAGCAGAATTTTGAAACAAGAAGAAACAGGAACCAGGGGATCCAGCTAGGCTGCTCAAGACACGAGGTCATGAAGAGGCAAGAAAAACACCAGACTGGAAGGCTGCAAATTAAAGGAGAAAGTTGAATTAAAACCAGTGCATTTATGCACATGCACACAAATATACAATCTTAACTACTACTGTTCTGGGCATTTACATCCTTGTTCAGGTCTTGGGAGAAAATTAATTTCTGGTACAGGTTACCAAAATCAATCTGCCTGAAAACACATAAAATGCTTCTGAAACTGAGCAGGACAAAACAAGAAAATGGGAGTAACTGCTTTCAGTTCATGAATTGAGTAAATGTAATGTTTGTAAGGAGCCTTACTATGCATTTAGATGCACATGTAAGACAAAAGCAACTTATCTAAATGGAGTAGCCTTCAAAAATATTTGGAGATCAGAGAAAAAAGTGAATAAACTTCAGCTTAGCTTTTCTTTGAAACAGTTACTGCTAAAAAAAAAAAAGTGTTCAAAATACTTACCTATCCAGGACTGGATCTTGGATATCTAAAAAGGTAAAAAAATCTAGTTAGTGACAATGTAAAAATTACATGATTATTCAACATTTTTCACATAGTAATTAAGTATCTTAAAAAGTAGTTACCTGCTATTGATGTGTTGAATATTCATCTTCATAGAAGAATCCAAAATTCTTGTAAGATTTAAAAGGATGTTGGTAGGAGGGAGGGTTTGGTACAAATAAACATCTGAACTACTGATGCCAAAATTCCTGTTTGCACTGCTGTGACCTGGACAAACACAAAGATGGTGCTCTACACCAAAGCCTCGATCTTCAGAGATTAAGAGGAATGATTTGGTCTCAGGAGCAGGCATTTTCTATTTCCAGTTTCATATTCCACGAGCAGCAAGAAGGTTGCTTCTTGTCCCCAAATATAATCAGTGTGTGTACACACTCTATGAGACAGGAGACAAACCCTGAAACACAAGCACCACGGAGGCTGAAGACTCTTCTTGCTTAAGAAGCAAGGATTGTTTAAGAATAGGCAGGCAGTAAGTAAATTGGAAGGTCTAGAGCTATATCCACATTCATGTCATCAGAAAAAAAAAGCACAGCTGTGAGACATCATTAAGTATCAAACCCTCTAAGAAAAGTGAAAGAACACAGATATACATTTTCATCTGTACAGTTTTAATGCAAAGAATTACCTAATTTTAACACCAGATGAGGAAACATTCCAAAGAATGCTGAAAAAATATTTTTTGTGATTGAGTGCACTAACAGAAAATTAGAGTTCCTGCAAAATTGTTACAGTTAATTACTATAATTATACACCTTATTCAATAAAGTAACACTGCATTTACACTTTATAGATTAGTATAATTTAAAACTATAAAGACCAAAGCCAGTGTAAAACTCCAAAAATGCAATTTCATCTCTGATAGAAAAGTTCATTTATACAAATGCATCTGTAGAGTAACAAGCTTCTGACACAGCATAAGACTGTCAATTTTGAAACCTCATTATAATATTAGTGTTTCTGCCAGATTTATATTTAGCATGCCTCACAAAGAGTGAGAGGATCTGCTCATATACACTGCCCAGCACATTTAGAAACCCGTGACACAGGTTTTGTTGAAGAAATGCAGCTTTTACAGAGGCAACACTCCACAAGAGATGGACTTGGCACCTACCAAGTGTAAAACATGCCTTCCTCAGCTGCAGCTGGGTATCACTCCCAGACTGCTGGAACTCCACTCTCTCTCAAGCTGCACCAGCAGAAAAAGCTGCTGAAATACTACAGATACTTTGAATACCCTTATCCTTTTAGAGTAGTCTTGAAATTTTCTTAAATGTCGTCAGAAACCTATGAGTTAATTCCCAGTCAAACAGCCACAAAATCATGACTTGTTGACTGAAGTAATTACAGAGAAGTCCAAAATCTACTAACAGAAGGTTGACCCAATTCTGAATACTGCAGAAATAGCAGTTTCCTAGAGAGAAGTCAAAACACATCACTAAAGGAGCTGACATGACATGTAATGTGTTCCTTTAAGAACAAAAGTGGGTTTGCAATTTTCTACTAAGAATTCTTTTCTCCTTTCAGCAGTGTGCCTTTTTACCTCTTAATGGACTTAAGTAATTTTATCTTCTGTAAATTATATTTTAAAAAAAAAAGTCTTTCTTGATTTTTTTCCCCTGGCAGTTATTTCAAATACTAATCACTCTTCCTTCTTAAGATCAGTTTTGTACATGTTGCTCCGAGGTACAATAGTTAAGGCAATTATCTTGACAAGTTTCCCCTTAGTGAAAGACAGGAAGATCTGTGGATAGAAAATAAAAAAGGAAATTAGCAATTAGCAAAATTAGTAACAGAACTTAAATTCTTAGCTGCAGTTGTTTATACAAAACAGCTTGTACACAGACATCATACTGCAAAGCAGTTCTTCAGCATATATTAGTAGAACACTGTTTCTAGGTCTGATTATGCATTACTTTTCTGCATGGTGTGCATCTTTTTGTAAATAGTTCAGAAGGCTAAATTACAGCATCAGCCCTCACTTAGTTTACTGCTTTTATAAAAGCAGAAAACGTGTTTAAACGTCAGCAAACCACAATTCCACCTTAGGACTAATCTCAAATTTAGTCCTCCAAAGGGGGTGGAGGTTGTGTGAGTCACTACAAATGAAAATTTACTCCTGGACAGTTTAAAACATTAGGTTCTTTCAAAGATTCTGATTTGTGTCCACAGCCAGGCAGTTAATTCAGCAAGGGCCAAGAGTGAACTCCTGATCTCTTTAGTACATGTACAGGAGTAGCTGTCTGAGATTTACTTACATTGCTTTCTGCAGCAGCATACAAAAGCAATGTAAGATATTCACCCTTTTAAATTGCCTTGTCCCAGCAGTGGCTGTTCCACCTCTGCTCTAGATGTTCCTGCATTTGTGTTTTTGATGCAAGGGCACCTCACAGGGTGTTGGCAACACGCTGTATGTTGTGCCTCTTGCATCTGCTCCTACACCTTCTGCACCACTAATTACCACTGCTAGCAAAAGCAAGGAACTGCAGCAGGCAAGTGAAACAGTGCAGTGCCAGCTGGGGACCAGAACTAGGCATTGTCAAGTTTGTCTTAAGCTACAAAAAAAGCTGTTTTCCATCATCCCCTACTACAACTCAAAAGAATGGGAGCATTAAAAAGAAAGATGGAAGCAGCTGGCAGCTGGTACTTAAGAAAAGCCCACGCAAGACCCTTCTCCCAGTTCCACAAACACACACAATGCTTCTCTGCCTTTTCTCATTCTTCTCCAGACCACCAGAATAAATGATTGATGACAATTACCTGTTGCAGAGAATTCTTCCTCCTCCTCTGAGCTCATTTTCCATGTATTGTCACTTTCATAAAGCTTTAACAATGAAGAACTGCTTGGTGAAAAGAAGTTTGATTTGGTTGGCGTTTTTTTTAAATGCTTGTTGTTTAACAAATTACTAGAGCTTTGGCTGTTGGAGGTTGGTATTCCTCATCAAAAAACAGCAGGAAAGTAGGCAAACTAAACATGATGGAGTGTTTTCAAGGCTATAAAAACTTCTGCTTTAATAGAACATTCCACACAGACACATCTACAGTGGTATAAAATAAATTTCACACAAAGCCCAGGAAGCTTTAAGCGACTTTAATATTTGACTTTCTGAATTAAATTTTGGTCACAAAATATGCAAGATCTCACCTACTGTAATTTATACATTTTATATAGAACTTACCAGAGAACTGAACACTAAAAGAAGTTTGCCAGAGCACAGATGAAAGACATACACAAAGTTTCTGTAGACACCATAGATAATATGGTTTAAAACAAAAAAAGCAAGAACAAGTGCAAAAAAGCAGCAAGAAAAATACTTTAATCTACCCTGTTCAGATAGAGTATGAATACTTATAATTGGTCTCTTTTGTAAATTCAATGAGAAGAAGAAAAAACTCAAAATCCCTTGAACAAACCACTCAACACAGAAACGTTCTGTCAGTCCAAGAGGAGTCTATGAATCAAGAAAAATATGTCACTGATTATCTTCTATGTAACAGGAATATCCAATTTATACACTGCAAAAGGAAACTTGTAAAGGAAATGTTACAGATAAGATCACCAGGAAATTTGGCATTTGTGTTTTGGCTTGGAGTAATTAAGTCATCTTTTAAGGTTTCTTATTGCAGGCAGTAAACAAATCTGCCTAAAATTTGAATACCCAAACATAGTTACCTGAAGACAAGACTGAACTGAAGAACTGGGAATAGTGCAGACTGTCAAAATTTAGAAAGTAACATTTAAAACAACTTGGTGACTTCTGTATTGTTTTATACAAAGCAACTACTAAGTACCTGCTTTGTTTAAAAGTATTCCAGAGAGTGGGCAACTCTCCTAAATATTTCCTCCTTGAATTAGCAGTTCTCCAACACAAGACTTCCACTCAAAGAAAATAAATCTACCTCTGAGGTTCTTACATTCATACTAATGTTGAGTTAAATTTTGTGATGCAAAAATTAAGCAAAGCTGAGAAATTAGAAGATATTGATTAAGAAGGCTTGTGGAAGTTCAAGCAACTTAAGAGCAGTGACAGTTTCACTGCGGAGCCCAAATTCTCAGACTGTTTTCTAAGATCATGTCCTAAAGAAGGAATTAAAGAAACACCTAAAAATTCATGTGATGCGACACCCGCCTCACACTGAGTTCAAAAATTAAATATCTCCTAGCAGTAAGCTAGACTACACTCACCAATATTGCATTATGCTTTCAGGCCACCCACAAATCCAGCCTATCCTGAAGCTAGGACAGTATTACAGCAATTTAAGATCCAAGACTTCCAAGCTGAATCCAGCTCAAATGACAATTTACTGAGCCTTCATGACTACACTGCAATTTTCACCACCTCAGCCCTGCTTATGTTTGTTCTATTCACTGTTGTATGGAAACACTGGCTATCCAAAAATCCAACATATTTTCTGGCACTGGACTGTCACATCTGGGCATCCTGCCACCCTTTGGTGTGAGCCTTCAGTCATCCACACGTGCTACAGAAGGAATTAAAGAGGATACCAACGAGCAACAAATCCTTATAGGTTATACAGAAAAGTCAAGGATTACAGTAAAGTAAATATATATGGAAAGAAAAGACAAGGAGACAGAGAAGCAACAGTAATGGTACCAGGTAAGTAGCACAGAAAAGTGTGACAGTAAAGGACTTGGGCATTCCACTGGTATGTAAGAGTTGTACTTCTCAGCACTTCTTCAAGTGAAACTTGCCATGAA
>VXBQ01004655.1:119224-135945 GCA_013400175.1 Phainopepla nitens
AGTAAGCTAGACTACACTCACCAATATTGCATTATGCTTTCAGGCCACCCACAAATCCAGCCTATCCTGAAGCTAGGACAGTATTACAGCAATTTAAGATCCAAGACTTCCAAGCTGAATCCAGCTCAAATGACAATTTACTGAGCCTTCATGACTACACTGCAATTTTCACCACCTCAGCCCTGCTTATGTTTGTTCTATTCACTGTTGTATGGAAACACTGGCTATCCAAAAATCCAACATATTTTCTGGCACTGGACTGTCACATCTGGGCATCCTGCCACCCTTTGGTGTGAGCCTTCAGTCATCCACACGTGCTACAGAAGGAATTAAAGAGGATACCAACGAGCAACAAATCCTTATAGGTTATACAGAAAAGTCAAGGATTACAGTAAAGTAAATATATATGGAAAGAAAAGACAAAAAACTGAGAAGCAACAGTAATGGTACCAGGTAAGTAGCACAGAAAAGTGTGACAGTAAAGGACTTGGGCATTCCACTGGTATGTAAGAGCTGTACTTCTCTGCACTTCAAGTGAAACTTGCCATGAAAATCAGTAACTCTGATTATGAACACAACTCTCACAGCTAGAACTAGCAACATACATTGAATTCAGAGAGTGCCACAAGTCATGAAAGAAATCTGTTTTGGTTTTTCCCTACCAAATAAATCTTTTAATGGTCTATATGCAAAAGAATGAACAGTATTTTTATGGAAGAGTATCCACCATTTGTTTCTTTAGTCAACCAGCAACAAGATGCATACTGCAGCAATATATTATAATTATCTTCTCCTGGACCCCTGAAGATACAGCTACAAAAGTAAAAACTATGAAATTTATGAACTGACCTTAAATGTTGGTATTTGGATTATCTTGGGTGCAATCACACAGTGCATGCAGGACAACCAGAGCAGTCAGTGTCTCTATCAGTCCCAGGCAGCCTGGGCTCATGCAAGGCAGGCTCTGCTTGACCAGCCTCATCTCCTCCTATGGCAAGGTGTCTCACTTGGCAGATGAAGTGAAAAGGAAAGGCTGTGGATGTCATTTACCTGCACTTCAGGAAAGTCTTTGACACCTGTCTCCCACAGCATTCTCCTGGAGAACTCTGCACACAGCTCAGATGGGCCAGGAAGAAAACTCACTGGGTAAGAAACCTCCCTGGATGGCCAAGCCAGGAGTGGTGGTGAGTGGAGCTGCATTCAGCTGAGGCCTCTCACAGCTCCCCAGGCTCACTTCTGGGGCAGGTTGTGTTTAATACCTTTGTCCATGAGCTGGACAAGAGCATGGAGGGTGCCCTCAGTCGTTTTGCAGATGACACTCTGGGAGTTTTGTGCTGCTGGAGGGTACCCAGGCTGGATCCATGGGCTGAGGCCAATGGTGTGAGTTCAACAAGGTGAAGTGCCAGGTCCTGCCCTTGGGTCACAACCCCAGACAGCACCACAGGCCGGGGAAAAGAAGCTGGAAAGTGGCCCAGAGGAAAATGACACGGTGGTGTTGACTGACAGCAGCTGAACACAAGCCAGTGTGTGTGCCCAGGTGGCCAAGAAGGCCAATGGCATCCTGGCTGGAGCAGGGACAGTGTGGCCAGGAGGACCAGGAACGTCATTCTTCCCCTCTGCTTGGCACTGGTGACACCTCAAAACCTATATCCAGTTCTGGGCTCCTCACAAAGGACATTGAGGAGCTGCAGCAAGCCCAGAGAAGGTTTGGAACACAAGTCCCATGAGGAGCAGCTGAGGGAGCTGGGGAAAGAGGATCTTCAGAGGTGACTTTATCTCGCTGTAACTCTCTGAAAGGAGGCTGTGGCCAGCTGAGATTCAGGCTCTGCTCCCAGGCAACTAGGAAAAGGATGAGGGGAAACTGCCTCAAGTAGCACCAGGGAGGCTCATGCTGGAAAAACTTCTTCACCAAATGAGTGGTTAAATATTGGAAAAGGCTGCCCAGCGCTGTGGTGGAGCCACCAACCCAGGAAGTGTTCAAAAAAACAAGTGGACATGCCACTTTTCCAGTTTAGTGGACATAATAGTAATCACTCAAAGGTTGGACTTGATGATCTTGGAGTTTTTTTCCAACTTTAGTAATTCTTTGATTATTTTGTGCCTTCCACTGAGCTGTTAACAGTTCCCTAAGTATACAGAAATAAAGGGGATATATTCACAAACACAAGTATTATTCCAAAGTTGGTTCTACAGAAGTTGAAAAACCAAGAAGCACATTTTTAGTGGCCTAGATAATGTAATACACAAAGTATCAAATGCTTTAGAAGTCTAATAATCTTTTCTCTTTGAAAAAATATAATCTAGAACAACTGAAAAAACATGCACGTTTCATTTGGGATTAAAAAGAAATCTTACAATTATACTTAGTTCACACATTGCTGTCCAATCAATTTAAGGTTTCCTTTAAGTAGGTAGAGGCATTTTCCATTTTCTGGCAGGCACAATTTTCAGGAGGCCACAACTACCTAGCATAATACATCCACAACTCCCTAGCACCTCTGCTACAGTTCCACCCAGCAGTTTAAAACCAGTGACATAAGCCAACATACTCTTCCATTCCACCTGCATGTCTGGATGTAACTTCCATTCAGACACTGCAGCATGAACTATGCTCTCCCCTCCATCTCCCCTCAATCAGCATCCCTTGAAACTTTATAGTAACTTTTTGTGGACACTTTCAGTTACATTTCCCCTGAAGTTCACCAGAGATCTGATAAACAACTGAACTTGTCTCAGTGCTCAGTTTTTATGCATGATCTTTAAGGTGAAACCAGAAAGGTGCAAAAGACAGGTCTTACAGCTGTTTTTAATACTCTAACTCAATACTTCACCTGAATACTAATCAACAGCAAACATCAAGGAAGACTGTAAGCACATTTTATAGAGAAAAGAGGGCACTTCAAGGAAAAAAATCATAAACAAAACCACAAAACCAAACACAGCTTCTCTTAACTTACCTTTGAAAGAAGAAGATTTCAAGTTTTAAATGTGCTACCCCCAAAGCAGCCTAAACTTTTAATCCTGCCTCTAAAGAAAATACTCTGTGACCTTCACTACTGAAGGAACTCAAATAAAGATTAATACCTAATTCTTCAACATATTTAAATTGCAGACATCAGAGATAATGAATCAAGGCAAAGGGGATTGGTGGATTTGGGATTACAGTAGAGATCAAGTCAGGTTAAAGCTGTTACAGCATTCTGGCATTGCTTCTTTCAAGTATGCTGAGTGTCATAATTCCCTTTCCCACATTAAAAAAAAGAAAGGGAAATCTTATTAAAAAAAACAAACAACACAAGAAACAACAACAAAAAACCAACCAAACAAAAATCAACAACTTATTTTGGATACATTTACTCCATTTGCTCATAACAAAGTAAGTGATGATTCCTCAGAAGACTCTCCCCTCTTGCATGCATGCCAGGTTCTACCACATCCCCTTTCTGGATACAGGGGACAAGAAAGACTGTCCAAGTCTTAGGAAAAGCCCACAGTTTACTCCTTAGTCACTATCTAATCCAGCCATGTCTCTGCTCAAGCTTCATCAGTCATTTTAAGGGAAGCCACTTGTCCCCTGGCTGGCAGTTGGCCAGTAACTTCTGCCACGCTTTATTTAAATCCTTCACTGTCCACAGGTCTCCTCCAATGTGAGATATTAATGGCTTAAGGCCATCACAGTCAAGTCACTATTCTAGGATATCACAGGGAAGCCCTAAACCAGTGAAGCACAAAGCAAACCCGAAATTAGAGATGGCTCCTGTTGCCAGAGCCTCTACCAGACAGAAAAACTAAAGGAATCAAGAGTGTAATTTATAAGAGGATTTAGCCTTTAATACACCATTTGGCTTTATTAAGGGAAACATAATAATAAAAAGTGCATCTCTTCAAATAGATTAAAAACATTTCTTTTGAATTTTAACATTTTGAATTTCAAGTGTTCAGGACTGAAAAGCAATCTATGAAGTCTGTCCACCTACAGCAGGGATTATATGATATATATTCATATACATCAATCCCATAGTATTCCCTCTCTGAACTCAGTTACACTTGCTCAGCTTCCAGCAAAAATCCAGACTTGCATGATCTTGAGAGTATGATTAAGTACTTGGTTTAATCATAGATCTGCTCATGCAGACACAAACACTAATTACTCACCTGCAGTGTCTCTCAGGAGAAAAAAAAAAAAAGAAGTCACCCAAGACAGAATGAGACATACAGACCCAGCAGAAACAACAAAGAGCAGTTTGTTAAATTGCTTAAGAAGAAAGAATGACCAAAGATAAAAGCAGTTTTACTGCAAAGTCCTTCTCCTAAATTTGGAGGACAAAAGAAGCCATGAGGTCAGAGCCTACACTGATAATATCATTTACTAGGTATGTATGTATTCTCCCAAACCATCTCACACAAGTTTGATGTAGACATAATAAAAACCAAAAGGATAACTAGATTATTATAACGTTACCTCACTGTTCCATCTGTAATATGTGAGATTATTCAGATTTTCTGTTCCATTTTATGGGCTCTCTAACAGAGCTGGCAGTATGTCAGACAGATAATAAACAGTGCTAGAAACAGAGCTGAGTTTTTAAAACTAGGTAAGGCAGAGAATATATTGTGCCATATCTAGAGAACAAATTAATCTTATTTGAAGGAGAAAAGCAAAACCTCACACACATGAGAAACCACAGAAAACAGTAAGAGCTCTCACTGTACAAACTCGTAAAAAGATTGCAATCTGTAAATAAAACCTGAGAGAAAAACAGTGACAGGAACAAAAGTGTTAACTTTATGAGCTAAGGTACATTTCACAATTTCATAATTTCATTTTTGGCAGTTCCCAGCTGCTACTCTTTAGCAGCAATAACCCAATCTGCTTATCCAATCACTTCAAAGCTCACATTTCTAAAGCTGGCATCACCCGCAAAAATTCTCCGAACCCTGTAATTTCAAGTGCATAAATGAATAATGAACTCTCAAAAAGCCAAGGAAAGGAGTTTCCCAGAAGGATTCTCAACACAACCTTCAGTAGGGAACAGTAAAATTCTGTCACCACTAAATTGAAGTTCTGATGCAATTAAGAGTTCAAAATGGGAAGTCTTTGGGATTAACAGGTTGCTCCTCCACTGCTTCTGGAGGAGTCAGAAAAAAAATTTACAGGACAATAATTTATTTGTTCCACTTCGGTTAATATACCAGTTTCACCTACAAAATTTCTCTAGGTTTACAGCACAAACTGAAGTTAATTCAATTCCCTTAGCTAAAGACCACAGCAGCTGTCCTTTCCAGCTTTAAAGACAATTGCAGTAAATTTTCTCAGTCAATCCACCCCATGACTGTGCTGTTCCTTGGACCAGCCCCAAGCTAGTAAAAATGAAACCAAGACCATATTGTCCAGAACATCTGTAATCCAAGTACAAAACAAGGTACAAAATACAAAGGACTGCAAGAGAATAGACACATCAATGACAAGTTACAAAAACAAACCCCACAAACCTGAAACAAACCACAAATCTTTATGCATAACAAAAGCAGAGCTGAAGGGCTTCAGAGAGCATTTCAAAGAAGGCAGCTTTGGAAGTTTAAAGTGCAAAAGCTTTTCTGAAGAGTGTGGGAGAAAGCATAAAATGTGACTGAGGACTTCATTAAGTGACTGAGGTGTCCTGGGATTTTCAGAGTTAAGAGTCAATATCTTAGAGAAATTACATTAACTTGTATTTAACAAGATATATTTAACAAAGCATATCACACTGATATTGTTTTCTGGGACAGTGATGGATATAAACTGGATATTGGACACTCATGATTTCCAATTTAATCACTTCATTAGTAGGAAGGATTTTTTTCCCCCTTTGTTGGTGAATATGAACACAAAATCCAAGCAACTGCAAACAGTAAATTGTGTCTCGTTCACGTGAAAGAGCATCTTCAGATTTGGAAAAGTAAAGTAACACAGAGAACAAAGGAACAAAACTTCATTCAAAACATTTGGCCAAAATATGCAAGCATCACCAAGAACCTGGAGGAAGTTCAGAGTCCCACAATGTTCACCAGAAATTAAGATTATACTCAGGCTGTTATTTAGCATACATACTCTGTCAAAGTTACAAAGAAAGACAAAACTACCCAAAAGATTCAAAACACTCATTTTTTGCAGGTAAAGTACTTAGTAATTAAAGGTAAAAGTAATTAAAGTACTTAGTAGGTAATTAAAGCTCTTTTAACTTCTTTCTCCACAACAATTTGAAGATAAAACAAATTTTTCCCAGAAAACAGACAACACTCCAAACTTGCACTCCAACTCAAAGCAATAACTTCATCACTGGCTGACCTACATATAAATAAGAACAGAAGAATTTCTTTACCAGAAGATATTAACTTGACCTAAAGCCATATTGAAATACAATTTGCTATCTGTCTTCTCATGAGGCTGCTCTTATTTAGACCAATTTAATTCTCAGCATTTCGAGCGATTATAAAACAAAGAAAAAAAACCTAGGGAGCTTCAGCAAACAGCTCTGCAGACTAATCCCTGTAAAAACTCTGCTAAGTTAACTGGTATTTCAATATCCCTCCAAAATTAACAGTCAAAGAATTATATTCTCTGTAATACTTCCAAGTCAAGCACTCTTGCCACTGGAATGAGGAGTGTGAAACACAGGCTTTCTTTTCTCTGCACTGTTTTTCAACCACCTTTAGGAGATTGTGGAAATCAGTCTTTTAAGGTACAGGACTTGTTACCATGCTTGCAAATTTAAACTTCTTTTTGGGTAATCCCCTTTTTGAGGATGGCTCAGTCTTCTGAAGTTTCTGACCCTCTGGACTGGCTTGTACCAAGAAGACATTTAACTCTGAAAGCGTGAACTCTACAGGCAGGAAAAACCCAATAACCATCAGATCATTTTCCTACTACTACACTTCAGCAATGCTGTGAACATTAGAAAGGAATAAAAATGCTTCTCTTTGCAGAGGGCTTTTCCAAAAAGCAGAAAAGGAGCTACAGCAGTCACAGAACCTCAAGCAAAGAAAATAAATCTCCTCCCTAATTTCTGCAAGAAATGGCTACAGATCCTTGTGCCTGATTAGGCTGAGACAAATATGAAAGATAAGAATTTAGCCAGAAATGAAATGCAGCATGTTATCCTCTGACAGCAAGTGATGAAAATACAAATTACTATATTTGTTAATATATATTATATAACTAGTTATATATATTCATTAATGTTATATAATTAATGTTTTTATTCCTCATGTGGCTAGCAAAGGTTCCTTGCCACAAACTGTTAACCAACTTGAGCAAGGAAAGAATGGAAGATCACTGTCAGCTGGAAAATAAGTTTAGGAGGCTTCTTTTTTAGGCGAGTTTAGACAGCAGATTCACTGCAAGTGGTACTTATAGAGGGCAAAGAAAATAGCAAAGATACATAAACAGATTATACTGCATCATATAACAGTATTATGCTACTTAATGTAAAAGACTCTGCTGCAGTTGAACATAATTCCCTATTCACAGAAGTAGGTTAGAAACAAGAACATGACCTGCACATCTTTCTCTACCAATTGATTTTCCTAAGTTTTTAGATTTCAACAGTGTATTCAGTCACGTGATTTAACTGCAAAAGGTAAGGCTTTAGGAACCTTTGCACAGGTATTACCAATTAATCTGAAAAGGTCTGGAGAAAAAAAAAAAAAAGATGCAGCTCTACTGCATACAACAGTTTAGTACCAGTTTTAACAAACGTCCTTGAGCAGGGAAGTGAAAGTATCAATTCAGAAAGTATCAGTAATTCACAAAGGCTCTACCACAAGGGGTTAGAACAGTCAGGAAAGTCACACAGCTCAGCATACAGCACTGCACAGAAACATGCTGCATAAATAGATGCTATCACCAGCCTTTCTTCCCACGTAAGAAACTCATAAACAGTTCAATATCACTCAGGGAATCAAAAAGGGAAACCTGGGTTTGAAAGGAGATAAACGTCTTACAGCTGCCCAACAAGAAAAGAGAAAGAGGAAACAGTACAATTAAAAAAAAAAAATCACAAAGTAGGCAAAATGCCGTTCAGGATCCATCACAAAAGAGGCTGAAGAACATTGTGAAGAGTTGTGAAAATGACACATAACTCAAAACAGAAAAGACAGTTCAAAAATGGGCTTTGATTTCACAAACTGACATGAACAAAAACAGCCAAGGAGGTAAAGATGCAGAACTGGGCAGGATGTGCAAATTAAAGGAAGAAGCGGGCTGTGCTGAAGGGGAATTGTTGCATAGAAACAGAATCTGAAATATAGAGACTGCTCGTGCTCTCAACCAGTTAACACCAATCTTACTTTTGTCTTTTTTACTAAAGGGAAATAACCTTAATCAGAACTGCAGCTGTCAGCTAATAAATGGAAACATTTTAACAAGTTCTGGTTTAGTTTATGCTATTCAAGGATTCACAAAGAATAAAAATGAATCATATGGTTTGAAAACAGGCTCTACCAACACTATGACCCGAAACAGAGGGATCAAATCCATTGTAATTATCAAGAAATTCACAAAACATTAAGCAGGTCGTCTTGGTATTACCAGCTTCCATTCTGAAGTGAACACTTAATTTCCAGCATCAAGAATTTTCCACAAAACAGAAACTGATTTTCTGAAGATGCATTACAAATTTCCATAGTCTTCCAATTATCACAGCTTTCCCAATAAAATAAAAGTAAAATGAAACAAAAAAAACAAATCCCAAAAAAAAACGAACAAAAAAATCCCCCAACAAACCAACAACACAAATGCTTTCAATTAAGGTTTTCCCTGCTATGGAATATTTGAAACCTTTAAACAGTTTTCTTTTTATGACATGTGTCATGGAGAAAGTACTGACTATTTTTAGTCGTAACACTGAGGTGATGTCCATTCAGGAGTTGGTTATATTACGTAATACTCAAATGCTATTTAGAAGAATATTTTAAGTTCTTCAGGGCAGGAACGTCCACATAGGAATGCTTATTTCTTACACAGAAGAATGCAAATATTGAGTATCAAATAGAGCCCTTTGTCACTTTTGCTACAAGCTAATAATAGGGTACTCAAAGGATTAAATTAGAAGTCCAAATCAATTTCAGTAGCTTATAAACATTCATGTCAAATGTCTGAAGAATTACCCAAAATCTCATTATCAGAATAGTTCTAAGATCTCTAAACAAAAGATTCCCAGCACTTGCTAAAGATTGCTTAATCTTGACAGAAATCAAAGCTTATTAATTGCTGTAATTGACAATACAACCAGAAACAGCTGTACTGGAGAGCCATAAATTTTCTTAAGCAGCAAATGTATATAAAGTTGCAAATGCGTGTAAAAGCAAGCCTGAGAGCACACACAATGCAGCATTAGAAAAATCACTGCTATTTATAGGGTCTAAAGGCTCCAAAATCAGCCCCCCTGCAGAGTCCCAGGGACTCCCAGCAATAATTACCAGCTGCTCACAACCAAGAACCCAGCCCAAGGCACAAAGACTGACAGAGCTGTGCGTGCAATCCCAACCTGTCCCCAGAACCACAGGCCACCACCTTCCTGCTATTCACCATCTTATCTCCTCACGGGCCACACTTTCAGAAATTTACAGTTTGCAAGCACTGAAGGCAGCACATAATGCATTTACATTTGCATAGCAGTCTGTAACGAGAACTGCAAATCAAAGAACACTCGTAATTTTCAATGAAGCATTTGAACAGCTCTTTGTGAAACACTGGGTAACAAGGATTGACTTGACACAACACTTATGGCACCGCACACATGCTACACAGCACCTCCAAGAAAGCAGATAAAGCTACTAATAAAACAAATCCTTTCTCTAAAATAATTTTTTTTTGAATCTTCAGTTGTTCTGCCCCCTGCTATACAGCAGTACACTATTACTACATCGTTACATAAAAATGCCTACATCTGAATCCACCATCTTCTCATTCTGCTCCATTTTAGACCCTTTTACTCACAAGACCTGTTTTCTCACCACAAAAGGGCATTTGGCCACCTTTTAACTCACCATTCCATTTTTCAAGGCCTCTCAAAAGAGAATTTTTCAGAACTGACCTTTAGCAAAACTCAGCTGCACCAACACTGCAGCTGCACTATAACATTAATGAGTACACAAGATTCAAACTTACTAACCTTTCATAATTTACAAATTACATTTATCTGATTTTTCAATGCCTTGTCTGAAAACAAAACAAAAAAAAACAACCCTAACACCAGTGGTACCTACTACAAATGTTTTAGTCTTATTAATAAAACAGAACAGTGTTTTGAATAAAATATTTCAGGAAAACTAACACTGCTTTTTTAAGAATCAGTGGAAAAATTTAAGAATAAATAGAAAACAGGTCTTTTACTTGATACCTCTGAGAAGAAAAGTTATTTGAGTGCCAAGATAGTCTACTTGAGTCAAATAGAAAAACCAAGTCTATTTATTCATCTGACATTTTTATTATTGCTGCTCAGAAGTTCTCCTATTTACCACAGTTTTTTTCCTAGACTTGTTAACAGATCTACATGCAATCAATCTTTAATCTAAAAAAATCTGTGAAGTGTCACTTTAGCATTATCAACAAAACTGACCCATGACTGCTCAGATACCACAGTGCTAAGCCTGTTAGCAGTGGCTCAATACTAAATTAAACTTCCCAAGGGAATATCTTATATACACTAGACTGAAAAGCTGTTCATCATGCCTACAAAGCACATGAATTCTCTTTCACAAGCTCAGGCCTGAAGCACAGCCATGGAGTTCACTGGAAAAGAAACCCAACAACAAACCAAACAACTCCTTTTAAAGTCCTCTCTGCTAGCCATAGTGTCATTCAGCAGAGGGAATTCAAGTCACTTTTTCAGCTTTGGTGATGCTATTCAGAACCTACACAGTCAGCAGTGAAACAACAGTTGGTTTTTGTCTTTTACCATTTATCACCAAAAAACCCCAAAACATCTGATAAATGTACACAGAGGAGATACAGGGTAACAACAGAAGGGGTAGAAAAAGAGTCCTGTAGTTTCCAGCTGATGAAAATAAGGGGCAAAAAAATCTCAATATTTGTCACAAATATATCAGAGGAAGAAAAAGTTCCACAGCACTTAAAAATGATCCTAGAATTATATTCTTGTGAGAATCACAGCTGAATCCACTTTTCCAGTAGCTTGGTTTCTCCCCAGAAACATATCAATCCTGGGCTTCATTTCTGGGCTTCCTGTTGTCCCATTCCTTCCCCTCCTGCCCCTCTCAAATTCTGATTGAATTGCTCCCACAAGTGTATTTTTAATTTTTTTTAATTCCTACCTTACCTAACTTAGGCAATGTTATATTACAATAGTTTATTTTCAGTTGAAGCTGACTCAAGCTTCAGTTCTTTGCCTTAAGTTTGCTTAAAAATGTTCATCAACACAGACTTTGCAAATATTCACTAACTGACACAACCTGTTTACAGCTCAGAAGCCAAGATTTTTATTGGCAGATCGTAAGAAATGCTGCCTTTAATCCAATGCATTTAACAGGCTTCCAAGACTTCTTTAATGCAGTTAAGGATTATTTATATCACTAGATTTCTTCCTTAATTGTGGAAAGCAGTATCAATAGCAGGGCCAAATGACTGTCAAGTTACAAGTGAGTCAGATATAGTCTCCAGCCTGTTTTGTACCATCAACACAGTTTTGCCCAAGCAGTTAAAGTGCTTGTAGCAACATATGAAACACTGTCTATATGGAAAAAGTCTAACACAGAAGAGTTTTATTATTTATAGCACCAAATTAAAATTTTCAAGCTATACAAAACGTCAAAATTGAGAAGAAATGACACTCCAGAAATTACTTCACTTGGAAGATGGGGGTTTTATTCTTAGACACATCTGAAACTTAAAAAAACCCCAACTCTCCACAGACTTTAGCCACTCAAAGTATCTGTATAAGATCTGAATAGAAAGACAAGACATAGTTTAAGCTTAGCTCTGGTTAACTCATCTCAATATTACTAAATACAGTATTTCATCCAGTGACCAAAAAAAAATCTAGCTACATCATACACCAAGTAGAATATATTGCTTCTAGTCCTGGACTTTCCCAGAACACTTGAACTGGTACACCAAAAGATTTATCTATTGCAGATTAAAAGATGTTGGTGCAGGTCCAAGACTTTCCCACTTCACTCAGCACATTAAGGCAATCTCTGGAGCTGACTTTCTGACACTGCTGGCATCAAGATTACTTCAGGCCACTGACTACTAAGAAACAGAGTAGCTTTTGCAGGATATTAAAGGCCCATGTCCGGCTCTAATCTCTAAAAGCAGTCACTTTAAGTGGCTAAAACACTGTTACAAAGATGTTGGAAGAAGGCAGCCAGTGACCACTGAACACCACCACGTGCCCTAAGCCAAAGGCACAGCACATTTTTCTAGTGGCTGCATTTTAACTCCAAGTCCCAAGACTCCTAAATTTGTAACAGTTAATTTGATTTAGATATATTTCTTTTCAAAGCTACAAACACACACTTCCAACATCACATACTAATGCTAACTTCTAAACAATAACAAGGACCTTGGCTAAGTTTATTACCCTGCCATGACCTCGACCTGTTCCATTTGCAGAACAAGGGCACAGTAAGTTAAATTCTTACGGTCTTTGGGAAAGAAAGAACATATTTAAGTAATTTATATAACCACGTCAGCCAGTAAAATTCCAACTGTTTCAGGAGTTCCAACTTTTCTGTATTTTAATTAACACAGGCCTGCAAGTCAAACAAGATGCTTATTTTCTAATGGCATCCTGCTCAGAGGTACCAGCTGCATACCACGAAGCACAAGCACTTTTTACTCCTCTTTTTATGCCAACATATGCCTGTCACCATTCCTTCCCCACCACTTCAATTTTTACTCCCCCATCCTTGCAGTGCTTGCTTCCTCCAGCAGCACTAGAGTTGGATCATGACAAGGACACCACACACCTGCACCTTCTCTGTTTCTGCTGATTCTGGCAAAGAAATAGCATGTAGGAAGTATGCAAACAGCCAGTCCCCTTTACCCTCGGGGTCCTTCTGTAACAAACATCAAGGAATAAACAAGCTCAGGAAAAACAGAAAAACATACAGCCCAGAAGAAAACAAGGATGGAAAAACTGGGCAATCTGTCACTACATGAACTGGCTGCCAATGAACAAAGAACAGCATAATTTTTTCTTCCCATTACAACTTGACAAATGATATTACACAGGGAAGGGAGAACGGGCTTGGCAGGGAAGAGGCGGGGCAAGGAAATTGAGAGCAAGTTGCTTTCAAGAAGTCATATATTAGCGCAAATTATAAAACATGGTTTTCCACGAATACAATTTTTGGTCATCATTTCATATAGTTAAACCAAAGTCTTTAGCATCATGGAATCAGTTAGGTTGGAAAAGACCTCCGAGATCACTGAGTCCAACCTACTACTGAGAATTTTATGCTCAACCATTCAGATTTAAAATGTTTTAGGAGAGGATACAATTTTCTTTAGTGAAACACAGCTACATACAGGCAGTAAAAACGGGGAGGGAAAGCAAAACAATTCTTCAAACGACAAGAAAAAAATTCAAAGCAACGTTGAAAAATCTTATGTGAGAATAATTTATGAATTACAGTAGAAGAACACTATTAAGCACACCTACACTTAAAAAAAAAGCAATTTTTTCCCTAAAACTGCCAGGTAAGCAGCAATTCAGCACCCAGATTAAGGGACTGGAGCATTTCTCTTACAAGGACAGGCTGAGGGAGGCAGGACTTGATCAATGGCTATCAGTACCCAACGGGAGGGTTCCAAAAGGATGGACCAGGCTCTGTGTGGTGGTGCTGAGCAAGAGGACAAGAGGCAAAAAACTGATGCACAGGAAGTTCCATTCAGCACGAGGAAGATCTTCACTGTGCAGTGACTGCACATGGAACAGACCAGCCAGGTCTGCCTGAGAGGGTGTGGAGTGTCCCCCACTGGAGATATTCCTGAAGCATCTGGACACAATCCTGTGCAGTGCACTCCAGGAGGGCCCTGCCTGAGCAGGGAGGCTGAGCCCACTCTGGTCCTGTCCAACCTCACCCCCTTCTGTGAGGAGGCAGGAGCAGACGAAGAGAAATGGTGTGGCATAAAAATCTGCATTTCTGCCTCATCTTGTTTCCTGGGAAATACCAGAATTACTGAATTTTTCTGGCACTGATTGACAGAAGACAGTCCCATCTACTTTAAGGTATTAAAAAGCCCCACAATGAACGTGTTCTTAATCTCACTCCCTTAGAATTTTTCTTTCACCTGCTAAGCCAAACGCCTTAGGTGATGAATACACTGAAGCTCCTGAGGTATGCCCACCACAAACTATTTTCCCTTCAACTAATCAATTTTCATTCCTCCCTATTGTTAAATTAATAGTTTAACCATATCAAAACAGAACTCTACTTCTACCACAGGAATGGTGAAAAAAATACAATTACTTTTTAAAAAGTCTTTTCTTCTTCTCCACCAACAGTCTCTATCTTCCTGTTTAGTAATAACTAGCTTTTTGTTCAGCTAATAACCAAAGCATTTAACATCCTCCCTGCTAAATAGTAAAGAACTATTTAAGATGGTCTTCTGGGGTTCTTTTGTTGTTGTTTTATTGCAAAGAAAAACCAAAAAAAACCAAAACGTGTGTAGGAGGTTCTTTACTCCAGTAATTTAGAACCAGTGTTAGACCAGTTCTGGCTGGAGAAAATGCACCAGAGGCACTAGTATTCAAGTGAAGTGAATCAAAACAACTGAGTAAGAGACTAGTTAAGATGGATGCACAATGTAACATGTTTTGGGTGATTCCTGCAGAATTCTGGGCCTTCTGTACTACATCTCTAAAGTTCAAGAACTGGATATGAACCAGAACACAGACCATCCCAAGAAGACAGGCTTTATCTATCTAAAACTAAGATCATTTAATACCTTTATCTGTGCTGTTTACCTTTTCCTAGAAAACACTACTCATAGGAAAAACTTGCTAAGTCAACTCTGACAAAAATAGCTTATCAACATTACTGCTAGCATTATGTAATGACTCGTCATCATATGCTCTGACAGATTATTTTAGAACTGGCTATACCTAAACATCCAGAAGAACATCCCTTGACTCACTAGATGTTTTTATCTTAATCTTCCGACTATGAACACAACAATACATCCACCTCTCTTCTCACCATAACTGCTAGCTTTCTCATCCTATAAGAACACAAATGTTGCTCTAAACTGTGAAAAAGGAATTTCTCTAACACCATAAGGGTTGAAACAAGATGTACTCCATTAAAACGGAACTCTTTAAATGAAAGCATGCCCTGATTAATGACAACAAGAAGAACAGCAACTTAGATGAAATGCTGGGGGTGTTTATTTGTGAATGTACAGTTCTATATTGGTTTGCAGACAAAAAGGCACCTAAGATCAGGTGTTACCAGAACCAGGGTAGTGACACAGCTACAGTGGTGTACCACTTATTTGAGAAAACAAGCACCTTTACTGGTAGAGATAACATTCAGCACACCCTTTTTTCCCCAGTACTGCACTTCCACATTGCAATGCATCATATCCAGGATAGCAGTATTCAAATAATATTCAGGAAGCAATGAAGTAATGATTAACATGATTATACCATCACAAGATTATAGAAAAGCTTTAGTTACAACAGAATGGAGGAAAAAAATGATCAAAGGTAATAATACACGAAAGTTAAGTTCATTAAAGGTCATTGACATGCACGTGGGGATCAGAGTTCAACAATATTTCTTTCCTTTTATGTATGTTAGTCTATCTCATCTGGCAGGTCTCTGAGAACAAAATTTTCACAGAAGACCCAACTACTGGCAGGATGAGCACAACTGTTGTGTGAAAAATGATCACTGTTCACGATGATCTATACATTCAAATAATTAGCAGTATTGCAACCATGGCATAAGCGATAATAATTTTCGTAAGCCTCAAATTCATTAACACCTTGTTCTCAAAATATGAACTTTTTTTACCCTCACGGTCTTGATGTGCTCCCAACCGAAACCGAAGCGTGATACGTTTCAAAGCACTTCTATTAAAACGTACACACAAAACCAGCCTGAGCACGGCTTCTGCCACAACTTTATTTTTTAAAGGAAAGACTGCAATGCCTGCTTAAAAACAAAAGGAAACCCATTTTTGACTTCCAGGCCCTGTGAGGTCTAAAGTGCAATGTGACAACCAGCTGGCCTCGCTCTGAAAGGGTTAAAAAACAAAAAAAAAAAAGAAAACAAGAAGAATTTGAACTACTTGTATTTCTCCAGCTGTAAAACCAAAATATCGCCAGGTCTTGCTGCAGCCAGGGTACTGGATAACTTAGGCTAAAATAAATGTTTATTAAAAAAAAAAGGGCGTTGATTTCTTGGCAGCGGTGAAAAGCAGGAGACACCCCTAGTGTCGACGTAAAATACTACAGGACTCCATACTGTATCTCCGGGTTAACTTTACGGCAGAAAAGGGAAAATGTAAACCTGTCATGACTGAAAAAACCAGAGCGACTCTCGCGCACACACCCACAGCCCCGGACAGACGGCACTGCCGCAGCCTCAAAGCCCGAGCACCCATCGCACGAGCAGCGCCAGCTTTCCGCCCCGGCCCAGCTCCAGCGCACAGGATCCAGCCCATCGGGCTACGTGCGCTCCAGCCTTCCACACCAACAGCGCTGCCG
>VXBQ01004655.1:136417-147220 GCA_013400175.1 Phainopepla nitens
TGGGGGCGCAAAATGGCGCTGCGGCGGTTGTGGGGCTGTGAGGGGCGGGGGGGGTTTCTTTGGGATCGTTGAGTGCAGCCGTCGGCCCGGCATTGCCGCTGTAGCTCTAGCCTCGAAACCTCTGTACTCCTAAACCACTAAACTACGTCACCCAGCGCAAAATCCAGGCGCCTCTTAAACACCTCCAGGGTTGGTGACTCCACCGCCTCCCTCGGCAGTCCACTCCGCTGTCTGACCGCCACATCAGTGAAAAATACCTTTTTCTCCTATCTAATCGCGATCTCCCCTATCTCAGCTTGAGGCCGTTTTCTCCGTTCCTCTCACTGCAGGCCGGGTAGAAGAGGCCGGGCTGGAGTTATTTGGAGAGAGCGATGAGGTTCCCCCGAGCCTCCTCCAGGCTGAGCCGCCCCTCACGAGCGTGTGGGAAAAAGGCGGGTTTTGGGGCTGCCAGAGGGCCCCTTGTAGTAGGCTTACTGTGCTGAATGTTAACTACAAAACACGACTGTTTTATTTCCTTTTTGTTACTAAAGCAGGACTGATTCAGGCTGATGACATACACTTCTTTTCCCCCCTTGTATGATTTGACAGATGAATGTGTGATCATTTTCAGTGCTGGGCCTGGCTGCATGTGACTGTGGGGCCGCAAGAAAATGGCTTGAAAAAGACTCCAAGGATGCAGATTTCCTGACCTGTGCAGCAGATCTGAGTACAAAAATACCTTAATAAACCCAAGGTTTATTGCTGCTAAAGCTACTGGTGCTAACAATTGTTATCTTTGCTCCTTTAGGCCTCTGCCCAGGGAAAGGTTCCCTCAGGAAAACTGCCAGAGCTGCTGGTTGTCCTTGTTCTCCAAAACACCCTCTGTTTATGCTGGTCTCCCTCAGCTACAACCTGTATATATATTATTATATACATAATTATAATATATATATTTATGTGTGTGTGTATGTATGTATCTTTATAAGCTGTGCTGCTGGAACCCTTGCTGCTTGAGCTTCCTCGTGTGACTTTTGTGTTCTGCAAAAGGGGAAAAAAAAGAATCCATGCAGGGAGAAAGCTCTGTGCAGTGAGGCTTTGGAATTGCACCTTTGAGAGGTGGCTGCTCTCCCTGTGTTCTGGCTGTTATTTCCCTCAGGTTTTTAATGTTGCATTGCAAGAGGCTTGAAGCTGCTCAGTAAAGAATCACAGAGTTTTTAGTGTTGGAAGGGACCTCTGGAGATCATCTAGTCCAACCCCCATATTTAACAGATTTTTAGAGTGTGGTGTTTCAGTACTCTTACTACTTAATTATACAAAACTAAAGGAATTGTGCAGTGATGTGATAATCCTTAAAAGTGTATACAAGTATCTTTGTTGTTTCATGCCAGCTTTGTGCCCGGCACAGTCTCCAAAATAAAATTACTGAGCAAACTCAGATGAAAGCTGTAGTCTCAGTAACTCCTCTGAGGCAAGATTTAGGGCAGTGCAACTGCTTGCATAAGTAAGGCTGACCCTCAGGGAGTGATCTCTATATATTGTGAAGCTTTAAGTAGGCCAGATGACACCTTTAAAAACCTCTGCAAAGGGTAAAATAAAATAGTTAATAAAGAGGGAGTGATTCCACATTTCCTATGGTGTTTTTGCCTTTCTGTCCTTTCTCTGCTAAATGGGTTTACTTTGGAGCACCATGACACAGCTCATAACACTGTAACAAATTAGGTGGTGATGTGAAAATAATAATTACGTATTGTTGTGTTAATACTGCCAAAGAGAAGACTCCATGTTGATGTTTTTCAGGCGTTTTTTACTTGGCTCACAATAGCTAGACACTTTGCCAGGGAAATGCAAATTAATTCTGCCAAGTTCAAGGTGAATGGTGAGCTAATTCACGGGGGAAGGGGAGGCTGGATTAATGCTTTAGAACCAGGTTAATTTTTTGGGAGCACAGCTGAGAGCATGAGCTTTCCAGTCAAAAATGGTAAAATCCTCTCCCTTCAGCTCCTTCTGGAAGAGGAACTGCCTCATCACTGTTGCCCTATTAGTGGGAGTCTGAGCTGATCTAAGATTAGCAAAGGTTACCTTTAGAGTGCAGAGAGAAGCCTGGAATCTTGAAATTAAATGCACAGATGCTAAGAGGAATGGGAATCTCCCACAGGGAAGCCTGCTGAGGGACCTACATAAATGAAGGATGACTGTGGAGGTCAAGACTAGATTGAAAGTTGTTCTGTTCTAGAAGACTGAAGCAAAGCAGAACAGTAAATGTGCAGTTCATAGAAACTGTTAATAACTGGAGAATTTTCTGTTCCCAAACTGCTATGCAGCAAGGAGGAAGCTCGGGCAGGAAGAGCCAAGAGTGGGTCAGGGAGATGGCACAGAAAAGTCTGGCAGAAGTAAATAAGTGAAGGTGGCGGTGATGAGTGAAACTGGCCGGTGGTAATTTACACCAGGAGAAAACAAAACAAGCACTAAAACGTTAAGTGTGAGATTGGAGTTAACAAATCAGCAAAAACCAGCAAATCAGGCTGGTTTTGGGCCAGGCCACAGTTGGTCCAGGGAAAGGATTTTCTGCCTGTTTTTATTAACAGATACAGATGGTTAGGATGTCTCTTCTTTTGAGGGGAAAAACCTCTAATTGATAGGATGTCTAGGAATAAAATATTCTTAGATTTCACTAAAATCTAGCAATAAAACTGACTGGCCTCTAGCCAAAAAATAATAGCTTGAGATTTCCAAGAGAAAAAGGAATTCTGATGTAAAATAGTCTTGCTACTTGCATTTCTGTCATTGCAGCTGTATCTGGCAGATGTAAATCTGGAGTAAAATCAGCTAAATTAAATTGAAGGAGGCTAGAATTTCTATTGAATAATGTAATGAGATTAAAATAAACAGAAGTAATAATACCTTCTTTGTTACCTTTTTGAGTTCCAAGTAGACAGAGCCGAGAACTTAGGAAAATACAATTTGGATCTTGTAATGGAGTTATTTCACTGCTAATAATTTTGAACCTCTAGATGCAGAACGAAGAAGAACTAGAGCACTTTTTAATTCCCTTCTTTTGTTTGATTGCTTTTCTTTTATATCTAACTTCTTTAAGAAGTTAAAAATGAAAGATGATGTTTGTTAGTGTGTGGGTAAGACTCTGTAGAAAACCATGACTTGCATTTAACCCTTTGCATTATGTTAGCTGTATTTCTGACTAATACTTTTGCAAATACTGATACGTGAATTTTTTTGGTTGGTTGGTTGGGTTTTTTTGTTTGTTTTCAAAGAGTAAGTTTCAGGCATTGCTTTGTCATTTTCTGCAGCATAATTGCAACCATTCAAACAAAGATCATAACATCATGGAATCATCTGGATTGGAAGGGACTTTTAAGGGCCACTTAGTCCAGCCATGGGGCCACCTCTGCCCACCATTAGCAGGGACATCTTTAACTAGCCCGGGTTGTTCAGCACCTGCTGGAATCTGACCTTGAATATTCCCAGGGATGGGCCTTCCACCACCTCTCTGGGCCACCTACTCCAGGGTTTTGCCACTCTCACAGTAAAAATCATCTGCCTCCGTGTAAATGGAAACTGATTAAGCTACAGATAACTAAATATGTGACTCTGTAGCTGTTTGGGATCTTCAGTGTTATTAACCACTGTGATGTGGCTTGCACTGTGCTTGACCTAGTGCCTGGAAAACATTTCCATGCTGCTGCCTGTGTGTCTGGGCTCTAGCTCATTTCATAGCATGTTTCTTTGAAAGTGCTGCTTGTGATGCCTTCACTGTCTCAAAGTTTTGAGGCTGTTTTAGTATACCATGTGTCTTTGATGTCCTGAGCCTATCCTTCTTTGTCTCGCCTTGCACTGGCCTTCATGTAAACATTCCTGACTCACAAAGCTTGCTGGATGCAGTTTGTAAGAAGCACTCCCCTCTCTGTTAACCCAGGGTTAGGGCTGCCACCTAATTAAATAATCTTCTGTCCTGACCCTTAACAGGCTGTAAGCAGCTTTTCCCAGCAAGGCAGGTAAACTCTTGGAACAGTGCAATAAAGCTGGAAAATACACTATTTTTAAGTATGTGTGTGTGTTTGTATGTAGTAGTGTTGTAGAAAAATCAATGAAGTTTTAATCTTCCATAATTCTGTGAAAGGAAGAAAGGATAGCAACTTTTTATGAACTGCCTTTGAGAGAAAGTGCTTTCAGTTACAGTGGCAAAGGGAGGCTGTACTTTATCAGCAAAAGAGGAAGCCTTTTCAGATAGAAGTGAAAACTGCCCTTGCTCAGCATGTTTGAATTGCTCTGTTAGTGCAGGTCCTGAACTCTGTAAAACCAATATCTGTAATATCTGTAAAACCAATGCACCATATTGATTCATGGTTTCAGTTGTAAGAAAAGAATAATAAGCAAATCTAAAGATACAGCACTGACTAGAACTGACAATTGGTTTGAGGGATAATGTGCCTCTCATTGTATCTCTCTTACTCCTACATCTGTCTTTTCAGTTGAAAGAAATGGAAGGGAACCTGTCCTTATTTTCTTGCATATTTGTGAGAGCATGTATGAAGTGCCAAGACTTGGGAGGAAAGGGAGCTGATGCTTTTCAGATCCAGTAAGGCACATCTGAAAAAAACTGATCTAATGAAAGACCAGAAGAATGCTGTGGGGCACAGAGGCCTTGTGAAGCTGTAGGTAATAGGGTGAGTTTTAGTTACCTATTGGTTTATTTTGTGTCACTGTGGGGATGCTGGATTTCAAATTGCTAGAAGAGATGCAGATGTGAAGTTGTCTCTTGCATATATGCATTTACTGAAACAGTGTTAATGTTTCTGATCTGTGGATCTTGCTGCCCAAGGTGCTGTGAATTAAATAATCCTGGTAGGATAATTACTTTTCAGCTCTTGGTTGTTATTAACAGCCCCCACGGACTTGAAGCCACAAACTGAAAACTGTTACAAGAAACTTTTTGGTTTTTTATCTTACTGCATTACGAAGAGTGGCCTTCTGATTTCCTAAACTTACTGCCAGTTCTGGCTAGGGTGAACTGGGGATAAAAATGCTTTCTTTATTTTTTGTCCCTGTGTCTATAATAATCACGTTACCAGATAACTCTCTGCAGAAAAAAATGGAAACAATTTGCAAGAAAGATTGAGACTAAGAGGTTGCATTTTTCTAGAGGCTCTGCTGTTAGTGTAATACTTTCATGCAGTGATGTTGTTTGCCTAGCAGTTTTTAAGAATTCCTGATGGCATCCAGCTGTAGCTGGGGTTGGTATAATTGGCTGCATTTTTCTGAAGACATTTGTTCTGGGGAGCTGTTATGGGCTGACTGCTCAAAGACCTTGCAACAAATGGAAGCAAGTGCTGGAGTAGTGATTGATTTCTTTTCTATTATTTTTTTTTGCACTTGTGTGCTTGTTTACAACCTTTGCAAAGTCTTATTTATTTTGCTTAATTCTGCTAGAGATATATGTGTAACAGTCTGACTTGTGAAGTTCTTATCTTCCTGCAGTAACTGATTAAGGCTGTAGAGACTGGCCTGCACAGGTTGTTAATGAGCTATTAATGTATGTAACTCCAATATTGTAGAAACAATCTCTTGAATTACTGTTTTATCACTGGTCACGTATTTGCTGACTGGGTCAGGTTTGGGCCAGTGCAGATTCTGAAGGTGATGACTGAGGCAGTAAACTAGACCAATGATTTAATGGCAAAACAACAATCTGAACTGAAACTATGCCAAAAGGTCTTTATCTGTTCACTGCCTCTCTTGTAGCTGAGAGAAAAGCAGGGAACTTCTTTGTTGCAGTTTGAGCTGGGGACAAATTTTGAATACCAGTTCATAACCTCTTTCAAAACTAATCAGCATACATGTTTTCCTGTGGAGTACCTTTTAGCACATCAGTATGTGTTATGGGGAGTTAATTAGTGCAAGGTTCTGTGCCTATTAACCTCTTTTTGTTGCCATGGAGGACAAAAACAGTGGCATTAACAAATGCTGTCTGTGGTGTGACATGTTAAATTGTATCTAGCTTAGTTGTGCATTTATTCTGCAGCTTTTACTGCCACAATCTCTGTGCTCATGTAATCTGTTTTCATTTGCAGTGCAGTCAGCAGTATGAAACATTAAGCAGCATGTTAGACCTTTCAAGGAAAACATGATGCAGCATGATCACATATATTAATGTAAATGTTCAGAGCCCTTTAGCTGAGGCAATGAGACCACACCAGGGGAGTCACTTGTGTGTGGAATTCTCTGCTCGGGGCTGCTGTTCCATGCAGAGACTCTTGGGAGTGCAGATTGAGGATTCTGTGGCTTGTCATTAAGGGAATATAGCCCCATATGCCAACAAAAAAATGTTTGCCACAGGATGGGATCTTTTTTTCTTTTCCAGGGAATTCAGACGGTGATATTCTTTCCTCAAGGTGCAAAGCACCCGGCCTATCAACCGTGCCTATCTGTCGGTGTTTGGATCAACATTTTTCTTATCGTGGTAGTATTCAGGTATTTTGCACCTGCAGCCCAGGACTAGAAAATCACATCAGCTCTTTAGTGGTGTGTGGAAGTTTCAGTAGGAAGTGAAATTAGACTCAAGCTTCTGAAAGGGGATTCTGTGTTTTGTTCAGATCCTGAATCCCAAGCATTTAGACTTCTAGGTTTTGTGCTTGCTCTTTGCACTTGTAGCATAGTAGGGTTACCCAAGGAATCACAAACAGGTTTAGCCTCCTGGCATCCTCTTCCTCCTTAGAGGTAGGAGACAGACTGCAGGGAACAGACTGCAACGTTTTTGCAGTGTGTGTGTGTGTGTCACTAAAGCTACTGGGAGCTCTTGCTTTGCACTGAAGTTAAGGAATCTATTACAGGAATTAAAAATTGGCTGGACTTGCTGTTAATCTCTGTTAATCTGAAGATTTGAGTGATTTAAGTCTTTGGGCCTTCATCTTGCAGAAGACTGTCTAATTAAAAGGGGCACTTGCCAAGGATGGTGTGCAGCCTGTTACCGTGGTACAGTGGTAAGTCATGGTGCTCCTGCCTCCTACTTATTTGGCAAAGTACCATCCAGTTCCTGGTGTGGAATTGATTTATAACTTCAGTAGATTTAATGTCAGCTTCTGATCCATCATGCTGTTTCTGAACTCTCCCACAAGAAAATAATAGAAATTTTCCTTTTCTGAAGAGACCTGAAATGTTTCCAGAGGAGATTTCAAAAGTCAGAATAAAGACCTTTTCTCTTATTTTCCTCTCAGAATTCCCCCTACTTCTGTCTCCCTGCAGACAAAATGTATGCATAATGACAGTGAGGTTCCTAAGTAAATACCATGAAATTTTGGGTGTCCTAGTCATACAGTGCTATTTTTCTTTCCTCTGTCAGTAGGGAAGAATACTGCTCTCTGAAAATTGTGCATTTTATTTTACAGTCTGCTTTGCACACTGAAAACAATTTCAGATTTTGTACTGTAAAGTACCACTGCTGGAATTTTGCTGAAGCCCAAACAATTTTCCACTGGATGATAATATCCTTAAATGTACTGTTCCTAGTTTATGCAGCATGTATTATACAACAAGAGATACTCCAGGCTGTCCTCAATATGAAATCTAGTTTCAAATAACCCACTTCTGTAAGCCTTGTCTGTGGCAGGAACAATAAGGCCAGTAATGATTCTGATGCTTTTCAGCTGGTGGGGAATGCAACAGAACATTCTGTGACTTTGGATCATGTGTTTATGCATAAATAACCAAAAAGAGGCTTAACAGAACACTGTCAGAAAAAAAAAAAAGGCGCAGATTATTAGTTATCAGGATAGTACTAATGAGATGAGACTGTGTTGAAAAAATTGTATTAACTTTTAAAGAACTTCAGCTTTGTCTTTTCCCATTCAGTTGAAGTTGTCATATGGCCCCTTCTGCAGATTTAGGAACAGCTGGTTAATTTGCAGAGGAGAGTTAATGCCCAGGAAAGTAAGGTATGCACTTGAACCTCACAATGCCATGAGACCTTTGTACTGCATGTAAATCTTGGTATTTTAAAAAAATATAGAAACTTGTTCAATGTTGTAATAAGCATGTTATTAATGCTGTGACTCCATGGGTTAGAACTGAAAAAGGCTTACTGAAGTGTATCCAGTTCTGCTGGAGCTGCTGGGACCCAGTATTCCCAAGGTCAGTGCAGCCTGTGGATGAGGCACTGTTCTGACAAACCTTCTCACTGGAACTGCAGTCAGAGTCTTTTTCCTGTTATAGCTCACACCAATTTTGGACTGGAAGAAACAACACTGTAGTGGCTTTTTGGTCAACATAATTTGCAGTTTTCTGGCAGACTTGTGCTCACAGGAGTATTTTGCTACCTCTCCAGAGCTAAAAGTGTAGGATGTGTCTGGGAAATGTTTATGTTATGTCCCTCTTGCAAATAGAAACCATTCTGAGCAACACCATCATGGCACAGTGAGGCAACATGCTGCTTCCCGATTCTGACATCTGTAGCAAAGAATAAACACAGCTCATCAATACTCTCTTGTGCTGCTGGGCATGACCTCTCCAGCTCTAGCAGTACTTAAACCAAGACCTCAGGAGCAAACAGCTGAAAGCTTCCATTCTCTGTGTCTGCATCCTGTAATCCCACTCTGGGATGGAAGGGACTAAATGCCTGAATACCAGGGAATACATAGCCAGTCTTTTGCTGATCAAATGCAGCAGCAGTTAGCACTGGATTTAGCTTAAGGTCAGGGAAGAGAGAAGGGATGCTGTTAGGGTGAAGGAGTAATCTGTAATCCTCTTGCTGGTGAAACTCAATCTGCCTCTCCTGACCAGGTCAGTCTATATGGGTAGCACGCCAGATATGCCCACATCTGGTACAGTGTGAGGATTTCTCTGGTGTGTATGAAGGCTTCCACTCTTTCTCACACGTGTAAATGATGATCTACATTTAATGTTGAACAACCTACAGCTCTTCTTGTGTGGGCTGCTAGCTTTTTTTTTTAAGCACTGGTGTTCTGAGTGCAATAAATAGAGCATATTTTAGATTAATTCTGCAGAGAAATAATTTTCAGCATAACTTGGTTTTCAACACTTAAAAGCCTTTGGATATACTCTAAAGCTGTTGCAAACTCTGGGAGGTAACAGCCTTTGAAAAAGCTGTGTGGAGTAAGCAGTGTTTTAAAAACAGAACAAAAAACTTCCTCAGATATGAGCTGTGTTGCTCTCAGAGCCTCCCAGCTCCTGCAAATCTGAGTGATCCTGCAAGTGGACTTTTTAAAGAGGAAATGATCAAGGTCCCCAAAGATGTTAAAAAAGAACATATAAAGCCAGTAAAGCTTTAAAAAACATCCATCATTGAAGCAATCAGGACTCCCCTTTTACGAGTGTACATTGTTTTTGCAGTGTTCAGTTATGTATCTAGTTTGTATAATCATTAAAGAAGAACTAGCCTCACAGTGTAAATCCTTTCGTTTTTTTGGTATTTTAGTAACAGACAGTACATATTTTACTGCTCAAGTGGTTAATCTGTTAGTGATGATGGTTTTTATCTTGTTCTGAACATGTGGGTGTTCATTCTGACTGAATGCATACGTGTGTATGCACGTGTATGTTGTAGAATATGATGAAAGCTTGAAGTACTCAGTTCTTGGCATCCTAGTAGCCAGTTTAAGTATTTGCTCAAGATCTGCATTCATGAGTAGCCAGCTTTGAGGCTTCTCCTGCATATCTCATGACAGTTTTGTGATACTTATATTTTGAGAGAGTTTGGACTGGCGTAACTCTGCAGATAACATCCAGTTCAGATATAAAACCAGTTTCCCAGGAATTTCACTGCGAGCGAGTCTGAGTTGCAGTGAGGCTGGGCTGAAGGATGCCATGCCCCTGAGGAGAGCAGTGAAAAGCTGTTGCTGTGGGCAGTCCCTCTTGCCCCCTCCCTTAGAGCTGATGTGTAGGCTCTGCAGCATCCTTAGCTGTCCCCAGGTGGTGTGTGGGCTTGTTCAGGAATCACGCCTTGGTCAAGTGTGTCCTCACCTGCAGCAAAGTGCTCTGGCCTGCTGCTGTTGTGGTGAAGACCAGAGAAAAGATCCAGACATTATCTGCACAAGGTTTAGCTTGCACCCTGCTACTTCTCTTCTGCTTTATGGGATCACTAAGCACTTGAGTATTAAGTTTCTTGTGGAGCTTGGGATGCCAAATCTTGATCATGACCACAGTGATTTGCTACAACTATGAATAAATCCATTATTAAGCATCAGTGAGGTTGATAAGTGATAATCCTGATGTCTAAGACAAGTGTTCTAGTGCACATGCTTTTTTTGGATGTCATTTTGGGAACACCTCCACTAATACTCTGCTTACACCAGTGAGTTGAAATAGAGGATTTTTAACAACAGATTTGTCATTCATTTTATATGAAACCTTACACAGGAGGTATCTCAGGTCGACATGTAGACTTTTGGACTCTTTTGAGATGTCCTCTTTGAAATGTAATAGGTGGAGAATTCAGAAATTCTTTTACAAATGTGTAGTGTATTTATATGTGCATTGTTATTTGCATAGTATAATCCATATTTAACTTACTGAAAAGTACGTGATATTAAAATATGGTAAGTTCAACCTTGTTTGACATGTCCAGCCTAAATACTTTTTTGTAGAGGAAAAATGGAAAGAGCAAAATGATTCTTAATTACTTATAAAAGTTTCAGAGTGCAAAGTCATTGATGTTAGATAAACTTTTGTATCTGCATAGAAGAGATAAACCAGCTCACTAATGAAATTTCAGGTGTTAAAAGCAAGACAAATCTTAAAAGCTGCTCCTTTTTTTTCCCTTTTTTTTCTTTTTTTTTTTTTTTTTTTTTTTTTTTT
>VXBQ01004655.1:147228-159123 GCA_013400175.1 Phainopepla nitens
CTTTTTTTTTTTTTTTTTTTGTGCTGCAGCCTAAATTTACAGTGGTTCCAGTAAAAGTATTCAACTAAACTCTTTATTGTCTTTACTGTTTCATGTTTAAATGAAACCAGGATCCTTTAGACTGTGTACCATAAAAGTTGGAAACAACTCAAAATATGAAAGGTATTGATTAAAAAAACCCCACTTTGAAATTGCTTTGCTGCATAATAGTCAATTTATCTGATTCTCAGCACAACCAATAGCTTTTGTGTCTGTGTTTGGGGATGTCTGGTTCCTTGCTATGGATTATCTTGTAAATGTAAATGAATGTTTTGTGAGTTAATAATAATATGTTTTAGTGATAAAAGGACATTTAGTTTGACTCAATTATCTAGTTACTGCCTTTTGCAATAACACATTGCTTCCTGCAGCTAAACACTCAATTGAAACAAAGATAGCTTATATAAATATGTAACTGTAACTTGATAGAAGATGCTAAAGCTGTAATCCTTGGTGTTTGAGAAGGTATTTTGAAAGTTGGATGGTTTCTGAAGAGATAATCAGATTCTAAGCTGAGTTTCTTCCCTCAAATACCTGCATTGTCTTCAGTGATCAATTTGCATGCAAACTGGAGGAAGGCATTTGGCCTATTCTTAGAGCAAGTCAAAATTAGGTTCTGCTTCTTCATGATCAGCTGTACATCTTCCCTTTATATCTTGTGTGTCAACAAGTGCAGGGCCCTGAAGAAACTCTTTGCCTTACAGCCTGCATGTAAAGGATAACTAAATTTTGTTCTATGAGTTTGTTAGGATTAGGAACTCAATATTCCTAATCAGTAGGTTGTGGTGTGTGGGCAGATAGCAGGTGTGTGCACTGGCTCCTGCACACAGGAAAAGGGAATATACCATTGGTGTTTCCTTAGTGGAAGTTTCCCACATATGATCTGCTTGTATGAACCTGCATGTGGCTGCTTCCTAACTCAGTTCTTTAAATATTATCCCTTTTAGCTTAAACACTTCATGTAGTTGAAGTTTTTCTGAAGATAATTTATTAAATTTAAGTTTTAAGCAGTTGGGCTGGGGAGAGAATACACATGTAGTTATGTTGGCAGACTGGAAAATGGATGAAAATTTCAAAGAGAGGAGCTGTATTAGGTGACTGGGACTGGAAGCCTCTTTAGTTGTCCCCTGTCACCAAAACCCCATCTCTTGCCACCACTCAGTCATTGATGTACATTGGGTGGATAAAGCTTGATTTCATTATCACACTTGAGACCAGGGCTGGATCTGGGTCAGATGAGAGAGGAGTGTGGTGCATGTGGATAGAGCTGGCAACAGATGGTGTCATAGTGGTAAGAATTCTTCTACTGCATTTTGTCAATTATTTCTTTTTCTTCAGGGAAGAACTCAGTGTTGGTTAAGTTTTGTTGTTACAGTTATTGATCCTATTAAGTCATCTTGTTTACTCTGAACTTAGTATTCCTTTAATTTAAGGCCATTTTATATCCTGAGGAATATGATTAGTGCTCACATTTTAGGACTGTATTTTCTTGATTAAAAAAAAAAAACAACAACCAAAAAACCCAAGTTACATGTAAATATTGTGGCAAAGGGTTCCCCAAAACCCTGAGCAGAATATTCATCTTTGTGGCAGATGGTTCTGCAGTAATTGCTGACTCACAGTCTTTGGAAAAAGGAAGTAAGCTACTCATGAGTTTATGGGCTAAGCATTTTTACTAAATTAACTTGTTTATATCAGCATGTTGCTTTTGCAGTAAGCTCTGAGTTAGAAAATACTGCTTATATTTTACAGGTAGGATTGACTAAATTTAGTGATTGCATGGAAGAAAAGGACTCATACATTAGTTTTTCTTTCAGTAAATGAATTTTTAGATTTTGTTAAACAAGAAAATAGTTTTATTAATCATTCCTGTTTTTCTTAAGCAAAACCCTAATACATTTAAAGCCAAGCATTAGTTTATTTTGTAGGGCATTTACAGTGTAGTTTTCAGAAGAGATGGGTTTTTCGTTGACTAATTTTCCTCTTTTTTTTTTTTAAATTCTTGCTATAGATTAAATTATCATTAACTTGTGGATGAATAGTAGTGATTCTTAAGCTTTAAAATTTTAATTTGTTTTTTACATCTATTTAATTTTTAAAAAATATGAGTAGCTGCCTGTGAGAAGGACGACTGCTTTCTCGAAGGGATAATTTAACTAATTATATATAAACAATTATTCCATGCTTATCACCATAGTAACTGAGGCCTCAAGTCAGTTTGCTTTGCTGAGCAGGGTTGCAAATGCTGTAGTGAGCCAAGGCCTGAACTCCTGTATGAAAATACAGTTTCACCTTTCATTGAGGCACAGCTAATCCCTGCTACACCTTTTTGACCTTATTATTTGTATTCCCAGGGCTGCAAGCATGGCAGAAACCTGGGAGTTAATGTGTCTGAAAATTAACCTCCCTGAAAATCAGCGTGCACCAAATCATCCTTCTGATCTGTTCCAGCATGTGATTGCATGGTCACTGGGGAGAGTCAGGCACGTGTGATTGTGAGAAGTGTGGAGAGCCAGCTACAAATTAAGATTACAAAGCTGCTCTGGGAGCCACTTGTTTGGAGCCTGACTATGCTGCAGCTGAAATTGTTGAAAAAGTGTTGGGTTGGGTGTAAAGCCAGTTTAAGGGAGGAAATTATCTAACCAATATTAATTTTGAAGTGCTTTTTGTGACTTTGGAAGTATATTCCTGAGCCAAGTGTCTACTTGGTGCTGTTTTGAGAATGGAAGATGCTGTCAGGATTGGCTTTTGATGTCTCTCCCCTTACGCTGACCTCTGACAACTGGCCACAGAATTTTATCAGAATGTTCACTTCAGAGATTCTGCTACAATTAACTGAATTGCATCTCCATTTTCATCTTCCTTTTATCTGTACCTAGAAAATTGCTGTCAGAGAAACCTCATCTTTTTACTTCAGCTTTCATTTTGACAGCAGCAAGAGTAGTACCAGCTATTTTTGTAGCCTGCTTGTAAGTAAATCTCAGATGTATTCATGTTTCAGATGCTCCCTCTATCTTATAAAACATGGCAATAGTATACCATAGTATATAAAATTTATATTTTATATAAATAGTATTAAAGTTATTTATAACTAAAAAGCTTTAGAAACTCAGACTTTAAAACTCAGAAAGACTTTAAACATTTGTCCTAAAAACTTGATGAAGGCTTATCTGCTGCATTAACCAGGCCATCATTTTGAGCCTTTAAAATGACACTGCCATTTTATTTTCCAGTGCACTTTAGATCATCACTTCACCATCCAAGGTCCTGATCCCATGGAGACTTGCACACTTGTTTAACAATGCATGTTTCAAACAATACTACTGATTAATTGCTCCTCATTTACTGTTACCTAATTTGAAGACAATCAGATACTGGGGCACGGGCATTAATTCTTCAGTATTTGCAAACAGAGAAATGATTTGCAGGTGTAGCACAGCAGAGCAGTTAATCACACTTGCAAACTACAGTGTGAAGTGTGATATTGTATAGCCATTTATAGCCTGAGTTTTTAAGAGCTGTAACTGTGCTTTTGGCTTGGCTAACTTCCATGGCTGTTGTAGATTACATTTGCAATCAAGTTGTTGCCAAACTTCCACTCAGTGTTAAGGTCATGTTTACTACTCCGCAGCTGCATAGTGAGGAGTTGCAGGAAAAGCAAAATAAACTTAAGACTGTTTGAGAAGCAGCTCTGTATGGGATTGGAGAGCAAGTGGATGTTGGGCAAAAGCTCAAACTGACTGTAGACCAAAGCAGAATATTTTTGGCAGCATTTAAGTTTTACTGTTTCGTTATAGCTGATGTGTTCTTGACTGCAGCTCTAATAAAAACAACTTGTGCATGTTCTGAGTACTGTTTAAAAAGAATACAGATATAAGAAGACTGGAGTCTGCAGCTCTCCATATGTGGTGTTGGACTGGTGCAAGGTTTTCATCTATTAGCCAGAGGGAGGAGCCTCCTAAAAACCTCATGCACATTAAATTTCTGGCACTGCTCATGAGAAGAAGGCTGTTGGAACACTTTGGAACTGTTCTGGATAGGACACCCATACTCCTATCCCCTTTTTTGTTTTAAAATCTCCTAGATAGGTACTTTTTTGCTGGTGTGAATGCCAGTAACTCTTTGAGCTAAAAAAAAAAACCGAAAACAAACCAAAAACCATGGCTGGTGAAGGACTGTTACTGCCACTGACATTTTGACAAGCCTTTTTTAGCTAGCTTTAAGTAACAAGGTGTATGCAGTGATGATCAGCTGCATTTGGCAAGCAAAATTCTCCAAAATATCAAGTTTTCTGTGTGAAAACAGGCCACAGAGCAGAGGAGAAGGATTTTTGTATTATCCTTACATCAGAAAAGAGATAGATAGATAGGTTTATATTTTTCATTAAATACCAAAAATCCATAGAGGACCAACACGTTGTTGTCCCACTTGTATAAAAGCTTCAGCTGAAGTTACCAGTCGATCAAATATAGAATATTAGTGTGCAGGAAACCAAATTTCTTTATTTCTAGTAGTATAAACACTTCATTTTTTTCCTTTTCTGAAAAGTTGATTTTGAAACTGGTATTTGAGGGTATGATCATATTAGCTTTATGAGGTATTGCAAATAGACGTGCAAAAGTTCACAGAACTTTTAGAATTTATTAGAACTTTTAGAACTTATTAGAATTGGAGATGTAATTGAGTTTTGGCCTGACTCAGTTCAGGTTGCTCTCAAATCTCAGTGAACCTGGATGGGGTCTGAAACCTTTTTCTCATACCTGGAGTCAGTCCTTTTTTTCTACTGTCAGTTTTTGCTGATCTATTTTTTAGTATTATTTATCTTTATATAGACATGATGAAAACTAATTTGAAGTAATTCTCATTCTTATTGTGGTGGGTTTACACTGGCTGAACACCAGGTGCCCACCAAAGCTCTGTTGCAGCCCTCCTCAGCTGGACAGGGGAGAGAAAAATATAACCAAAGGCTCATGGATTGAGATAAGGGCAGAAAGAGATCACTCACCAGTTTCTGCCACAGGGAAAAAGACTCAACTTGGGGAAACCAATTTAATTTATTAGCAATTAAATCAGAGTAGGATGATGAGAAATAAAAAATCTTAAAACACCTTCCCACACACACTCCCTTTTTCCAGGCTTAACTTTACTCACAAATTCCCAAGATGCAGGCACTTTTGCAGTCTCCTGCTCTTGTTGTACTCGAAGTACTGAAAGTAAGAACACTTTTGTGTCCATTGCTATTTCACAGATACAAATTACTCAGAAATGGCAGTGCATCACATAGACTGTTGTAAGTTTCTTTTACAAGACAGACCAAATACCTTAAAGAAAGCCATTTTGGACTGTAAAACTTTTTAAATTGTTTAAAGGCTTTGGTAAGCTGAATGTATGTTGCAGTAATATCCAGGAATCATACAAGTATTTCACATTCCATAGAAGTGAGCTTCCCAAACAAAGTGTTGACTTTGCTTCTGAGCTGGAGGTGCTGCAGTTTCCAAGTCCATAACCATTCTGGTTTTCTGGGCTTGCTTCTTGTATTTGTTTTGCCAGGCACTCATGTCCTCTGGAGACTGTGATTCAACTCTCCAGACAAAATCCTGGTATGCCTCCTATGCAACAGTAACACAAAAAGGAGCCATACTGGGATAAAGGATCTGGGACCCATTAATATTCAGGTTTAAGCAGATATGTAGTTTAGGAAGGATTGTACCTTTGTTATCGCTTATTTGAAATAAGAAAGGGTTGAAGCCAATAAAACCTTAGAGAGCCAAATGATTATTTTAACCCTTCATCTTGTTAGAAAGTAATACTTTGAATGAAAATGAATCACACTTGATGTTTATCACTAACATGTATGAGCCACAGTAATTTTACAGGTATGATAGAGGTAAATGGTTTATAAAATGTTGCTTAGTTATATACAGTCTTAGTTCTGAAGTACTGAGCTCTTTAAATCATAACAGGTTTTTGCAGAAAAAAATGATCACAAAATTTCCACCTTCTAAATCAAACAAATTAAGCATCCCAGAATTCCAGTTAACTCTTTGTGTGTACATATTTCATTTTCACTAGATATGCTTGAAAATGAAAATGGTTTTTGGTTAAGGTTTTAGTTGGCATGTGTTTTTCCAGTCTTTATTTGAAAAGTAATTTTTGAAGGATCTTCTGTATTAGGTAATGCTTTAAATAACAGGACACAATTTTCCTTTTTCAGAATGCTCCAAAACTTTTCTGTTTCTTACAGCTTCTCATGTTCTTTTTTCTTTCAAGTCAAGTAAAGCAGGTTGGTGCTTAACAACTCTGAAATTCAAACTATAAATCTGGGTATCTAACCAAAGTTATGTTTTAACCAAAGCTAGATACCCAGCTAGATACCCAGGATCAGTTTATAATATTGGAACTGAAGTGAAACAAGTAATTCTTGTTTCCCACATGAGTTCTAATTAGCTACCTTATACTCTGTCCTTCGCCTTTTTATCTTAAAGTTGACTCCAGCATTTTGTGTTTCTCAAAACATTTGTAGTTGCAGTTTCAAGTTCTAAGACAGTGATTGTTTTCAGAATCTTTAAAAACTCCATAATTTCTTTTCAAGTGCAGGAAAAAAAACCCCAAAAAACCCCACAAACCACTAAACAAATCAAAACCACAAGAACAAAAAAACAATCAAAACCCCTACTTAAAGAAATAAAGCAGAAGTCATAGAACAAAGGTAATTATTGACATGATGTCATTTTAAGTGACTACAAGTCCTACTGGAAAACTTGATGTCAAGTTCACTTCAAGTCCTTGCACACCCAGTGAGTGCTGATACACAGTGTCCCTCAGTAACTAAGATTTTTACTGGAGCTAAGGAGATTTTCCAAGATGGTCTTTGGCTACCTTTCAAAATGTATCACTGAGGATGCTTTTTAATCTGCTTTCTATGTCCAAGCTTTATCTGTATTCACACTGAACTTTGGAAGGACTCTTTGGACATTTCATTGTATGAAACATTAGCAACAGATGTAATTACAATGAAAAAAAAAGAGACAGCTGAGGTGCCTTTACACAGCTGTCCCTTTTCCCTCTGGGACTTATTAGTGTTAAACAAACAAGATTCTGGTTGCCTGACAGTCTTTTTTCAAATTATGCTATCTGGCCTGTATTGGTTTATCTTTAATTTTTTTTAGATTTACATTTACCATATAGCATGATAATTTTGCAGGGTTGATTACTTGTGAATGGGAACAGTTTTGTTCTGAAAAATTACCCCGAGCACAGAGTGTAGTCTGTGGATTGCAGATATTTTAGACAAGGCTTTGATTAATGAAAATTTAACACTACAAAGTTATCTATCAGAGCTGGCTTTGCTGCCTTGACATTTAGCTTTCTGTGAAGCTGAGCACAGCTTGCAGCTGAATCTGTTTTTACTAGGTGCTGATTAGGTGTAAGCCAAAACACAGCCTGCATGATTGTATACCATAGTTGGCTTTGAAATAGTAGCAAGGATTTGAAGACGAGGAAAATTTGTAAAATTTTTTCACTTTTGACTTTAATAGGAGGAAGGGGTTCTGAGCAGCATGGAAGACCTTTGGAGCAGAATTTGCATTTTTTCTAATCCTTTTTACCTCATTTTGCTCCACAGGGCTTGGATCTGGGATTAGATCTGTGTGTATATAGCAATTGCTTGTTCATAGCAGAATGGTTTTTTGAAGTTCCTGCAAACCTGGAAACAGGGTGAGTGAGGTGTCTCTAGTTCTCTGAAGCGTGCAAACCCATAATACCCTCTTCAACACAGAAAATGATGCCCAGGCTTATTACCTCTCACATGCAAAATATGTTTCCCCTGATATTTTGAAGTCACTACTACAACAGGCCTCAAGGACTCCTTGTCCCCTTTGTGTGCATGTGTTACTCCCACTGCCAATGACAGGAGTTAGCTATACACATCAGGAGGAGGATTTACCCACTGGACTAAACTTAGACGGCAGAGAATATGAAATTCTCTCTTCTCTAAAACTGGACAGTTTAAGCATCACTCTCATCCCTGCATTTTGTGATTTTTTTTTTTGCTAAGGAAACAGTTGTGGAAGTAGCAGCTGGGAAATGTGATGCTAACACAGTGTTACCTTGATGGAAGTGCCAGCTCAGAGCTGTAGGTCAAGTGTGGAACAGAATCTTGAAGGATGGAAGTGAGCTCTTTTTCTGTTCTGGGAAAAGTAGCCATTAAGGCTGACCCTGGTAAAAGCTGATTGTCACTTACTGGCTTAATAAATAATTGACCAAAGAGAGGACTCCTTCTTTTTGTGTTACATAAGATATATTTTCAAGTATTCAAATATTATTTTCAGTTGTTAGGCCAGATGTTAAGTTCTCCGTATTATTGTGATTTATTGTTCCTCTTCTACTACTATCTGGGTAGCTGATACCTTTAGCCAGATAAGTGACATTTATGTACATCAGATATATTTGGACATAAATGGTGCTGGACCTGATGTGCTCAGGTTTTTCCACCATATAAGTAATTGCATTAGGAGATAGGAATAGTGTGACATAAACAAGGGTGCAAGAATGGTTTAGCTTATAGATGTTTGATCTTTCATTTTATGGGCTTTTGTTTCCTTTTTTTTTTTTTTTTCAGTTTTTGAATCTTCTTTGGTAATCCTGTGTGGAAGCTGTCAGGCGTGGGGCACTCCAGCATGTTTAGAGCTCCTACACATTTCCAAATTGAGAACTGCAAGAGAGTGTCATCTTAGCAAGAGAAAAGCTCCCTCCTGTGGAAGAGATGAACCTCTGCTGTGACAAGGAGAGACCATAAAGGCATCACACCCTGATTTTAAATTAGCAGGAAAAAGGGTTACAAGCACTGCTGGACTTTGCAAATACTGGAATGCAAAACTCTGCTCCCTGTTATTTTTTTTCTCAAACTAAATTGTTCATATTTTGTATGACTTATTTCTAAAGCTGTATCTCAGTTATAACTGTTTGCTGTGTGTAAGTAAAACTGGATCGTTTAAATAATATAATGTGGCCACAGTGGACTTTATAGTGTTAAGGGATATAAAGCAGCTCATCTTTTTACAGAATTTGCTTTCTGTAGCTATTTGCTGAATGACCTTAGTATTTTGGACATTTCTGTGAATTTGAGTCTGTAGAGGTTACTTTAAAAAAAAAATTCTTCTTCTTTTTCCTTTTTTTTCAAGTTTAATAATCTGTGTATCTTGAAGACCTGTATTAAAATGATTTTGAATCTTTCTGTGATTGGTGATCCTTGGTAGAAGGCTCTGCTGAGCTCAAAGCCCTGTGTGACTTGGAAAATAAAGCTGCACAGAAAGCATAAAGATGAAATTGTGATGGAGGGGCTGGAACTAGAACTTGACATCAAATTCCTGCTAGAAACAGTATTTTTACCTTTGAGCTGAATATGATTCATGCTTGTGATCTGAAGGTGGAAGGCTCTAGCTCATTAGCACATTAACAAAACCCTGAGGCATTTACTTCCATAAATGCTAATGTTATTCCCCTGAGAATGAAGCACTTCTGGGGAGGGGGGAGATGGATCTTTAGTATTACAGTGGAGTTTTAATTTTACCAATTCCAATTCATTGCCAGCTAAAGAGGACTGAGCACTCTGACCCACTGCAAAAAATTGCTGTGTTGTTGGGCTTGGGTATTGGGATCCTGTCCACTGGCCAAATGGTGAGTGGTCATCTTGTTCAGAGATAGCTAGGTTCTGGCTTGTGGCACATAACTTTGGCTACAAAGGCATGAGATTAGCAATGCTGTGTGATGGCAAAGTGAAATTTGGTTCTGCCTTTAGAAATGTTATGGTGTACCTGCTTATTTTTATAGAGTTTGAAGTCATCTTTGAAGCAGGGAATTGTTGCTCTGTTAAGGTAGTGTTGTCCTCATTTATGAGAACTGTGAAGGTGTTACAGTTTGGGTGAACAGTCCTAATGACTGTCAAGAAATGCAAGCTCCCAACCTTGTGGGCGAGCAGAAATTCTCATGAGGCTGCATGCAACAAAGGCTCAAGTCAGGCTCAAGGCAAGGTGATGAGAGGTGTTGGCAGAAGTGCCTTATCAGTGAGGTTCAGTGCTGTGTGAGCTCCCTTGCACCTCTCTGGTCTCCTTCTGGACCACTGAGCTGCTGCTCTTCAGGTGCCAGTTCGGATTAGAAGAAAATCAGCAATAGCAGAGTTCCTGTTCACATACTTGCACTGGGTTCTGCAGGACTGGTGTGTTTGTGTGGGAGGAGGAGTGGCCCGTGCAGCTCAGGCGGGGATGGGGCTGTGATGATTTACATGCTGATTTACATGCTGATTTACATGTGCCTTACAGCTCACTAATGGCTCCTAGGATTGAGAGTTCCTTCCTGGTACACATGAGTCACCATGCCTGGAGGGATTGAGATGTGTGGATGTGGCACTTGGGGACGTGGTTCAGCGGTGCGCTTGGCAGAGTTAACAATTGCACTCGATGGTCTTAAAGGTCTTTGACAACCTCGCCGATTTTACGGCCCCTGTTTCCTGTCAGCAGCTCCCTCTTCTGACTGGCTGCAGTATTTCTGACTGCAGAATTTCCCTACGGCAATTTTTGTCTGGTTTCTTAAGAAATGGAATTGTCTTGCTCTTCTCCTTCCTCTGCACCCCTCGACTACCAATATTAAAAGTTTTTTTATGAAAATCAAAAGAGGGGCTGAGGGCCCCTACTGAGATGCTTTAGTTTTATGAAATTACAAATCTGAACACAGTACGCTGGATGAAATTAGTGTCCATACTGATAGAGGGGCTGCATCATGAGTTGAACTGTAATGTTAAAACACCAGGGAATCCACAGGAGATGGACAGGAAATTAGTCTCTTTAAATCCCATGGTTCATACCATGATACACTAAGAGATCAAAAGTGAAATAGAAGCTTTACTGTTTTTAATATTCACATGGCAGTGATTTCTGCAAAGCGGCTGTGACCTGGAAGAAATGGCTTTGAATATCTGAATCCTCAGCAGTTAATTTTCTTTTACTGGAGCTGTGGGCATTGAAATAATGATAAAAATACAGAGGAGAAAGCTTACCAGAGCTGGACATCTACTCTTGACTGGAATGACTAATAATTTGTACCTGCTCACTTAAAATGAAGTCTTGTTTGCAAACTTGTAGACTATGGTTGAAACAATTTCAGAGATATGTTCTGGTGGTTTTGAAGTAACTTAAAGCTGATAGGTGGTTTGTATCACCTATTGCAGATTGCTCTAAAGCCTTGTCCTCCTTCTAGGAATTTTGCATTAAAGGGGCTTAAACAACAGGTAACTCAGAGCTGGTCTGAGATTTGACAGTCAGCCTGCTTTTTTTCACTGCATCCTAAAGACCACTATCTCACTTAAGTTTTCATTTCTATAAGATTTTAATAAAAGCCCAGGAAGTAAGAAGGAGATGGGCTCGAACTGATTCCACCCTTTTTTCTCCTCAATTGAAATTCTTTGTTGTGTAGTATAAAACTAGCAACAACTAGCATGTTAGTCAGCAACATGAGCAACATGCTTGGCTTGGCTGAGCTGTGCCAACTTCTACTTGCAGTGCTTCCCCTAATGTCTTGAGGAGTGCTGCTCCCACAGGGTATTGGTGTTCTCAGCTGCTATGCCCTCTGCATTGGAGGTGTAAGGGTTTCCTTGCTCATTCCATACTCTGGAATATAGTGCTGCTTCTCCCACCCTCTTGGATTATTAATTTAAAAGTTACTGAATGACTGGGGGCCTTATATTTTGTAAATAGCCACTTACTCCAGAGCCTTTGAGGACAATAAGTGATAGATTGAACAGCAAAGGCTGAGAGAAGAGAAAGGCTTTTCTGTCTTTCCCTTACAGATGAAAGATTGGGA
>VXBQ01004655.1:159297-171941 GCA_013400175.1 Phainopepla nitens
AGAGAGGGGGGGGGGGGGGGGGGGAATGAAGATAAGCAATGACAGGATGTGCAAGCTGAGAAGTTTGAGATTAGTATGAAATCTGTGGAAAGCTACTGACACTGAGCTTTAAGCCAGAAGCTTAAAGGCTACTTACCAATAAAAACCACAGGGAGTTCAGTAGGAGATTTTTGAGGTTGAGAACAGTCTTTCTAGCAGAACTGAGAAGAAGTATTAAAGGTGATTGAGATGGAGACTAGCAAAAGAGATTTTTGGACGTTCTCTGCTATTGTTGTACTTTCATATGGAAACTGCTAGTGACTGTTTCCCCCAGTGGGTCAAACACCTGGGCCTGTGGGTCAAAAGCACACTCTGAGATTCTCCTGTCTCCTTCTTGTACCTTGACTCCAAGCCCATGCCCCCCCCCATGTTTTCTCTTTAGATATCTGGACAGAAGCTGTTGTCTCTGACTAAGGCATGGTTCCTCATGGATTTGTAGAGTGGGATATAAGGGGAAAAAAATTGTGAACTTAGCTGTCCTAGTCATGGTTCTTCAAGAATAAAGGCTATAGGCAAACTGCAAGGTGCTAAATAATCTCCCTTTCTTGTGCTGCTTGGATCATCTCTCAGTTCTGGAGCTAAGTATATGGCAGCATTCCTTCTTTGCTTGCTTATTTGTGTTTGAGGGCTGCTGCTGGCATTGTAGGGCTGAAACAAAAAGAAGTCAAAATTGATAGCTGCTTTTATTAAAAGGAAAAAAAAAAAAAACCTGCAAGAAAATTTTCAGCTGTGTAAATTCATTATACAGCTGATTCTGTACCTGTTTCCAGGTGCAAAATGTTAGTTCTTGCTCCCTGGAGGAAAAAGAAATATATTTTCTATGATGGTGTAAATGATCTGTAGAGGAAATCTTTTCACTGTATTTATAATAAACAACCTCCCTGAAAGTGTTTCCTTAACTTCTTTAAGTTATACTTAATCTGTATTAAAATGGTTAGATCTAAATTCTTACAGTTCTGTTTTAAGCAAGGGTAATTCATTCACGTTTTAGCATATTAGGGCTAATTTGTCTCTCATGGTTACTCCATATGTTTTGGTGGAACTTTGTACCAGGAGTGCACTTGGGACTTTTGTTTTCTTAACCATCTACCTCCTACCCACCTTAAGGGGAACAAAGTTCAGTGTAAACATTGTGAATTCAAAAATGAGGTGACCAGCACATTTATATCTGGCTATTACCTTGTCCTCAAAATATTGCCAGACTTAAACAGAGTAGATGCATGCTACCTGTTTGTTTGTTTGTTTTAATGCTTTTTAAATCTTTGGAGGGTAGCCATATAGTTTTCCTACAGACCAGGGATGACTGCAGTTGTATTTTCATACCCTGGTGTTTCCTACATTTGCTCAGCTTACCTGTAGCATAGTATTTAGCAAGAGATGTCTCAGAAGCCAGAAGTGAAAATTACACATTAATTAAAAAAACCTCTAACAACCAACAAATTAAAAAAGCACTGACTCAGACTATATATTCTATATGGCACAGAATTGGCCACAGCTTGTTCTCTCCAGTAAGTCTGAGAAGTGGAAGTGCCTCAGGTGAATCTGTTGGCATAGCAACTTAGTGAGCAGGAGAGTGCCATCCCTCACAGTCAGAAAAGAGCTGATGTGATATTGCACTACTGCCACTTGTTTGCAGACCCTCTGGGATTCACATTAAACTCATACAGATTCAGTTCAAACTCCTGAGAACATCTGGTCCCTGTAGCACCCACGCTGTGGTTTCATGTGGATATTACTGACAGCGTTGTCACAGTCACTCCTGTAACAGCAGGCTCCCAACCTTGCCTTTACTGTGCTGAGAACGAGCAGAAGGTCCAGTTAACCACCAGCACAGTCCTATAGTTCTTGCCTTCATCATCATCCACTCAGAGTTCATTATTTCTTCTCCCAGGATTGTCCAGAGGCTGCAGATCCTAGATGGGACACCAGGCTGTTCCTCACTATTGGGATAAAGGAAGTAGAAGTGCCTGTTCTCTGGGGGAGGGAAACAAAGGTGCTACAGAGGGCATGCAAAGCACTGGTACATGGATAGCAGCATCAAGACTCAGGTTTGTGTGAGTGAGGACAAAGAGAATATCAGAGCCTTACACTTGGTCAGTGCAGACGCGCTGCTATGAATTATTTTTTAAAATTTAATACTTTTTAGCATAAAAATTGGTGGAGAGGCTGTCTGTCATTGCTTTTAAGTGTCTCCAGTGGAGATCTGTTTGTGCCTGTGTGCTCATAGTGCAATTTACTGTGGGTGAAAAGATTACAGACTCCAACCACTGCAGTGAGAGAACTGAAAAAACCTTAGAGACAGAGAAACAATGCAGAGAGAACTGGTTTGTGTCTTCCTAGCTTGATGCCACCTTGTCTTCCTAATGCTGAAAGCCAAGGCTCGTAGGGATTTGAAGCCTTAAATCCTGGAATCAGGGAGAGGGGGAGAAGGAAGCAGTCCAAGGAATGCTGGTGAAAGCTGCCAAGCCTGCAGCAGGGAAGGCCTGTGGGCAGCAGTGCGTGTCTCTCCTGGCCAAAGGTCTGGATTAGCTTCACTAAAGGGGACTTGGCAAGTCATGGCTCGTGAGCTTTGCAGAGTTCAGGGAAAACATGAATGTGGTAAGACTCATTTTACTGCTGCTTTGTGCTTCAGGGTTGGCATAGCTATTAAGGCAATGCTCACTGCTTTGAATTTTGAAAGCCACAGCATTTGTTTCAGATCTCTGAAGGAGGTTAGCATTTACAACATGCCACGTCCTTATTTAATCAAAGCTTTGCATGAGGCTTTAGAATAATGGATCACACAGCACATACATCAAAATTTTATATAGCAAGTGAGGGCAGTGCTCTGAACCAAGTGAAAAAGAACCTGTGCTGGCATGCAAAATCCTTGTATTACAAAACTTACACCTTTATTGTACAGAAGTTCTGTTCACATCTTTTGTACAAAGAATTTTATATATGATTCTTTGCTATTTTGGAATCAGTAAGGGTCACTGCATTTGCAAATCAATGGACAGAGCTTCAGCTGAAGGCAGTAAAACCTCTTTACCATACGTAAGTAGAGCACAGAAACTTGAGGTGTATTATTTCTGTTTCACATACAGTCAGGTGGTAGGAGATAGCAAAGCTGCACTAAACACAAAGCATTGTGCAAAATCTAATGATCTAATACAAGCCCATGCAGGATCACAACTGTAGTAATCATGACTAATTACTTACTTTTGAATCCTGTTACTCAGCAGTATCAAAGAGCTATCTGCTACCTCTAAATAAAAATGAAAAAGTGGCACAAAGATTTGGAATGTTAATTTCATTTTTCTTATGAAAATGACAGCTGGACACTTCATGACAAAAATCTTGAAGTCCCTCATTTATAAAACCTCCAGCTATGAGTGCTTTGTGGTTTCAGCTGGATTGACACATTGTCAGCACTTTCTGACATATATATTTAATCCTACTGTATTGTGTCCTGAATTTTGGAGTTCTGTATAAAAATGGAAATCTTAGTTAGAAAAAGCTGTGTAAAGAACAAACTTGTCTGGAGATTTAAACGCTGCTGACTGAATAATGCATCAAACTGTCACAGCAACAGTTTTGGAGTGACTCAAATTCTATGAATATTCAACAGAGTTGTCCTGGATGAAAGAAATTCAAAACAGTACTTCCCAGGGAACTGCTGAAGTCTTGGCTCTCCTTTACTAAGAGCAAATGTTTACTTTGTTAGCAAAGCACTTGATGGGCAAGAGGAAGTTGATGGGACAATTTTGCTTTACATGTGTGGAGTATCAGAGCTGGTGGAATCCAACTCAACCAACATCACATGAATAATCTAATTAAGAATAATGCAAATCACATTCCTATATGCTTAAACCTCACCCAGGGGAGAAGGATATAAGAGCTGATAAATGCCATTTACACCTTCCCCAGAGAAGTGATTAACCAACTCTCATCCTTTCCATCCCTGCTGCTGTCTATGAAGGGGGTGCTGCAATCGTGGGCAGCAATGTTTAGTCTCAGGATATGGGACCTGTACAACACAGTTGCTCTTTCTGTTCTTCCTTTTAAAAACAGCTCCCTCCATCTGCAGCCTTTTTCTTGAGCATCCTCTGAACTGAATTGCTACAGGTTGTAAGTGAAGAGATGCCCTATTAGGCATTAATGTGGGCATGAGAATTTGCCTTAGGAAGGGTATACTTCCAGCTGGCTGAGAATAACAACTCTCCTGTGTCAGGTCTGGCTGGATTTATTCATTGCAGCATTTTTTAAATGCTGGAGAGTTAGCACACTATGGGTCTTACATGTTTTTTTACCAGGACAGAAGTTTGTGAATTTATGTGTCACCTGTATTTCTTGCCAGTGTGCCAGTGTACATATGTGTTCATATGTACAAACAAAATAAACCAAAGTATGCAAATTATTGCAGGATAAAATCACTTTTCTAGCAATGTAGAGACAGAACTGATTCACAGCTGGAAGTATAGAATCATTAAAGCATGTTGTCTGGAAACTTCTGCTAAAATGCTGGCAATAGCACTTCTGTCTGAAATGCATATTTCAGTTTGGTCAGTTTTTTCACTTTGAAGAATTTGTTTTAGGAAAAGTCGAGGAAATAAGTTAAGAGAGAAGATTATTTCTAGATTTTCATTTCAGTAAAATTTGCCCAAATAAGGTTGCCTTAGAGTGGAGATGCAGCTGGCTAGCTCACAGTTCCAGTGGTGTATTGCATCAGTGCCACTGTCAGTTCTTTAGGCTGTACAAATCTGCAACTAGTAAAGCCTTTTGATTAATAATTCAGTGGAAGGAAATATTTCTTTGCCAATTCTATTCTGTCCTAAATCTTTACTTTTCACACTAAATTACCTGAACTAACTGCATATTAGTAAGCTCTCCTGAGTGTTATTACATTGACCATCTACATTTTAGCACACTGGATCTGTGTTTCCTAGAAACAGTAGCTTTGAGTGAAGAACATAAGGTACTTCAGACTGCATTCTCAGAAAGCATTGGCTTTCATACCCTCTGCTCTCCTCTGATTCTCTAAAACCACTGCCTTTTTTCATACAGTGTTTTCAGCTCATTTAGATGGCCATAGTAGAGAAGAAATTGTTTAAGTCCTTTATTACAAAGATCAAAAGTCATGTTTACCATTTACATACACAATTTACAAATTTTTCACAAAGGGAATAACAGATATGCAGGAACTGACAGCTTACTTCAACCCAAGCTGGGGACAGGACAAGTGTAGTTGTTTCCTTGCTTCCCTGTCTTTACTGAAATAAAAGATATGTCTGTTTTGTATTGTGTGTTTGTGTTAAACACTGATCAAGTGTTTATGAAGCACCTTTAGTTATAACTATGCAAATGCTTACATGCTTATCTTTATTTGAAAGAGTGCAGTGCAGGTATAAACATGCACTGGGATCTGTGCCCTTCACACTACTGAGTGTTTGTTGGTCAGAAATCTTGTCAATAAATACAGTGGTCAGGCTTGAAAATGTTGATTTGTAAGATTTAACTGATTTCAACAATGTGCCATTAAAATAAAAATGGAGTTTAATATCAGAACTCTAAGAACTAAATTAAGTATGGCTGCTGTATCTCTCAAGGATACTCTATGATCCTAAGATAGGTCTTAGCCATGTTGTTAGATGTCTTGGATAACACAACTGATTTATTGCTCTTCCTTCATCCTGTTTTATACCATTCCTAATGCTATTTCAAAGACTGGGAAACTTAACAAAAAAGAATCCTCTTTGAGAGATTTGGTAAATTAGCAAACTTCACAGAATATCTTACAGCACTTAACAAAAGGGAAAATGAGTTCCCAAATCCCTTGGTATGAAAGCACAATACCAACAGTGTATTAGCTGCCATTTAGCTAAACCTACAAATAACCATATTTTTAAATTTTGGTGTCCACTGGGAGGACAGTACGACAAAATGCTCGAAGGAACACACCGATTTTGGAGCAAACACAAATGTAAATACAGAAATCACCAATGTGATGTTAATCCAAATTCTAAGCAATGAAGCAAAACACTTCACAAAAGTTGTTACATCTAGTCAGGATAATCCAAATACTTACAACAGTATTATGATATGACTTCCTACCCAGCTATCAGATATCCTTCACCATGAACCTTTCATTATTCTCAGGGTGACAGCTAAAGAATGTTGCAGATGCCATGGTAAACTTAAAATACAGTAATAGGCAAACATTTTAGTGGCACCACCTGTATATACAAAGTAGTTGTTGGAACCTTATGGACAAAGCTGTGTTACAGTATGCCTTTGTTAAGGCTTCTTGCTGGTTTAAAAGGGTAGATTTTTCTTGAGGGAGATTGTCCAGCAGAATAGGTTTCCCATCTCTTCAGTGGAAGGTCTCTTTATTGATCCACATGAGGCTGCGCGTTTCGTTTGGTTTGCATTCGTACTCAATACAGCCAAAGCTGTTGCCCCACTGGCAATGATCCCTCTTGTGGTAGTTGTAGAATTTGACTTGCCAGACTGTCTCAAAAACACCAATGTCATTAAACTGTGAGGAAGAGGGAACACAGTGTTAGCCAGCTGATTATTTCATTGGTTTCTCTCTCATCCTGAGGAATAACACTTGTGAAACAGCAGAACAAAAAACACCTGGTACAAGGATTATTGTTCCTCAGATCAATAAATTAAAGACCTGTAAAACCTGCTTTAGCAATCAGAAAGTCTTTCATGTGTAGCCATGCATAAAACATGAAGGATCAGATTCTGCATGTACTGTCCTCTTGCACTCACATCTGGGATATGGATGGCGAGGGAGTAAAAATATTCAAGTTGCCATATGGATAAATGTTACTAACAACAAGAATCAAAGCCATAATCTTTCTTAAGATGACACAGCTTGTATATCCTGTAGATCACACCAGTGATCTGCAGTGATACAGACCATCACTTTACCTTTATACCATACCTAGAGGCTGCAGTTGGGATCGGGAAGATTCTTCTTTTTCTCAGTCTGAAATTTTTAATGTATCTGCAGTTTGGAGTCTTGGGTTTTGTTTGCAGTGCCTTGACTGAGATGTGCTGCTCTTGCACCACTTATTACTTTTGTGGGATCCTATTCCACATTTTAAATGAGACTTAAGCAAGAGAAGTTCTGTGTGCATATCTGTAACTGCTAGTTGGATTGTGACAGTGCAGCTGAGTAACAGGAGCTAGTAAAGAGATAATCAGCATGTTTGGCAGGTAAGTGTCTAATACAGTGAAGCAGTGAGACATTGACTTTAAATTGTCTGTGCATGCAACTTTGAAGTGAATGAGACTATGGCTGTAGTAAGTTATGTAAAATAAAGGGTTTTTTCTTCTTTAAGCCACTGCTAGACACCTGGACAACATCAGAAAAAACCCAGCGAGGCTTTCAAGCATAAATTATGATTTCACTTTTAATGGTAATGAAAAATCTGAGTTCCTGTGCCTTGAGATATTGCAGAGAATCTCGAGTGTGAGTGTGAAGCCTGTATGTATTGCCATTGGCCACAAGCCAGTATGGCTTGGTGATTGTGTTACGTTGTTAGAAGATACTAAATAGTGAATTTAGTGCAACTGAATGGCACCAGCCTTCAGTATTTTTTCCCTTTAAGTATTTCCATCACTCACTTCAATGACAGCTTCTTCACTTGACTGTTTTCCATTCCTATCATGTGCCTGGGAGCTGATCTTTGATCATCTGCCTGCTATAATCACACTTGCAGAGTCAGTAAGAAAGCCCTTTTACAGAGAAATTGTTCCTGATTTACAAGTTGAGTCTTCTGCATCCAGATTTTTGAGAAGGACATATTTGTTGTTATTCTTGTTTTTGTTTTTTTAATTCAAGATGTGGTTTGTAAGGTGCTGCTGTGTAACAGACATTACTTTAAACCTTCTCTCTGCCACCATGGTAAGTTAAATTTAGCCTTGACAATAGCAGAAGTCGCTGTGTGCTGTAAGTGGAGGGGTTTTATTCAGCTCCAGTTACAAGTGTTACCTTGAAGGAGTAACTGAAATATTTTTGCCACTCCCTTTGACTCAGAAAGAATCAGATGTACAGGCTATTTCATCTCTCCCAGCAAGTAAAATCTGAATTAAGGACTTTTTTTTTTAATCAATCATCTTTGACAGTAGTCCTGATACACTCATAATGCAAGATAGTATGGATATTACTGTGCCAGTCCACAAAACTTGTCAGAGAGGAGCATCAGCCACCCTTAGTCTGGAAACTAAGGAAAAAAAGGCATTTCTAATAACATTTGTAGAAGGTGATATGACACAAGAGCAGCGTTTCATTTCATTAATGTTTGAAGGATCTGAATTTCAAAAAGATAGATGAAGACAGCAAATTTAATTTCCCTTCAATGACACAGTTTGCTGAGCTACCGTGAGCAGTTTGACTGCTGTGGGTTTCCAGGAGAAGGAAAAAATGAATTGCAGAGCTTTTCTACTACCATGTGCCTCCCCCAGCCCAGTACTTAGCACATGGAGAAGCTGAGGAAGGTAATGAACATTCTGCATCCTCAGAGCTCCCCTGAATTCCCATGGCTCCTGCAGCTGAATCCTGGCTACTCCACTGAGCTTGTGCATGGGCATCCCCAGAACAGCCCTACTCTTTGCAGGTCAGGCTTCAGGTTAAGTGTATTTCCCTGTCTGCTCTTCTCTGTCACCTGGTGCTAGAGGAGGAAATAGTTATTTAATCACTCCCTCTACATTTGCTTCTAAGATTATTTGATAGCTGTTACTGCAAATAGAGTTCTAGCTTCTTTATTCAATCTTAGACTAGTCTGATCTAGAATAAATTGAGGCCAAGAAAAGCTTCTAACTTAGTTTACATCATTTGCCAGACAGTTTAGCAGTTTCTGGATAGTGTGCATGATTGTCCAATCAGGTAACAGAAACAAATAATCAGATTCTGGAATTCAGAAACAGGATTGCTGTTTAACATATATAAACATGTATTAACATGTATAAACTCTGGCTGTCAGGGGTCAGATGTCTACTAGCCAATTAAAGCAGCAACACAAAGAATGATTTGTTTAAAGTTTCAAAGCAGATAGGAAAGAAGTTCTTATGGATCTTTATGGACCTTAAGCCATTCAGACATCAAATTGGCAGTATCAGACTAATTTGTGACTGCAGGACTGATCTCACAGTCTATTTCTAATGTGAATTCAGTTTTTTTGCCTGAAATTGTGTCCTTACCACAGCAGGATGCATGAGGATTCTGTCTGTTCTACAAAAGGAAGTGGAGGCAGAAGTTCCTCATAGTTGCAGGAAACGGGAAAATTTAAAGCTGTTTGCAGGAAGCTCAGTTTTGAAGATTCAGGAAGTAGGTATTTAAAGCAGTTTTCAGACTGGGGTATCTGAGGCTTGTTCCCAAAATCTGTTACAGCTCTGCTTAGCTAAGCAGCTAAATGATGAGTTAAACATCTAAGTCCCTGCTGAGTTGCCTATATTTAATACTTAAAAGTATCAACTGTGGGTATCTAAGTCTGTACTGATGAACCTATCTATCAAGATCAATTCCTAAAAGGAATTGAGGACCTGCTTAATGCTTGAAAATCTTTTTAGCTTCATGGTTAATGTCCCAGGATCTGATCTGTAAAAGCAACTCTTTGGGCAAATATTGTGGCTACTCATTCTGATGTTGCAACAAACCATATCAGAGCTGGTAACTGAAAATCAGACCCTCCTTACCTTTCATTTGTGATTTGACTTGGTTTTCTCCAAAGGAAAAGTTAAACTTCTGGATTTGCAGAGTTCACATCAGTGCTGCACTTAAGGATAAAGGTGGCCAGCAAAACAGGGATGCCTTACTCAAAGCAGATGGATTTTTGGGAACACTGTCCTTTCTCCTCCTGGTACAAGGTGAAATATAACTACAATGATCAACAGTGGCATCCAGCAGCTGTGTTCAGCTTGTTGTGAAATAATACTGTGTTTGGTTTTCCTGGGTGTTAAAAGGAGGTGGCTGTGTATAAAAGTGATTAACCTAATACTCCATATTAGTCTTATAACCTAAGATTATGAAACAGTAATGTGATGTGGGTCTCCAAAATTCAGTTAGGCACACCGTAATTATTAGAAACACCAAATGGGGATGTTACAGGTCTTACTCAGAAGGGGATTACTATGCTAAACTGTGATTCCAGAAACAAAATATACTGAAGAGCAATATGAAAGCTTGTGTGCAGTAAGCAAATGTCACAAAATGCTGAAATCTGGTGGACTTGTACAAGCTGGAACAGACTCTTAAGAGAGCTTCAGATGAAGATGGCTTACTGCCCTGATTCCTCTTTTTGGTGCAGAAGACATGCAATAAACAGCAGGAATCCCTCACAATTATAATCAGGAGAAGAAAAAAACAAACTGCCAAAACTGAGCACACCACCCAAAGAGTGCTGTGGAAATCTGCTTGCTGCTCTTCATGTCTTCTGTCAGCTCTGCTGCCCTGTGGGCTGGAGCTCTTGTCATCTCACTTTGGGGCCATGGAGCCTCTCTTTAAGACTGGGGTGAGGAGCCACTTAAATATGAACTTAGGTTTGGGGATGCAGATAATGGAGACATGTGGGAAAAGAGAGAAGACAGCCTTGGGTGTTGTTCTCATGCATGCTTTTAGTCTCTGGCAGGTCCTCAGGCATGCTGAAGGTGACAGATGGAAGGGGAGAGCAGTCAGCCCTTGTGCTTGGGCCATGCTCTGTGCCAAAACAGTGGTGCTGCCAGGCAAAAGAGGGGTCCCTGTATGCCAAGGGACTGCATTTCTAGCCAAGAACCTCGGTGAGAGCTGCTTGATATGTACAGTATGTCCTATAGAAGGGGTGGGAGGTTCAGCTCACAAGTCTTTCTGCTGCAGCACCCCAAAGGGCTTTGCAGGTCTCTGAAAAACCTCCTACTTTCTTCCTCCCCCTTGCTGTTTTCTTGGGAGAGAAGGCAGCAGGACTTGTATTTGCCAGCTATGTTCTGGTCAGCGACCTCACTGCCACAAAGCAAAGAGGAAGGCAGCAGCTGTGATCAGACTTTGCCCTGGAATATTTCACCACACTCTCTCTGGGAGTCAACCCCCTGCTGCCCTCCCTTGTCCTCTCACGCCAGGCTTGGAGAACCACGTACCTGCATGTTGACTTGGATGGGCTGTCTCTCCCCACTTTTGGTGTGGGGCACCCCTTCTGTGTCGTAGATCCCTGTGTAAGAGGCCACTTGTGCATCCCGGGATTTTTCTTCCAGTGGGACATTGACACCGCCGATGCCCATGGTCCTGCAAAAAGACAGGATCCAGCCTTTCAGCCCTGAATTCCCCCTTCCTTGGCACTTTGGAGCCAGCACGTGGGCTTTGCAGCCCTTTGCAGCCTGGTGGCCTCTGTGCTGGGGAAAAGCTTCAGAGATTTTAGCAGATCTGCATGTGCTGCTGACTCATTGGGGCTCCTGAAATGTGTCAGGGCTCTGCAGTCACCCAGGGAAGGAGCAGCAAGGACAGGCAGGCGGGATGGGGTTTCGAGTGGACGGGGAGAGGTCAGTGGAACCTCTTCTGCGGGGCTGCCCCTCCACCCAGAGCCGCCTCCCCATCTGGTCCCTGTCTCTGCTTTGCCATTGTGTAGGAGGGGCTTCTTCCTCCGGCGAAAACCGCGGGGAAGGAGGGAGGAAAGGAGCTGGGCTTGAAAACGCTGCCGGAGAAGGTGGGGATGGAGAGGGAAGGCAGCGGCTCCCAAACGTGGCCTCCCCCCGAGCCAGCCGGGCGGAGCGCTGCGAACAGCCGGCCAGGCACCCAGAAACGGGGCCACCCGAGTAAAAGGGCGGCGAGGGAGAAATCACGGCAACCCCGCGCTGTCAGCCTGCCAGGAAAAAACATTAAACGTCTAAAAATAAAGCGGGGAGGGAGGGCAGGGCCGGGGGAGCCGCCCTGAGGAGGACGGCCGCACTTACGTGGCCTGGACGGTGCCGGGTCGGAGGGACACCTCGATCTTGTACTTGGCCCCGGTCAGCAGCTTGATGGTGCGGTTCTGGCCGAAGCGCTGCCCGTCCACCTTGAAATACACGGCCCCGTCGTTGGGCTGGATTTTGAGGGAGACGCTGATTTTCACGAGGCCGGGAATGTCGCCCATCGCTTGCGGCGGGGGGGCCCGCGGGCTCTGCGCGCGTCTCGCCCCCTCCGAGGAAAGGCGGCTGGCCGGGAGCGAGGGAGAGGAAGAGGAGGAGGGAGGAGGAAGAGGAGGGGCTGCCGGATTCCAGCCAGCCCAGCCCAGCCCTTCCCAAAAGCAGCGGATGAGATACTTGATTATTTATTTTCCCTCCCGCTAATCGCGGCATCTGGGCGGTTGATGTCTTCCCCCCCCACCCCGCCTCCACTTCACCACCCCGCCCCGTATCCCGGTTTGGGGGACATTTGCAGCTGCTCAGATTGCAGCCGGTTTCCAGGGAGTTAATCCGGCCCCGATTACCGCAGCCTTAATCCCGCCGTTGTTCCCGGAGGAGCCGAACGAGAGGGGCCCGGGCCGGGCGGCGCCGTTCAGCACCACGGGCGCGGACAGCGGAGCGGGCAGGGCGCGGGCAGGGCCCCTCCGCCGGGCCCGGCTGGGGGGGGCCCCCAAATCACCCCGAGCCCCTCACCCGGGGGG
>VXBQ01004655.1:172123-190080 GCA_013400175.1 Phainopepla nitens
CCCAAATCACCCCCGAGCCCCTCATCTGGGGCAACCCCTCAAATCACCTCTGAGCCCCTCATCTGGGGGAACCCCCCAAATCACCTCTGAGCCCCTCACCTGGGGGGAGTCCTCTCAAATCACCCCCGAGCCCCTCAGCTGGGGGGAGCCCCCCAAATCACCCCCGAGCCCCAACTCAGCCTGCTGAGGGCTGACTGAGCCCTCTGGGGTGGGCTGAAACATCTCTGTGGCAGCATGGAGGAGCCAGAGCTGCCCTAGAGAGAGGGGAGAGCAGACAGCACAGACGGGGTTTTCTGGCTCTTCTCTCTCCCAGTGCAGCAAAGGGTTTTGTTGAGTCACCATGCCTGGACTGAGGGTTGCTTTCTTGATAGTCAAAGTCACCATGCCTGGACTGGGGTCGCTTTCTTGATTGTCACAGTCACCATGCCAGGACTAAGGGTCACTGTCTTGCTCCCTGAGGTCAACAGGCAGCATCAGTAGGCCAAGGTTTCTCTTGGATTATTTTAATCACTTCATTGCAATCCTCTTATTTAAATAGAAACACCCCCCCATACACTGTAATTGCACTATAGGATCAGAATCTCACGTCTATAAGTCTAATACTACTCTTTACATATGGCTGGTGCTGACTGTTCAAGAACAAAGATCTTTGAAACTGAACAATGTACCATAATTCAACTCTCAGCCTGTCTCATTCCCATCTAACAGAGATTACTTTTAACCCGAGCAAGTTTGTGCCTCTTTTCATTCTTTTTTATTTGTTCTTGTTTGCTGTTAAAACTGTAGCATCCTTATATCTGACACAAGCTTTGGGCCACGAATATATTTTTTGCTTGGACATTATGGCAGAGTTAATGGTTTTGGTAGGTGAATTTCATAGGTCCAGGTTGCATTGTACCTAACCTGTTCTTGGTTTTTCTAAGGCTGGGATGTACATGTGGTGGTGTAATGTAATCTAAGCCAAACGATAGATACAGCATTGCGCAGCTGCATTTTCTTATGCATGCAAGTTATTCAGTGATGTAATTTCATTATGAACTTTAAGCAAAATAATACATTCTGCTGAAAATGTCTGGAAAAAAGTCCTCAAAATCCCCAAAGTCCTACTGGATATCCCTTGCTTAGGGTTCCAGCTAAACACAGGCTTCATAATGTGTTCAGCCATTCAGGTTTCCACAAATATAGGGGCAGGATATGATCCCTCTCAGAACTGTGTATCTCTGCAAAAATACTAAACAAACAAACCAAAATTAAACAAATAACACCCACCCCCATTGCATTTCTCCTTGTCTCTTTTCCTCACTGCAAGAGAAACCTCATTTTGCATTGCATTCTGCGGAAACTGCTGCACTTTGTGCCTTGTTGGAAGTTTTGCCTGCAGTGAATCCCCTTTCTGTGAGTTTAAATGTAATTCAGTATGAAATCACAGAGGCCCAGCCTGTGGGGAATCTGATACTGTCACTTAAAGTGGTGTGTGAAGAGTAATGGCCATTGCCAGGGATCAGTTTTACTTGCTTCATGGGCCAGACATATCATGTTGTAGTAAATTGTGTGTAGCTGAAGATATTGATTGCAATTAGCTTCCCAAGTACATGAGAGGTCAGATCTATAACGAGGGTTTTTTTTCCCTTATTATTTCTGCCTGGATGATTATCTTTCTATGGACACAGCTCAGACTGGGACTTTATCCCTGACCACTACTGGGCAAGCATGAAGGAAAACTAAGAAAAGCATCACATCATGGAAGATGTATGCATACTAACTTTCTTACTATATGCAAGTCTAACACAGTGAGAGTAGAATATTTATGAAGAAGAAAATCTTGATTTAGGCAATGACCTTCTTTTGACCCATCTAATAATTTCACTTAAATGTGTTAAAACATTTACTTATCTGATCTTACCAGATGCCCTTTATCAGTATAGATCAAGGGAAGGGGTTGCCTTTGCTAAGTCCTTCTGGGAGGTTAGTTTTGTTGCTGCCCACCTTAATGGCCCTGACCTGGGGCTGCCCATGGGCCCAGTTTTAGCTCATTCCTGGTTTTCATGCCCTGCCTGAATTACACTTAGGATAGCTGCTCTCCAGCTCCACAGACATACCCAGCCATGGATGCCCTCTGTTGAGATCCAGGAAGCAGAGAAATCCCAGGACATTAGACCTGTAAGCCAGAACTTGGAATTAAACACAGGGTTTGATCTAAGGCCCTGGGAGAAGCTTCCAAGCTTAGGTGCTAGAATCAAGAATGTAGACTTGTAGTCAAAATAGAGACAAGTTAAGCTAGCTAAAGGAAAGTTCAAAATTTAGAACTTAAGATATAGAGAGAATAAAAATAGCTACAAAGGTGACAAGAAGTCTGTAGAATTGTTTTGTGTGGCAGAACAAGACTGGTTAGAAAAGGTCATGTTATTTCTAGATGAAATTTCTTATTATTGGTCTAATGGTGCAAACATCCAAATTGTCAATACCCTATTAGCTAATAAGTCTTTAAAGGACAATGCAAGAGCCCTGTGACTTCTAGCCATACTTTCAACACCTGTAAAAGACCTCATGCTTTTTGTTCCATGTAGAAGATAAAATAAACTTTTAAGCACTTTTAAGCTTCTGTCTCTTGCCTCATTGAAAGGTTTCCCCATGGAACGGTGAAGGTGGGCCAAGAAGCCTGCAGCCCTTGACCTCACCCTGCATGTTGAGTACCTGGCTTGACCTCAGCCCATCTGGATGGAGGTGCTTGATGCTGTGAGATGAGCCCTGGCTAGAGAAACCCAGGCCCTTCCAGTCCCCATGGGGGTTTTCTGTGGGTCCCAGATCTCAGGCTGCTGCATTACCTGATGTGAATCGCCTGCTATTCTGTAGGGAGCACAATACCTGAAGGAAGAAGGGGTTGGTGTGGTTTTTCCAGGAGCACAGAGTAAACATGCTGATGTTTACAAGATTCAAAGCTAAGTAAATCATCACAGACTTAGGACAAAGTCCTATTTCTCCTAAGCCACAGTAGAAATTTGCTTCTGGGAACAACAAGATAAAGTTGTGTCAATTCCTCCATTCTCTACACCTACATTTGAGGGGTGGGGCTACAACATTTAATGTCTTTGTAAACTGCAAAACTGTTTTCCTGTTTTTTTTGTTTTTTCGGTTTTGTTTGGTTTTGTGTGTGTGTGTGTGTTTGTGTGTGTGTGTGTGTATCTGTGTTTTGGCTTAGTTTTTTTCAGTCCTTCAAATCTACTTTTCATTCCCCTGGCAGCTGAGGCTTCCCAGTCTGTTGTGTGGAGCCAGCAAGGCACTTTAAGGTAATTCCCTTCCCTCGGGGCAGGAAGACTGGAGCACTCACCTGTGCCCTGGCAAATGCCTCAGTGCTTTGGAAGGGAGTGGTGAGCGAGTTGTAGCCAGCAGTTCTACCCCTCTTTTTCTTCCTAAGACTATGAAAGTCTCACACATCCTACGAGATGTGTGAGCTACATCCTCCAAGAGCTTTTCCTTGTGCACAGACCCTCCCTGCTGCATCACCACAACCTGCAAGTATCACTGATGGGGAACCACTGTAAGGGGAAAGGTGAGGGTGAATGTGTTCAAGGAAAGCTAAGAGATAACATGCAGAGGAACCATGAGCTATGCTTTTTGCTGGTCTAAATTATCTAGAAAATATTCTGGAGAAATCTGTCTCTTGATTGCATCTACTTAATATGGTCTCTCTAGGCATGATGTCAGCTGCATAAGCTTTCAAGTATGAACATTTATGCAGACCTTCTCACTAATCCATTAGTCCTGCTGCAAAGCTCAACAAACATTAAATATGTACAAGGTACCTTGAGGCAGGACAAGATTGCTCATTTAAGATGGCCAAAGCACAGCATTTAGATTCCAAGGTGATGTGTAATACCTGTATTAGCCTTTTCATGTTTGCCCCTCTGATTAATTTCTTAACACAGTGCTGAATTTGGAACTGTTGTGGTTTGGGGATTCTTTTCAAGAAGGACATACAAAGCCACAATCTCTTGTGCACTAAAAACAGCCACAGGTGTGATTCTGTATGGAGGGAATTGTGCTAAGACTTGCACCTGCCAGCTCTCAATTTAAAACTTTGATTCTTTTGCCTCTGTGCAGAAGTGAGAAATGTTTTTTACTGAAATATCAGCTGAAATTTCTGTATTTTTACAGAAATGAGAGTCTTTATCTTGTTTGGAAATCACTTGTGTGTATTGTTTTTCCCACACAGACAATCATTTTGAACATATAACATTTGTTATAATTTCCCCTACAAATGCAGCTTGATTTTCTGTAGTGACATATATTTTTGGAGAGGTCATGTGTTTTGTTGCAGGTGAGGTGGGCTTATGGCATTTATAGTTCCAATTCTTGGTATAAACCCTTCTTAGTCCCTCAGGTAGATCTCTTGCTCAGATAAATGTGGTTGATAACTTTTTTTTTTTCAATGCTTGTAGGAGTTCATATTCTGAAGCAGCAGAAATAAAGCATAATTTTCTGAAGAAATACAGCAGCAGTAAGTTCTCCTGTACAAGAACAGTAAACTTAGCTAAGATATTCAGCTCTGCTGCAGATTGTTATAATGTGACAAATTCTGCTCATCTGACATCATGCACCTTTACCTACCTGAGACAGAGATAGAGAGGACATAGTAAGTCATAACAGATTTCCACATTGCAGGTCATCTTCTCTTTATGACAAAGCTCTTCCTCCCCTTGGTGGAGAGGTAAGAGAAATACAGCTCTTCCTCCCTCTTCTGCCTGGTGCTGCTCTTTAGGAATGGCTGGACAAAGAGGACCCACATCCACAGCCCACACTCCCTTGCACCTTGTGTGTTCAAGGACTATTTTGCCTCACCTGAATGATTCAGCTATATCAGCATGTTTCTGTGTGGGGGAGGTGAAGTGCTGATTTCCCTGCAGCGATGTGTGATAAATGAAACCAAGCCTCAGCGTTAAACAAAACCAGACTTGTACAGTGGAAGGGCAAAAGGACCAGCTGAGCTTTGAAGATGAAATAGGAACAATATAGAGAAGTGTTATAAAAGTAGTTGCCTTCAGCTAACATGAGCTGGAAGTTATTTTGTGTTTTGACACTGAGTAGCATAAGTAGTAATGGTAAATTCTGGAGCCTTTGGCTAGGTGCCACTGTGTTTACATTTCCATTTCATACCTCCAAAGGCTTTTCATGCAGGTAAGAGAGAAAAAGGAGCTTTTATGAAACTGTGGAGTCAGCATCCTTTTCTGTTTTCATTAAACCACTTTTTATAGATATATAGATATATATATTATAGATATATAGATATTCTATAGAAGAGCACCTATCCCTGGTCACCTCATATCATCAATTTATCATGCAGGGCCCTGTCATCCTGATTTAGCACAAACACTGAGGCAGCAGGAGCAGGCGAGCAGGAAATCCTGTACAAAGGATGCCTTCAGGGTTTAGGAAATCCTGCACAAAGGATGCCTTCAGGGTTTAGAAAATCCTGGCAGGTTTTTTTGACTTTGCTCCCCATAAGGCCTTCCAGCTGGGGATGGGGCTTCCTTTCCTCACACCTGAGGTGGGGGAAGCAAAGGAGAGACAGAAGGAAGAGTTAGCTGGGATCCTGTTCTCAGTCTTTAACCATAGCTCCAAGCTCTGAAACATTATGTCCTTAAGGCAGATGATAAAGGGATAATTTGGCTTCCAAATTAAACTACCAGAGTTACTGTTGTCTGTGACCTGTATTTTTGGTTTATCTCATTGGAGAAAAGAAAAAAAAAGTATATTTTTCTAGGATGGAATCACTGAAATGAAAGGGAAAAAACCAAAAAGAACTAATGACCAAAAAAGACATTATACAGGATGATTCTACAAGCTCCTCAGTCCATCAAACATCCTTTTCAGACTTACAGGGGACGAAGGGAACCTTCAGAGAAATATAACTCAGAAATCCAGTTAGATGATCTCTGCTCTGGGAATCCAGAGCATCTTCAGTTCATTCCAAGTCCTGAACCTGGTAGGCCGATTTTCTACTGTAAATGTTACATAAGATTTTTGATCACTTTTTAGTGGTAAATTTTTACTTTTAGTTCCAAGGACTATGAAGTTTTATAAACTCTGAGTTTCTGCCTGCAATAATTTTAAAATCTGTTTGTTGAATTCAGGTATGCTTCACAGCCAGGGAATATATGGAGTCTTTGATTTGCAAACAGCAACTAGTGCCTTTAATAGCAATAAGATCCTTACAACAGTATGATTTACATGAGCAAAGGAACAATGTACTGGGACTGCAGGTTTTAGAAACCCCAAACAAGTTAGTGATAGATGGAATCATCACAAAAAAGGTATGCTTTGGACAGAATGCACTACAAAGTGTTTAACCTGAAACAGGTGGTACAGACAGGTGCTCTGCCTGCAGAGAGACTGCACGTGTCATTTGAGCAGCAACTGGTTGAGAAAGATCTGGAAAAAGAGAATCTCCATTCAGACAGTGAGGAGAAACACCCAGCAGCTGGGATACTGAAGCATTGATACAGGTAACCAAGGAAGAAGTGGAGTCTCATCTGGGAGAATACCATTAAATAGGCATCAGTGAGGAATGTCTAGAGAAGGTCTCTGAGGGCTCTGCTAACCCTCTGGTCCTCTATCACAGACCTTGTCAGACTTCTGAGTAAGACTCCTTCAGAGTGAAGGCTGAGACACAGAGCCATATGGAGAACAGGAATTTCTGTCTGTGAAAAAAGTCCCTGTTTAGGGACCTTTACACTTGGCAGAGGTGACAGATGGAGTCACCCTGGGCTCAGACAACACTTATCTGAATGAGCTTAGCTGCAAAAGTGACCTGGAACCTTGTGCTTGGAAGAACACAAGAGACTGCTTCAAGATACCATGAAGCAGCCTCTTAGTGCCTCCTCTGTATGGAGAAGAGGGATTGGGACTCCGGTATTTATAAAAAACTATGGGTTTGCCTTGTCTTTTCCCAAATAAAGCCAAGCAAGCTCTGCAGCAAGTAAAAGAGGCTTGTAGAAAGCATTTTGTGGTCAAAAGTAACGTATGGGCATCATCCATTTGTGCCTGTTTGACAGCTGACGTCTTTGGGAGGCCTCAGCACCAAAACCCAAAACCTGGTCAAGTCTGATAAACAAATTTCTCATGTCAGCAGAGGGCGCATCCTCCTTAACCAAGGGAGGGTCCTCCACCTTCCTGCCAGACTCCACATGCTTGCCCGCTGGGAGCCAGATTTGGAAGGCAGGGTGAAGTGAAAGCACTGGAAACCTGTCTCTGAAAACATTTAGCATGCACCAGGCAGCAGCACCATGCCCTGTTTGTTGTTTTGGTAGAGTTCACGTATTTGCAGAGCAGGCCCAGTCTCTTGTGACAGAGCACTAAAGTTGTTGTTTAATTTCCCAGGATTCTGCCATCAAGGCTGGCTGTGTTTGATACAAGGGAGCGTTTTGTCAGGCTGGTGCCTGTGCTGTCAGAGGCAGGCTATAAATACCCACGTGCTTCTGCATTTCCCTATCTCTCACCCTGTAAGAGGAAATGGGTTCGCCAGTGGTGTTCAGAGGAACTTGTGAAATGACACAGCTGTGCTGTGAAAACACAGCACATCCCACAGCCTTTGCTGCCAGAGGAACTCAGAGGCCAGCACTGAGGGACCCGAGAGCAGGACTGCCCAAGCCATGGAGCGAGAACCCATGCGCATAAGGGAGGGCTACTTGGTTAAGAAGGTAAGTGGGTAGTTTTGGGCTGAGTGGAAGAGAAAACTAACTAACTAACTAACTAACTCTGATCAGGTTGGGAAGGTGTAGGGAAACATACTGTGAAATCTTGGCAAAGGGAATAGTCACAGCCTAGGCTGCACTTAGTTGGGTTAAACATCAAGGAAGAAGAGTGAGATTAAAGAGGTCACATCACCTTGGCCTTGAGACAGTGTGTGGGGCCACAGGCACATCCAGTCTTTGGGAAACCTCTGCTCTGGAGTCTTTTGTGGTACAGCCCATAGAATAAAGCCTTTACTTTTATTTAAATCCACAGTGGCTTCCATTGGCAGAGCAACTACAAGGGGAAATGAGTGGTGGTCAGAAAAATAACAACGATGTTTAACTGTGCAGTAGGATGGATGTGGTTGTGGTATGTTCCCCTTGAAATGCAAACTGGAGTTATTTTAGCATCAGTCAGACATTCCCTGGCAGCTCATATCATCCTTGGGTATCACGTGAAGAGTGATTCATTGAACATAAAATGTGATTTACTGATGCAGGGCAGCATGTTTAATACCTGGAAGCCAATGTGGGTTGTGCTCTCGGAAGATGGAATTGAATTCTACAAGCGGAAGGCCGATAACAGTCCCAAAGGGATGATCCCACTAAAAGGAAGCTCTATTCACAGCCCATGCCAAGATTTTGGCAAAAGAATGGTAAGTACTTTCTTAATAAAAAGAATTGACAGTATACTTACACTTCTGGAAGCACTGAAAAGGCAAAAGGCTGGTGGCTGCAAATTCCGTGCACTCATCCTGGTGGTGATTCTCACTTGCCTTAGGTCACAGGCAGGTTTGGAATTGTGCACTGTTTGAATTCAGGACACTTCAAGAGGACTAATTCAGAAAGCATTTGGGGTGTTGGTTGGTTGGTTGTTTGTTTTTTATTAAACTTCTGCGTCTCTCAGAGAGCAGAACTAAATTTTATTGGTGTGAAGGCATTTTGCAGCTGAATGGCAACAATTTCTGTATAAATATAAATCTAATTGCCACAGAATGAAGCTTTGGGAAAGTGTTTTGTGAGCAGGAGAAGCATTTATTTATTGCAAAGGAACAACTGGCTTGCTCAGACAAGAAGGAGATAAATGCTGTGACACACATATTTTGTTGCAGGGTTTCTGAAAAATAAAATGTTGTAAAACAGAATTTCTCATTTGAGCAAAGAATCATCTCGTTAGTCATTTATCATTTTGTCAACTCAGTTTCATCAAATAGGCATCACATCCCCAGGAATTCCTCTGACAAAGGGGTCCCCCCAGAATCTGGAACATTATCCCACCACAATTTAAAGAAATTTACCACAGGGATGCCTGACTAAAGATAGAAGTCTCTGTGAGAGTACTGGAAAAACAGAAAGTGTGAGAGACTGCTGAGACAGTGAACTTTACTTTTTCATATGAGTAAAGTGAGGATAATTAAACCTGTCCTTAGGTTTTGTAGTAAGTGGAATCAGGATCCCTTGTGTCAGATTTGGGCCTGCTGACCTGGCTTTTTCCTTCTTTTCTTTCTTCTAGTTTCTTGCTTTCCTTTTTTACTTTTTTTTTTTTTTGGCAGGGGGGGGGGTTGTTTTTTTTTGTTGTTCTTGCAGAACCCATATTTATATGAAAAAAACCCACCTTGATTCTTACTAAGTCTTTGTCGACTTACATCTGTCAAGAGAAAGGGCCTGTTAACTTCCAAGCTGTCTTTGAGGCAGCACAGAAAAAGGATGGGGAAGAGAATAAAGATTGCTGTTAATCCTGTGCTGATTATCTTATTAACAAGCCTCAGCACAACACTCCTTCCTCTATACATGAGGTATGAAGGGCACTGAGTTCAACAGTATCACAGATCTACATTATAATGGTCCAAATTAAGTTTTTCTCACAAAGCATTCTTTTCCAAACAGTTTTGCGTTGGGTTTTGTTTTTTTCCTTTAACTCCCAGAAAGGCACTGCCATCAATATTGTTTCACAGTAGGTGCTTGAAAATGTCAGTAAGGTATTTACAATAAAGGAAAAATAATTCACCAGCATATGGGACAACAAAGGAGGCATAGAGGTCTGAAGTATCTGATGTCTGCTGCAGGCAGAGTGAGAGAGATCCTCACCTGCCCAAAGGGTGTTTTTGGGATGTACCAGTCTCCAGAAGATGCATTCTATCTGTGTGGAAGGGTGATAGTCTCTGAAGATCATTCCTTTGACTGCACTGAGTTTTATGTTAGGCTTCATTTTATATTAGGTGTTTACATAAGGAGCTTTACATTATGTTTCATTTTAGTTCCTTCCTGGGATCTTTTCTAAGGGATAATAAAGACAAAGAGAGACCCAGAGGCTGAGGCACCCAGAATGGCTTTTCATAAATGAAATTTGCTGCAGGTTTTGGTGAACTCAGTGCAAACAATCCAAATCACTTCAGCAGGCATTGGAGCAGATCCTCCATCTTGAGGTGGTGAGATTGTTCTGCAAGTCCATAGACCATTAGATGGAGATGGATTTTCTCTTAAAATTTGCATTGTTTAAATAGTCAAAAAATTGAGCATGCTCATTCATATGAGCAAAGCTATCACCAGGATTGTTCTTACAAGTAGTTACTGCCCAATATGATTAAACCTAAGTTTCTACATGTATTCCTTGAACATGTAGTATCTTTATTTTTGCATGTTACATTTTACAGCTTTGCTGTACTGCTGAATTCGATGTCCCTGCATTCTGTTCTGGCTTCCCACTGGCTAGGTGTCAAAGGATACAGTTATTCCTCTTATGGGAATTATTCTGGTTCTTAAGTTTCTACAGCTGGAAATGAAAGTATATTTTTAAGACAGGAATTCTGTATGGTGAATAGGGGATAATTCTCATTGGGTCAGTTTTAAGTATAGTCTCATCTGCCTGAGGCCAGTTTGGAGCAGGGACTATTGGGCCACAAACAAACTTCTGTATTTCTCTGGTCAATTTTTTGAATCAGCTTGTGTATCTGCACCAGGACCTCGTCTGAAAGCTCAGAGCACATCACCACCATGCTTTGTTTACTACATCAATTGCAAAATGCAGGTGCTGACAGGAAAAGAAGCAATCTTGGATTTTTTAAGCACAGATAAAGGCTATTCAGAAGGGACTGCAACTGCATATTTTGAAATTGTATTTCAAAATGCATTCACCACTGTTTGCTGTCCTTGATTTGATGCTTGATCATTGTTAATATAACAGAAATTCTGATATTCTTCAGCTTTTTCCATTTCCCCCATGGTTTTCTTGTGGATAGCATTATCATGTTTGGTTGCTTCTAGTTAGATTAATCTCTCCCAATTTAAACCACCTAAATGTCTGTATTTAGTTTAGTCTAATGATCTAATTTCCCCAAAAACACAACCAGATATGCATCATCAGAGGGAGGCTTGGTCACATCTAGGACTGGACACTCAACTGCTTTACCACTTTCAGAGGAAGCCTGGAGGTCTATCTAGCTTACTGGCCTAACTTTGTAAATGCTGAAAAGAAAGGGCTTTGCCAGTCTTCTCTGTGTGCTGAAAATGAAAACTCTTCTTTAGCATTTCACTGTGTGTTGCTTCTCAGCTCTTTGAGAAGGCTGTTTTTTCCCTTTGGTAAGAAATCTCGCCAATGCTTTGGTATTTCATTCTGTTAATCTGGAGTGCTAGCTTGAGTGTTGAATATTGGGATTTGGATAGATCTGTCTATTTGCTTTTCTCATGCACTTTACATTGATTTTTCAGCATGTAGGTCTTTCCTGCATGATAGAAAAGGTGAGTATTGCTGGAAATATGAACAATATCAGATAAGAAAAGGTTACTTTTCTATCTGAGATGGATTTTTGAGGTCTCATTGCTTTGTAAGTTTGAAATGTATCTTCTATGAAATTCAGTTGGACTTCTGCACAATTTCAAAGTGTCAGAATAGAATTTTTCCTGTTGGCCACAGTCTGGAAAATGTTTGTGAGGGATGTTCAGAAAAGTATCATTTACAAACATGGACTTCATCAGACTCATTCAGTGTGTTGACTTCACTGATGTAAATTTGCTGCTCTTTGACAGTAGCCTTTGCTTGCCTTGCCCTCATTAAGTCATGCAGTTGGTTTGTGGCTTAGCTTGGCATTTTTAGACACCTGCTGAGTCAGAACCTGTGATAGTTATTATAACACAACTACAGAACAAATTAGTGTCACTCATGGGAAACTATATTTTAGAGGAAGTGGAAACCTGACTAATTAGATCCAGATTTTCCATCCAGAAGTTCACTGGATGGAAATGAGTTTAAACAGTGTGAACTTTATTGGAGAGTTTTGGAAGTTTCTTTTTTTTGTTTTGTTTTGGGGTTTTTTTTCAGGTTGCTGTTATTTTTTTCTGTTACAACTATCTCTAGATGATCTATTCTCATTTTTGGTAAATAAAGTCTTTCCATTGTTGCTAGTGTGTTTAGATAGGTGATCCTAAGGTGTAGCCAAGGGTTGGATGTGTCATCTCCCTACTAAGCTGTTAAAGGTTTACCAGGCTGCAAATATACTCAGGTACTCTCCAGTATAAAAAAAGGGAACTTTTTTCCCCTTGTGAGTCAGTAGCTGAATATGATGTGGGGAATTTTTCCTCCTTCAGACTGTTCATGTGTCTCTAAACATTAAAACAAATTTACATCCATTTTAAGCCTGCAGGGGCTGGGTGCTTCTGATGCCTTAGGATTTTAATTTTTATATTTTTCAAATCCTGTACTGCTTTAGTGTATAACTCTAAAACTCCATATAGAGTGTTAGCTACTGTCTTCACATTTTGGTCAGACACAACAATTCCTCTAGGCCTGAAGCTCAAGGACACCTCACTGTCTCAGGCCCCAAAAGTATAAACAAAAGTGTGTGGGGGGAAGCAAACTGGGAGTACATGACTTCATTAGCTGAAGCTGTAATTGAGAGGATTAACCCCTGATATGTAAATGCACCAAACTTATATCTGTCTGAAAAACTCATGACCATTGTCCATCTTGGGTGCAGCCTCTCAGAGGCTTCTGACTGCCCAAGGTGTACTTATTGAAGGTCTTTAATAAATACCCACTTTTGTTGTCTTAATCTTGTCTAGCCCTTGTTCCAGGTAGCCACTCCAAGGCATCACTTCAGCCTTTCAGCTGTGTTGAACTTCGCAGCAAAAGTCAGAATCAACAGCTGTACTGGTGCCACACACACCTTGGGTGTGCTGGCAATGTCAGGATCAGTCACAACGAAGTAACAAAAGGATTCAGTTATGTGCAGTGCTTGTTCATGGTTTTCTTCAGAGTTTCTATAATTTTACTGTGTCTCTAAGGCACTTTCCATAGTCCTTAGGCAAAGGTAGGCTGTATGTTGTGGTGGTACTAGCTTAACTGTGCCCCACTGGCTACACCCAACTTAAAAAGTAAAAACAAACTCCCATAATTCATCATTCCAGTTTGTCTTCAAGCTCACTGTGGCCAAGCAGCAGGACCACTTTTTTCAAGCTGCCTACCTGGAGGAGAGAGATGCCTGGGTGCGGGATATCAAGAAAGCAATTCATCGCATAGACGGTGGCCAAAGGTTTGCCAGGAAATCCACAAGGAAGTCTATCAGATTGCCTGAAACAATCAATTTGAGGTTTGTTCTCATAGCCCTGCTCCCCCATTTACTTCCATCTGCAGTCAGTGGGTCAGACAGGTAACCTTGGTCAGGAAGAACAATGAGCCTGTCTGTCCATGGATTCTCTCACAGCCCTTTCTGCACAACCAAAAATTTCAGTTTGTCCAATGTGTCAGAAATGAGCTAGCAATCAGAACTGGGAAGCTCTTTTTTAATATACTATTATTTACCAAAACATGCTTATTTATCAATGGTTTTTAATGATAAAGAGATTTCTGGGCATACTACAGTGCAAGAGAATATGCTAGCCAAAGTGGGACTCTTCCAGGAGAAGCATTTTATACAATAAATCATTTATTGCAAAGATATTTTAGACCTTTTGTTTGCTCTCCAAAGAAATGCTGATGTTAATCTAGTTTTTCATGAGGGGACTGTGGTACCTGCCAAAGAACATGAAACTGGCAAAGGGAGAAGAAGAGATAAAGGGAAGCAATCAAAGCTTCTAAAAATCATGGATGGCTTATTTTCTGTCTCTGAGCTGTAAACACCAAGATAAAAATGAGTGTGAAGTGTTCTTGTAAGACAGCAAAACCATACAGGGCCAAGATTGTCTGAGAGCATTCAGGCTTTGGGACAGGGACAGATTTTCTGCTCAGCCCAGGACCTTTGGGTGAATAGAGAGCAGAGCAGTGAACTCTCACGCTGGGGCTGTGGGGCCCTGTGAAAGTGCCTCAGCAGTGGCTGTTCCTCTCTTCACGCTACAGTCACCACAAGTAGTTGCATTCTCAAAATAGGGAGATGTGGTGAGCCCTTTGTGCACTCCGCCCTCTGCTCCCACAGCTGTGAGGCAATGCAGTGAGACCCCCAGGCTTTGCAACCTGAATTTTTCAGGAGATGCAGGAGATGAAACTAAGCCGTGTTGCAGCTGTGCAGAGAGCCATGTGCCAACAAAATGTGAAGCTCCCATGAATGACAATGACATTATTGTACAAACTGGCCAAACCTCTTTATTTGCTAACAGTTTCTGTGGTTCTTTTTATGACCAGTGCTTTGTACCTCTCAATGAAAGATCCTGAAAAAGGAATAAAGGAGTTGAAGCTGGAAAAAGATAAAAGAGTGTTCAATCACTGCTTTACAGGTAAGGAGCTCCTGTCCCTATATTCCACACAATAAAGGGAGCACAAAGTTGAAAAACTAAAGAGATGAAAGCTCTAAGCTCTGTAGACCACAGAGAAGTTTGATATTTTCTTGACTAATCCAAGAGATGCTCAAAGGATGTATCTTGGAAAAGTGTTCAGTTATGGCCATGGTAAACAAAGGAGAAGGATGAAATTTTACCAGTGTCAGAAAGATTGAAGTAATCTTTTGAATAAATTGTAGTGTGAAACAAATAAGTACAGAATAATTATTCCATTGTGAATTTTTCATCACCAAATGGTGTCCCATTGTAATTCCTGTTCCTCTCCAGGTCAAATCTGTGTTTGTGCTCAAAAAGACATTGATGTAGCACTTGAGGACATTGTTTAGTGGTGGGTTAATGGTTGGACTGATGATCTTGGAGGTCTTTTCCAACCTTAGTGATTCTGTGATTCTGTGAAAGTCACCCGGTTTCCAACAGCATTATGTTAGTTGCATAGCAGCCTGGAAGGCTGCCTTTTCCAGGCTTGGCTATCCTTAATACCTCCCCAGCCCCTGTCTTTGAGGCTTCCTAGCTCACCCCTGCATCCCCTCCCAGCTCTCTTCTTCCTCAGGAATGGTGTTTGAGAGCTGTCCTGGCCCCTGCCATCAGCTGGAAGGGCTGTGCCTCCCGGGATGGCCAGGAACCTCCCTAGATTGGCTCCCCATGCTGTTGCTAAGAACATTTTTCGGGGGACTGATGAATACATGGCGGAGGCTTGTTTCCTGTGTACTTTTAGGCTTCTTCATGCCTGTCTTGGTTTGAGGCTGATGTTTCATTCCTTTGTGAGCAGGCAGCTGTGTGATTGACTGGTTGGTGTCCAGCAGCTCCGTCCGAAATCGCAAAGAAGGTCTCCTGCTTGCCTCCTCCCTCCTGAGTGAAGGCTACCTCCAGCCTGCTGGGGACACGTCCAAGGCAGCTGCTGAGGGACTGTCAGACACCCCCTTCCTGGATCTCAGTGATGCCTACTATTACTTTGTGAGCATTGTATTCTGGTTTGTGGTTGTCTCAGACTTAGTGATGCGCTGCTTTTCTCATGCTTCTTAAATCCTGGAGGAAAGACTGCATGTAAATGGAGAAGTGTATCTTAATTGTCTTCTTCCTGTGATACTCAGAATGAGCCTGCTCACTTTAATAGCTGGAACCAGGACAGGTTGGCTTGTTGGTTTTTTTTTTCTGGCACTCTTCTAAGTGTGAATTGAGTGCTGAGACCAAGCTGGGTTCTTTTTAACTTAGACTTTGTTCCTGGTAATTGTACTGGTGACCAGAATTCACCCATCTGTTTCCCTGTTGATTCAGTGGAAGACAAGAGAGTAATTCATTATCACATGGCTTCACAGAGTGGCAGAAGCTACAAACCCATTTTTGTGCAGAGCCATCGAACCTGTCTCAGTGTGAGTGTGCACACACACAGCTTGCCTGTGAGCAAAGAAGTAAAAGTTTTTAATATCCCCCAGTAAGCTGTCCTGGGTGTCATACCCAGCCTTCCCCATTTATTACTTCATATTCTGTGGACTGATTTGAAGTACTTGAAATATCACAGTCAAATACTGTTTGAAAGATATTTGGCCTATGGACTTAGGCTAACAAAAAAAAGTATGCCTTCTCTGAAATGAAAACTAGTTAATTGGTATTACAATTCTGTTTCTATTTACCACATAGAATCGCTTGGCTTCAGCAAAATGACTATTGTGTGTTTTGTTAGGGAGACTTTACCTGTTCAGCAGAGACCCTGCTGGTAAAGGCAGCCTTGTGGCCTCCTGGGATGTTTCTTGTAGCAGCCCCTGTGTACCCTGCTTGTTTTGGATTATTTTTAGTTTGATTCAATAGCAATGTGGTGTGAGAAGGCCACAGTAAGTCAGTGTCTGTCTTGGTATCATAGAAGTGTAGTCCCAACTCACACTGAAATATGTCCATGGTGATTTGGAGAGCTCCTCAGCTTCATTGGGAGGCTTTTACAGTAAAATGTTAGATTATTTAACAATAACCATAGCATAATAAAACAACAACAACAACAACAATAATATTTTCTTCAGGGTGGCAAAAAACAGGGTGGAGGGAAGCCAAAAGAAGCCAAATTGGTGCATCTACATAAGCTTGCAGCAACTGTGTAACTTTTGGAACAATTCTTTTGTGGTCTTGCAGCCAGACAGTGGATTTTTCTGTGAGGGATATTCCAGTGATGATGATGTGGTCCTAAAAGAAGAATTCAGAGGCACAATTGTCAAACAAGGATGTTTGCTGAAACAGGTCAGTATTGCCCATGTCACTATCCTGTCACTAGGATGATGTCACATGGGTGCAAGACTACTCTTTTACACTTAAAGACTTCAGGTAAGAGAGAAACTACCCTATGGCATCTCCACACTTGGCAGGTTCCATCTCTGTCCCTCTTGCCTTTGCACAAGGAACACTTGTTGTAGCATGGCAGCAGGACTCTGGACAAATACTGCAAGGGTTACTGCTCTTACCACAAAATAAAACAGTTGACAGTTTTAATTGGGAAAGAGTCCTAACACAGAAGATGTGACAAGTCATTGGTACAATGCAAAACTGAACTCAGGTAAAAAAGTTGCCACTCCTGTGTCCTCTGGACACACAACTGTGCCAGTTTTCATGGACTTTTTCAGCATGAGCAAAGGAGTTGTTTCAGTCACTAATGTTTGATGTGTAAGACAGAGGATAACTGGATACCTTCCTTTCCAGCAAAACTTTAAGCAGTACAGTGAATGTCACATTTCCAAGGCCATTGCAAGTAGACATTAGTGAACTGAAGGCAAAATCAGGATTCTTCAAAGAGTAAAATGGGTCAGGTGGAAGGGACCTGCAACAATCCTCTGGTCCAACCACCTGATCACTTCAGGGCTGACCAAGGGTTAAATCACATTGTTAAGGGTTTTGTTGTCCAAAAACATTTGACACATTGACAGACATGGTGCACTGACCACCTCTCTAGGTAGCCTGTTGCAGTGTTTGACCACCCTCTCTCTAAAGAAATGTTTCCTAATACTGAGTCTGAACCTGCACTGTTAAAATAGTCCTTGAGAGCCTAAGAACTTTTTGGTGGTGCTCACATGTATTTCTCTTGTTTAATCGGTTTACTCAAGATCAGTGGAAGAAATTAGACCCACACCTTGCTGCTCTTTTACTCTGTCACATTCGTATCAACCTAGTTAGCAAGAGCTTCCGTTCAAACAGCAGCTAATTGGGGAACTTGTGTTTTGAAATGCCAGAGGAAGTGATTTATGACATTCTCCCACCAGTGTCAGTCTGCACTTGGTTACCCTCAGTGAGTTGTGGGTCGTTGCTTGGAAGGGTCATTGCTTCAGGGAAATGTTTTCAAACCTTCCACACCCCTCCTTCTCAGTCATGAAAATGGGCCATGAGGCACCTACATCCATATTTCTGCCTGAGCTTCTCAGCCATGAGCCCTCCAGGCTGTTTAAGCTAGATAAGCAATTTTTTTTTGTTGCTTTTTTTTTT
>VXBQ01004655.1:190096-203638 GCA_013400175.1 Phainopepla nitens
TTTTTTGTTATCTTTGCAGGGACAGAAAGACTTTCCGCTCATCTTTGCCAACAATACAGGGTACCTTCCTGCAAGGCACTTTGCAGCCATGTTTTCTAGCAAGCAGTTAAACCCAGTTCTCACAGATCTCACATGAAAGTCATAACTACCAGACTCTGTGATATGTTTAGGGGAATCTCCCATGTTGAAGCTCCTCTACTTTGCTCAAAAGAAAAAATAAAAAGAGAAGGCAGTTTCATAGTCCAGTTCTTGTGCAAAAGATTAGAATGCAGAAAAGGCAGATTCAAGTCCTACTCCAGTGAGTATTTCCTGTCCAGAATATTCAGGTTTTTTTCCCTTTTGTATTTGCCTGTCCTCTCATGTGTGGGTAAGATTTGCATGCAGGCAAAGCAGCTCCGTGACATTCCTGGTTTGGAATTTTCCTAGGGACATCGGAGGAAGAACTGGAAAGTGAGAAAGTTCGTTTTAAGAGATGATCCTGCATATCTTCACTATTATGATCCTGCTGGAGTAAGAGAGATTCATTTTATTTCCCTGTTTGTTTTGAATCCAGTGCACTGTAAAAGTACCTGAGTGGAGTATTTGCTTGAGAATGTGACAGGGAAGATCAGGCAGGACAGTGGGACTCTTTGTTCTTACATGGCCTAGCCACCCTCTGGAAAAGCAGAGTGAAGGATAGATTCTGGGGCTGTCAAGTCAGGGTGGCAACCTGCACCTGGGAACAAGGAACATTGAACTGTCATTTCACCTCTCATCTGTGATTAATTAGAATTAATGTGTACTCCCACTTGATCAAAACAAATTAGGTCCTAAGTGCAAATGAGCACAATACAGCAATTTTGCAGTTTATATTTGAGTAATTTGCTGTGCCAGGCTGAGACATGGCATCCCATTTCTTGTGTATTTCTAATGGGTCCATTCCATGCTAAATGCTCTGCAGATCTTGAATTCTAAATCACAAGAGATTCCCTGTTTATTTGTAAGCCTTTCTCTCCCCACACTCCCAACCCTTCATGTCACACACAGACTGAAGACCCCCTGTTCTCTCAGGTGAGACATACTAAGTAATCAAGTGGTTTTGTCTCCATTCTGGAAATGTAGCCATATATTAACATGCTACTGGTTTCAGAAGTGTTGCCTTTCATTTTGATTTCATGTCCTCCCCAGGGAGAAGAACCACTGGGAGCAATTCACTTGAGAGGCTGCGTGGTGACAGCACTGGAAGATATGCCAGACAGTAAGGAACCATATTGAATGAGCTCTCTAATAAGTTTTTGGCACAACCCCCCACCTTTCAATCTGCCTAAAACACGAGTGTTTTTTTATTCCAAAGCAATCTATATACAGTGATTCAGTAATTCTAGTAACTGGTATCTCTCTTGCTGTCTGAATTAATGGGGAAGGGTACTGTGGTAAAGGTAGCAATAGGGAATCTTGTGTATTGTCAGTACTTTAGAGAAGGCTGCTCAAAAGGATGACCCAAACCCTGTGTTAGGATTACTGGCCTTTAGGCAAAGTAAGCTGAGTTTGATCTCTTTAGTTAATGAATTTGGGATGGAAGCTTCATGTTAGAAATGGTTATGCTGACAAATTGTTACTATCCACCTTCTCTTCCCTCCCAAAGCTAGAAGATGTGGGAACAGAAATGGTGTTGCTGCAAGGACCAAGAAACAGTAATTTCATGCATTCTCCTCTCCACAGGAGAGGCTGGCTGTCATATCCAGCAAGAAAGTTTGTTGAAACAGAACAAACTTTTATTTTCTCAGAAAAGAAACAGATGGATGTGACATAAACTTCTTGTTATTGTAGCTGGCAAAGCATGGGAGGGTTTGGGGAATATGATCTGTCTGCAGGATTGCAGATCCCTCCATGATTTGAGACCAACAAACCAGAGACTCCTGAAGGTGAAACGTGCAGAATTCATGAGTGGTTTCTCTGAGAGAGAGACTCATCTCTTGGACCCAATCTCTGTGAAGGCCTGATCAGGCTCAGCTGTAGACAGAAAGGAGATCCCCTTACAGTGTGTAAAGGAGGAAATATTGGAAGTACAAGACTTTTTTCTCTCATTGCTGACTTTCTTATTTTTTCCCTGTAGCCAAGAAGTATGATGCTGACAACATCCTCTTTGAAATCATCACAGCAAATGAAATCCACTATTACTTGCAAGCAGCCTCATCCACAGAGCGTACAGAGTGGATCAAAGCAATCCAGTCAGTTGCTAGGACTGGTAAATGAAGATGATCTTCCAACAAGAAGACAGACAAATTAAATTAGTAACTCAAAACAGAATTTAGCATTTCACCAAGAGAAAGCAGTATCATCCCAAAGGGCTTGTGTGTTGGGATTGAGGACTGGGTGGAATTTCACTTCTATAGTGGGCACTAACAAACTAACATTTTTCCACTTGTGTTATGGTAATATTTTACTAAATTATAACATAGAACATGCCATATTAGTGTGTGTTGCTTAGAGTAATCAGTCTGCCTTGAGAAGGCTGTAGCTGTTGCCACAGCTGCTAGTGGGAATCTCACCATTAACAGGGGACAGAGTCATGTCAGTGACACAGAGGAGCTCAGTTAATCACCCTCTTCAGCCTGTGATGTGTTTCAGGATTTTCATGTATTTCAGTCTTCTCCAGACAATTTTTACACTTTCTTCTTTACCAGATCTTGTTGCTGCTTGTTCACATATACAAATAATGCCATAGATATAAGGAAAAGAAGTCAACTCATTTGGAAACTTGATCCACTCCTTTATAATGTGTGACTAAGGGGAAAAATACAGACAACTATGGAAATACCATGTGGAACCAAGCATAACTCCATGACAGCAGTATGAGGAAAAGTCTTTCCCCGCAATATTTCAAACAAAGCAATCTCACTTCAAACTCCACATCACCCAGTTTTAAACCTTGGCAAATTTCTCCACAAGAATCTGCCCCGAGACCATTTTTTCCCTTTATTTAGGTCTACAAAGCAGATACTGGGTTGTCAAGTACTGTACTCTATTTGAATTAAGAATCTTGCAGGAGAAGGGAAAGGATGCATGGGTTGGTTACTTGAACTATTGATTGAAGTGGTTTTGATTAGGTTTTCCTTTTTAACCTCCAGCAACATGCTCAGTCCTTGATTCTGTACCTTAGTAATATAACAGAAACCTTGTGCTTGTAACAGAAATAAATGTTTTTATTTGATAGGGTCAGTTCATCTGATTAATCCTTGCATTTTTGTCTGACTGTATATCAAACAAACTTCTAAGTCTTAAACCCTAAGAAGGAGTTGAAAATTAAGTTAATGTCAGATTGTGCATGTCGGAAACTTCAAAATCTTTAAAACTCTGTTCATAGATCTAATAAGGTACCTTATCCTTAAGAATTCTTATTGGGATCTCTTCCATCTAAAAATAAATGCAGAGCTAAAGCTTTGCTTCAGTTGTACTTAATTATACCTGTAGCTGAGCTAATGAGCCTGAAGCCCTGTTGCCTTGCATTACTTATCCCAAAGAAAAAACAGCCTTGCAGGAGCAGCAGGCTGAGACACTGCATCATCATGTCCACTTAAGCTGGCCAGCAGAAATCAGCTTCTGGCAGGCATTTCCTGTCTCTCATGCAAGCTGATAGCATCGTTGAAGTCTGATGTGTCATTCTGAGGAAGGAAGACTCATGGTAAAAAGACCCCCTGCTTTCTTGATAATTGCTGCTTGTTGCTGCTTATTTTTGCTTTCAGAGCTCACTAACCCAAAAATACCCAAGGGCACAGGAAAAGAGAAAAAAACAGCCCACAAAACCAAACAACAGAAACTTGTCCAAAGGAGGGACATGACTGCCACAATTTAATAAAACTAAAATGTTTTACCTTATCATTTTAATTTGTGCCCAGTCCAAGGTATGGCTGTCCACCTTTGAGTGGTGTTTTCTCAGGCAGAGGATGATAGTCAGTGTATTTATGGAAGAGCTCTTATGTTTGTACCCTCCTGTATTGTTGGGGTCTCTAATCTCATAGGCAGTGCTTCAGAAGACACGTTTCAAGGGTTTCTAGGTGCCTCTGCTTCTTGGCAGCAGTGAGAAGATCCTGTCCAAGGGAATTCAGTATTGAAAAGCAACTACATGTCTACCAGAGACAATGAGGCCAGCCCAGTAACTCAGAAGGCATGGAAGAGGCACAGATCCTGAATACTGGCACAAAAAAGAGAGAGACATCTCTCTGTGCAAGGAACTACTAAATAAAAGGGAGAAAACAGAAGAGCAGACCTACATGAGTCATGCTTCCTCTAACTTTCACCCTCTAACTATTTAAATCACACTTCTACTACACCCTCAGCAATTACTACATTAATATCAGTTCCTTTTTTACTTATAAAAAAAGAACTAGTCTAAATGACAACAAAATAAACAAACCACCGTGGATAAGGATTGTATTTATAATTTTCAGTTACTGTAAGACTTGTATAATATAATCTCATATAAATATCCTCTTAAATTCATGTTTGTCTTGCCACAGCTTGCACTGAACAATTCTTCCCTTTTCTGGAACACTGCCTAGGGCTTAGTACAGTCAGGGTCACATTTTTGGGAATGCTGACTAACCATGCACCCAGAAAAACACCCACACAGACACAGCACTCCTACTTCCATTTTAAAAGGAAGTTTAAAATAAAATGGTATGAAGCAAACCACAAACACAGATGCTGAAAAAATAATAACCCCAGCCCAACAAGCTTTCAATTACAGCTGTTAGTACTTCTTATAATCCAACAGACAACACATATGGAGGTAGTTTGGAGTTAATATGCCTCCAGCATTTTTTCAAAGAGCTGTTTACTTTCCCTGCCCCACAGCTTTCTTCTGAAGGGGTGATGCGACTTTGTTGATAAGTGTCATTATTTTGGTGCTTTTCTTTACAGTGCGCTGCCTTTGCTTTTTATTTGAAAGAATAGTTAACAAAAAGTGTGAAAGAACTACTGGACATGTGTTTTAGTAACAGAAGTTTACTTAGTAATATTTAATCAAAGTTTGTTCATAAAGATGAAAAAAACTCGTTAACGCCTCTGAGGTATCTAATGTTTACTGTCAAACCTCTCTTCTAGGAAAGTTTTTATTTTCATTTCTTTTTGCAATACTACATATAACTCTTCAATGCAGTAGTATTTCTTCTGTCTTTGGCTTAGAGTTCACTTTAATACAAAAGTTAAACACCTATTTTTCCCCCAAAATTTGTTCTCAAATATTTGAGAAGTTATTTTAAGTTTAAACTACTTGCTTCACAGGGCTCTTGGTTAGTGCTTTTCACTGTTGGAAGCGTTCTTCCATTTGTTCTGAGTTCAAGTGTGGGCAACACTAAAAGGCAGAAAAAAATTCCTTATATAATCTTTTTGGTGAAGGCCAGAAACATTTTAAGTAGGGTGAGAGTTTTGGGGGGAGGGCAGTGGAGTGGAAATGGGTTGGGTTTTTTGGTTGTTCTTTTTCAGTTTGTACCTTTTAAAACTGTAGGAAACTATAGGAGGAACTTGAAAAAGCAAAATGATTGATCAGAGTCCTCTGCAGGTTGTTGGTATTTCTGTGGGGTGCCTTCAGTTTGTGTTTTGAAAAGTGCATGTATTTTTTTTTTTTTTTTGTGAACTGTGATCTTGCCATTGATGTACAGAGAGATTTTTCTGTCCTCAAGGTGAACTCTGACTGAAAATAAGGTGCTTCTTTTGTTGTTACTCATCAGACTTCTTGAAATAGAACTTCTTATTCGGCTTCAAAATAGGGTTGGGAGGGGATTTTGATGAGAACATAGCACTTCCTGCTTTGCATTTAGAACCAAAACTGAAGCTTTCCATACTTTGTTTCTGGTTCTTGTAGATAGTTTATTTTTTTTTTCCTTCCAGTGGGGTAAAAGGGAGACTAAGACTGTATGAAAGGTGAGTAAAATGCTGCTTTTCAAGCTTCATTGGCTTTTCATGTAAAATGTAATGGGCTCTTCACTCCCCTCCATGGACTCTGCCCTTTTTTTAAGATGGCAATGTCTTTCCCTCCTTCTCTTCAACTCATTAAAAGATGACCGAGTGGGAGGGAGGAAAATAATCAAAGGGAAATGCTGATAAAACTGATGGAATTTTGCTTCCAGCACTTGAAAGGGACAGAGATGATGTTAGTATTTTTTAAAATTTACCTTCAGTATGTCTTTCACCAAAATTTTGAATATTAATGAACTGGAGTGATCAAGGGAGAGGAAAGATACCTGGAGATTGACTAGTTTAATTTAAAAAATCCCAAACAACTAGACACCCTATTCTTCCTACATCTTCAAACACTGATATAAAAAGGACACTGAGAACTCTCTTCTTAGAGTATTGCCATTAGCCCCCTCTCTTTATCAAATATACTAGAACAGCCTACTGCAGACTAATAGAGTAGCAATTATGTAAATCAGTCTATGATCACTCTTTTCATGTACCTGCTTCCATATCATAAGGAAAAGTCTGAAAAATCCTTTCTTAATCACTAAAGTATATCAAAAGAAAATCAAGAAACCATCCCTTTTGTCCTCCATTGCTTCTGCCATCTGTTGATGTAGGTATCCTGTTTTTGAAAGATTAAGTTGCTGTGTTTCCCAGGTACATGATGGTTAAAGTACAGTAACAAAATCAATGCACATGTGTGAGATATTTTTGAATAATAGGAAGAGTTATTTAGATCAGGCTTTTAACACTCTTATGTAGTTTTTTGCTAAAAGTATTTCATGATTCTGGTATACAACTGATAAAATAAGATTGGTTTTTTGGTTTGGGTTTCTCTTAATTAATATTTTTACTTAAAGGAATGGTTTCTTTCCCAAGTTACATCTTCAATTTTCCCTTTCTTCTCTTCTGTCCTCCCCCACATATCCTTCTTCTTATAACTATTTTGACCTACACATCCTAAAAGACAGCTTGTGTTTCTGCCTTTAGGCATCACAGACTGGATCTTGGATGAGAAAACATAAATGCCTAGTGTCATTTTAGAATTGCTACAACATACCATGTGTTCTTTAGTCACCCCCTTAAAACAGTAAAATAGTTCCTCTCACCTCCTGATACTTGTGAGAAATGTAGTTGTTCCATGGATATTGGGTCCCTGTTTGAGCAGGTCCCTAGTGTTGTTATCTCTAAGTACACATGTTAAAATTACTGCATGTTAAAATTACTTTAAAGAGCAGTATAACTTAGTGAAACAAATTCTGGTCTACAGACTGGTGATGTTCAAAAATAAAGGTGCATTAGAGAGCAGTATAACTTAGTGAAACAAATTATCTACAGACTGGTGATATTCAAAAACAAAGGTGCATTAGAAAAGCCAGTTTAGTTTGGTCAGCCACACTAGGTGACTTTAGGCATGTTTTTGCAATTGGCTATGTTGTTAAATAGCTATGTAGTGTACCTGGTGAAACCTAGTTGTTAGGATATCCCAGATATATTTGTTCAGTGCCCTTGTCCTTTAGCAACATGATGGAAAAGTAGTAGAAACTACTGAAAATATTCCTTCATTTGAACAGACAAGTAGAGCTCCTATTGGGTACTGTAATACTTCATTTATTAGTTGTTAGATACTGCTGCAAAAAAAAAAAATATACTTTGTCTTTCTCAACTTTTTCTTTTTCCCATATAAGGATTAAAGGCTTAAGGTGGCTGGTTTGTTTGATTGAAGTTTTCTCTTTGTTCCCAGCTTGCTCAACTCATACCTTTGCTTCAAGTCTTCAGGCTGAATCTTCCAATAGCCAGCTGGCAGCATCATTTGGCTTTAGCATTCTGAGACCACTGAAATGTTTAAAAGCAATACTTGGTGCTGTGATTCATTATCTCATGTCCACTGGTGTCCTGTGGCATCTGGAGAAGCTTTGTGTACAGCTTGAAGTGTCTGGTATGTCAGCAATGAAACAGCCCATGCAGTCAGCACCCCTGGATTGGCAAACTGCAGCTCCTTTGCCTCTTAAGGTTTTCAAGCACTGTGCATTAAAATCAACATGTGCAGTTTTAACAACGTTTTTAAACATGAGTCAAAACCAGCCATGCTAATTTGCATGCTCTAGCAGGCTGGGTTTTATTCCCCTTGGGCTTTGTAAATCCAGAATTGCTGGGCATGGGTTGGCAGTGCTGGACAGGGTGATTCTGAGGAGCTGGGGGAGACTGCAGCAAACTCTGCCAGTACACAGAATTGTCCTCTTAGGTTTCATCTTGGTAGGTCCTCCAGGATCTCTGAGTTTGCAGTCCATCGCTTCCCTCCTTCTTCCCTTTCAATCCACAGTTGTGGCTTGTGGTTTTTTTTTTTTGGTTTGTTATAGTAGAAGTGGGTCTAGCCCTTAGCACTGAGGCCTGAACCCCTCCCAGGCCCCAACACTCAATTCTTAGTGTTGTGCTGATCAGAAGCTGCTGCTGACTTAGGTGTTAAATGCAGCAGGTGATTTCTTCTATAGTTTTGGAGATGGACTTTTCTGAACAAGCAATGTGGTGAAAAACAACTACTGAGTGTCAACGTGCTCCTGGGAACCCACTGTACCTCATCCCAAGTTTGTTTGGAGGACAAATAAAAAAAAAAATTGCACCACCACTACCTACATCCTCCCAGCTGTATGCTTTTATTGTCTTCCTGTCAGCTCTGGTGGGCTGGAACAGCTGATCCCAGTCCCAAGTTCAACTGTTCTGTCTTCAGTTGGGATAACTCTGTCACTTGGTACCTTCCAAAGATGATCAGGATAAAGATGTGACTATCTGCATGTTTCTGCCTATTGGCAGAAGCACTTGGCAAAATTAGCCTTGAAATTTGAGGGGTCTGATTAAAAGTCTGTGGTGATTAAATACCTCGTGCATGCTTTTCCATTTAGTCTGTTAATGGCAATGGCCCAAAGCCACATCCTGAACCATGATGAAAAAAAGTCACACTGTCAGCTTGTCACTTCAAACATGGAACACTGCAACAGTGAGTAGTTGCAAGGAAGGTGAAAACACCACAGGTGGTTTTGGAGACGCAGAAATAAAATGCTGACCTGAGGGGCCCTCCAGCTGAGCTTCAGGGCTGGTCTTTTTGATATCCAGCTGTGCAGCAGCTCACAGGATTTTGTGCAGGAGGGAAGCCTTTTTTCTCACAGAAGCCTGGCTGGTTTAAGGCCTTGTTGCATAATTGAGTTGTGTGGGCAGAAAACATTTGCAAACAGCTGTGCACACACCAACTTCAGATGTTTTCTCCAGAGGGCTCTGTAGCCTGGGAAAGCCAGGGGGCTGAATGGGAAGCCTGGGTGAGGGATACCTCGGGCACCTTTCTGCAGCTGACACCTTCCAAGTGTCAGGGGCATAAAAATGGCATGAGAATGCAGTGGGAAGGTCAGGGGGAGTTGCAAAAGCAGAACTTTGCACTTCAGCAAAAACGTGTGGGTAAGAGGTAACGGAGTGGAAAAAGGGTTTCACCAGCCCCCGAGGTGTGAGGTAGCTAAAGCCTGCCCCGGGTGGTGTGGGTGGGATTTAATGTTTGGTCTTTGCTGCTGAGGCTGCTCTCTGGGGAAGGACACCCACCCAGGAGTGCTAATTTGGACCTTGGTAGTCTTCCTATTTCTGGCATTTCAGTGGCTTTTGTTGGCAGGTAGAAGGGGCAAGAGATGAGCCCAAACCAGGTGGTGCAAGGAGTGCAGTGCTGGATGCTGCTGGGCTGTCTTTAAGGGGAGAGAACACATCCATCCTGCAGCAGAGATGGCAGCCTGGGTAGATGGTGCAGGGGCAGAGAGGAGTAGAACAGATTACCAGAATTGATGTAATGAAATCTCCAGGGGGAATCAAAACCCTTAAAGGACAGAGTCAGAGTAGGGAGAGGAAGAACTTTGTTTTTACGAGGATTTGTACTTAAGTGCTTTTTTTTTTTTTTCCTCAGTAGTAGATTTTTCACAAGAAATTTACACCACTGTTACTCCAGCTGTAAAGGTGCAGGCCTTGTGTAAGTGCATAGCTGGATGTTTAATTCCTCGTGTTTAAAGAGGCACAGGCACCTGATCTGAGCAGAGGCAGAGACACAACAGATCCAGGGGATTCTTAATGCTCATTTGAGAAAAAAGGCTCATTCGAGGGAAAAGCTACAGCAAAGTGCACAGTGAAGTTACTGGTTTAGGTTTCATACCTGAATATTATTCTATTTACAAACTGTATCCTAAGGCAAATACATGAGAACTGAAAGGCATGAAAGGAGCAGGAATAGGAGACAAATGTCAGGGAGTTACAGACTGCAGGTAACAGGAGGCTGGATGAGAAAGGTGAGGGACTAGATCCATTATTGTACAGTTTCCCTGTGTTATGATTTTAAAAAATGGGCAGTTTTGAGGTGATGAGACTGTACTGCTAATATTGTTTCCTTCTTGATTAACTTAGATACACTTTTTGCACTTCTAGCTCTCTTAAGTCAGGGTAAAACATGCTGTGAGCAGTACCTTCAATGTGCTTGGGTGTGGCTTTTTGTGCTGGTTTTATTTTTTTAATTTGAGCTAAATGATATAATCTTGGAGCAGAACAGCTACCAATAGCAGAAGCAGTGTTTGCAATTCACTGATCTTTATGCTACATCCTCTATATTTAGGAATGCTCTTTGGTCTGAGTTACACTTGATGGAGGTTAGGATTTTTCTTTTTTTTCCCTTTCTTCTCAGGGAGTTTTCTCCCATCTAAGGAGAGATAAGATATGATAAAGACGGTGCTTAAGGGAGACAAAAGATGTAGCCAAGAGTTATCTGTCATCAGTCCTGGATCTGAGAGTCCTAATCCAAAAATTCCACACCTGGGTAGTAGAAATTCAACACTGCCAAGCACTAACACTTCTGTGAGTGCAAGTTCAGAGATCCTTGTGAGGATTCTGTCCCTTGAAATGGGTACTGGAAATGTTCAGCTGATCCTGAGGTGGCCACCTTGTCCTCTTCTTTCCAGTGTCTGGATTTGTCCCTTCCCCAGCCTTCTTTTGTGGGCCCTCATCTGCTGCTGATACTCTACCCTTCATGTCAAAAAGTCAAACACACCTTGAGGTTTTTGGGGCTTGTTTTTTTTTTAATATAAAAATCATCTCTTCCAAAACAGAAAGTGCAAACTGAAATTATAATCAGCGTAATTTTGATAGTGCAGTAGAACATTAAATTTATAAATATAAATTACAACGGAATACTTAGTTGTCTTTAGAATTTTACATAAAATCTATACAGTAAACTGCAAATTAATAAAAAGACACCCATTTTTTCTGAGAAGCTTTCATCATAAATTCATAATCAGTCCAAAATTAGTTTTGCAACTGCCAAACAGTGTGTCTGCTATTGTCAAGGGTTGTTTGAGTTGCAAGAATCAGCACTGGTTTCTCATCTCTCAAGTTCTGCTTCCAAGATTTCTCCCCATGTGTCCACATCCATGGGATACATGCTTTTCTCTGGCAAGCTGAATTGTGAAGGAATGTTGCTGTATTTCCCACTAAGCCATTCTTGCTTCACTTTGCTTTTCCAGTAGTTTCTCAACAATGTAATCTGGTGGAAAAACATACAGTGAGATCTCGGAAAGGAACCACTTCAAACTGCATTCAACATAACTAAGTTAAGCACTAGAAGAGCAGTGCTAGAAAAGGATTTGGAACGTGCCTTTAGATACCTAGACATTAAGCCCAGGAAGGTGCAAGGCTGCCAAGAAGCAGAACACGCTCCACTTCCAACTTTTCTGTTCCTGCCTCAATTCTTCGGTGGTCAAGATGAAAAACCCGAACCAGGAATTAATCTTACTACTGAAAAAAAACCACTTTTCACTTTCTGTTTACGTTGTGACCTTTGTTTGGAGGCTGGCTGGATTCTTCTCTTCTGCCAGCCTTTTAGGGCACAAAAATATAGACTTGGTGTGTTTATTGCTTCTATTTCAAACCTCCTCCAGATAAAGCAGTCAGAGCAGGGAGTTCAGGAAACTGCTGTGCAAGGGTAGCAAGATCTGTACACTGAAACTGTAACCACAGCTCATGGCTGTGCCTCACACTGCAGTAACTTCACTGAAATGTCAGAGTCCAGTGGCTGCTTTTGTTTCTTTTGCTGCTCTCTCTTCACCCCTCCAGTGTCCCCCTGCTCTCAATCACACCAGCTAAAATAAGGTGGGATATTACCCTCCAGAGTGACCTGTGGAACCAGCTATCTGGTCTCCCTGATCTACCTGATCAGGTCCTGATCCACCTCAGCTGCCAGGCTGGATTCAACAGAGATCATTCAGCATGTTCTGGGGCTGAACCTCCCGCAAACTCCACAGAGCAGTGTGTGTGTGGGGGGAGATTTTCTAAACACTTTATAAATAAAGCTCCTGCTCATTTCCTTTTCTATTCCCCTTTTTTTTTTTCCTCCTGAACGTGTGTCACTTGAGGAGTATTGCGACAGCGCTACCCAGGATGATTTTTCAGGAAGTCATTCCCAACCAGCAGATCTATTTCCACAAAATACAACCAGAGAGCACAGCCTGCCTATCGGGGCTGTAATCTCCTCCCTGCCAGCCCTATCTGCAGGAACGTGGGCTTTGTCCCAGCTCAGGGCTCGCGTACCATGAAGGTCAGCGCTGAGGCTGTGCGGGCAGCAGGAGGACTAATGCCCAGCCGGACAGGCGGTGTCCTGGGTAGGAAAAGGGACACAGCCTTGCTTTACCTCTCAGTGTATTTTATCAGCTCTCCGTCTGCCGGGATGCGCCACCGAGCCACGCTGTCACCGCAGCTGTTTGCCCCAAACCCCGGGCTGGGTGCGACGCGCCGATGTCACTTCCTTACACATTTCCATTGGCCCTCCAACAGGGCAGCCTGGGTTGTGTCACTGCCGGTGTCTGGCGCTGCAGGTGCATTTACCTTCCAGGAGTAGCCGTTCCCCCGGTCGCCGTCGATCTCCCGCCGGCACACGGCGCGCACGGCCAGGCAGTGGTGCCGCCACAGCCGCTCGTTGCTCTCGATGACGCGGTGCCAGCCCTTGCACGTCACGGACGCGTGGCACAGGCTCTCGACATCCAGCCCGCTGAAAATCCGGGAGCTGATCTCGGGAGGAAGGGCGGACACGAAGTCACCCGGTCCTCCTCTTCCTCCCTCGGCGCCGTCCCGGCCGGCAGCGCGCTGCGCGTCCATCCCCGCGGCCCCGGGCTGGGGAGGCGTCAGAGCTTTCATAACCTCTCCGTGAGCGGGCGGCCGCCTCCAGCAGCGCTCTGGGCCGGGTGCCTGCCGGCTGCCATGTGCCCGCGGCCCGCCCGCCGCGGGTGTGCGCCCGGGGCGCTGCTTTTGGGNCGCGCGGCCCGGGGAAGCCACGCGTCACGGGGCGGCCGCGCGTCATCAGGCGGCGGCGGCGGCGGCTCCTGCCGGGCTCGGCACCACCTCTGCCCCGGCACCACCCTTGTCCTTGTCCTGGCACCACCTCCGTCCCCGTCCCCGCGGCTCCGGCACCCTCGAGGTGAGGCCGGCCCGGCCCCGCCGAGCCGCGGCCCGAGGTGGCGATGCCGCCGGCGGGGCCGGGGCGGGTCGTGTGCGCAGCTGCGGGGTTTAACGGGAGCGCTGGAGCCCCGAGCC
>VXBQ01004655.1:203677-310981 GCA_013400175.1 Phainopepla nitens
AAGGGGCGGGGAAAGCTCGGCCCCAGCGGAGGGCAGCGAGGATGATGGGGAGAGTGGAGCAGCTCTGGTAGGAGGAAAGGCGGGGGGAGCTGGTCCGGTTCAGCTTCGAGAAGAGACGGCTGAGAGGGAGCCTCACTCATGAGTATAAATATCTAAAAGAAGAGTGCCCAAAGGATGGACCAGGCTGTGCCCAGTGGTGCAGAACAACTGGACAAGAGGCAATGGGCAGAAGCTGATGCACAGAAGTTCCACCTGAATATGAGGAAGAACTTTGCTGTGCAGTGGCTGCACGTGGGACAGACTGCCCGGAGAGGGCGTGGAGTGTCCNGAGTGTCCCTCAGCAGGGATATTCCAGAACCATGGCACGCAATCCTGTGTCCTGTGCTCCGGGATGTCCCTGCTTGAGCAGGGAGGTGGGGCCCTACCACCCGCTGTGGTCCCACCGAAGCTCACTCGTCCTGGGGTTTTGTGAGCCCCACGGAGCTGAGGGCAGAGCTCAGCCGTAGCCTTTGGTGTTTCTCTCCACAGGGTGACAGAGAGAAAGTTCAGCTGGTCAGTGTGCCATCTCTGCAATGCAGAAAGTTCTGCAAGGGTTGGCACAGACTCCCCAGTGCTTCTCTGTGCAAGGAATACTGCAGCAATTAGAATTGTTTTTCCCTAATTATTTGTGCAGGTGAATTGAGTAGTGGAAAGGCAATGTGTTGAAGGAAAAACAGTTGCCGTTTGGGTGTGCTTTCATAACCTAAAAAGCTTTCTAGGTGTAGTGGATCTGAACCGAGGCTTTTGAAACTATCACCTGGGTATCTAGTGTCACCTCAGTGCTGCAGGCTTGTAGCCTGTAGTGAGAACTTGCTGGGAAGCGCTTGATTCATTGGGCATCTGATCCTGAAAACTGCATCTTAAAATCATTGCCCAGCTTTTAGGATAGGATCAGATTTTGGGGAGCTGTGCAGATTTACCATAAAGCAAATTCTAAGATGCAATTTCGGCTTTCTCAAAGTTTTGTCATGGCAGCATCCAGTGTAAATTATGTACTTATCCCCAAAACACCACAGCTATGTTCAGCAGTTGTTAGAGAGTCTTTTGTTCCAAACCTTTCAGGTATGAGGTAAAAGGAAGGTGCATTTATTTTCTCTGTAAGTTGATGTAAAGGGATGTTGACGGTCAGTTGTAAACTGCATTTGTTAATGGCAAACATCCAGACCAACTTCTGTGTTTGAGTCAAAAGTGCATGTTTATATTTCTAGTGTGTGAGTAGCTAAAGTTGATTTTGTTTTGTCAGAAAAAAATTAGGAGGCTGATGCAGAAGAAGCACCAGGTGTTCATGCTGTTTAGATGTCCTGTAGTATTCCACTGTCAATGGAACCACCATATTCCAGCTCTGAGGTACAGGGAGCTGCAAAAATGAGGAATAATGATACTGCCTCCAGACTTCTGGTGGGTGCTTAAGTTTTTAATTAAGTTTAATATTTGCAAGCATGTGTTGAAAGTTAAGGAGGTGTTATGTTTTCTATATAAATGAAATGTCAGCCCTTGCTGTAGTTGAGATCGTTGGGGTGGACTGGCTAAGGAAATTCAAAATGATAGTGCTGTTTTCAGTAAATAATGAATGTGACTTTGGTGTATTTGCATTGTTTTTACAGAGATTTAGTCTGGTTACTTTCTTGAGAAATAAATTGTAAGAATGCAAGGAAGACTTTTTTTCTGTTTGCAGGGTTTTGGGGTTTTTTTTTTTGTTAAACTTGCTCTTTCTGCTGTATCTGTGTGTGGAAACTCTGGAGCAAGATGGTAGTAAAGCTCTTCTATGGAGCTTTCAGGTTTTAGCCTTTCAGATATTTATTCCAAAGATCTAAGAAGTTTTGTTTTTATTTTGTTTTATTTTGTTTTAACTGCATGAAGGTTCCTATAAATGTTTTCCTGAGTGGGTGGAAACTGCAAAAAGAAGTAAAATATTTGAGCAATGGTCCTCATACAAAAAGTACCCAGACTGCTTCTGAAGGGCATAACTGAGTACAAACTGTGGTCTAGTTTCACCCCATCTTCTGTAACTGGGTAAAGGCACTAAACAGTAAATGTTGTTTCAGGTTCCTGTTTCTGATGATAATGAAAGCAAACAGTCAAAACCTATTCAAAGAAAGAGAGTGCTTCCATCTTGGATGCTGGAGAGAGACCTCCTGGTGCAGAAGGTTTCCATGCCTGTAGTGACAGGAGGTAGGTTTGCAGTGTGATTAGGATTGCATTCCAATATGCATTTCTGTGCTTTGATACAAAATTTAAAATTATAATGGTGGTGGTGGGAAGTATTAATTTGCTACTTCTCTTTCCATGCTCTGTGTGGAGCAGCTGACAAAGACTAACTTCTGTTGTCTCCTTTGTCATCAGTCCTATGGGTGTGATAGAGCTCTTTTTCATCTTTCTGTTCTTTTTGTTTTTAATGCCAGATAATAAACTCTTTTTGTACAGCTGAGCATTGGATGTTTCTGGAGCTCTTTCCTATAAACTTGCCTATTTTGTAGTAAATTCTGGGTAGTTTCTGTCTCTTCAATTCTTAGCCTTCTCCACACTTACATCACTGATGTTTTGCCCTTCTAAGTTTAGAGTCTTAATTTCACAGGTTTGAAAGGCAGAAGGGTTTGGGTGGTGTTGCATGTTAGTTTTTTAATCCTTACTGAATGAAGCTTGGTTATTTAGTCCAAAGTTAATGTGGGGAGGTGTGAAGTGGTTTGGGTGCAAGCTGTTGAGTTTCCTTTGCTGATCAGTCCAGGTGTATGAGCTGTGGCTGGTGAGTGTGTGTCAGCTGTGCTGTAGTGAGTCTCTTTCCAGCTGCTGTTCCTGCTGATGGATTTGGCTCTTCATGCCAAGCAGCCCCACAGGAGGATGTTATGCAGTGTCTGGCCAGTTGCTTCTTCTCTGCTGTTGTAAATACAGCTGTCTGTGTGCACTGATGAGGGCAGCTGTGGCTTTAAGCACCTCACTCATGTGCCATCCACCACACTGCCTATTCTTTTCCTCAAAAGCTAGTTTGGAAAAAAATTCTAAGATGCCAAAGAAAATCTGTGTTTCAGTATTTTCTTCTTCCATCCCCCTTCTAAATCTAGCTAAAGGTCTCCTGCCTTATTTATATAAAATTGCATGGACTTCATCTGGCTGAGTTGAGTCCTGTACTGGTGTGATAGTTTTCTTATGTTTGTGCTTTTGTTGTGTATTTTTGGGGCAGTGTGGTTGGTTTGTTTATTTCTTTGTTTCTCTACCAGTAGTATAATGTTTGTTATATGTGTGAATATAATGTTTATTTCAAAGACAGAGCACTTTGTGTCAGTGTTGGCATTAGGAGCTGTGTGGGTGAGATGTATCAAGGCCTGACCTTGGAGAGAACTGAGGGTACATGCAAACATTGGAACTGTTTAAAAAGTCTTTTTCACAACTGCTGCTGTTTCTCATGCCACGTGCCCAGTGTTCTGCTTTAATGATTTCTGGAGTCAGGATTTCACTGAAAAAGTTGTATTCCAAAAGTGCCCTTTTTCTTTTTTTTTTTTCTAAAGGTAGTAGAAAGAAAAAAGGCCAAGGAAGGGGAGAAGGTCATACAGAGTCATTAAAATCAGAAATACATGCACAGCAGAAAAAAAGATTAGCTTCTGAAGAAACTATAGAGGATTTTGAAGGAGGAGAGCAAGATCAAGGGAAAAGGAGCTGCCTTTCCATCCCTGTTCCTTCATCTCAGGTAACTCTTTGGCTCAGGGCAGAGCCGTGGTATCACAAAAAATGACAATGTAGTTGGCAATGCCATGTTGAAGGTTGTGTCTACAACATAACTTTTTGTTCTATGTGTTCTGCTCGTGATTTGATGCTTTGAAATACCAGTCCATTGGATAGCTCTGTAGCAAGGATCATGGAAGCATCAAAGATTTGGTTTTCTGCATTTCCTTCAAAGGATCTGGGACTTGGGCTCCAAATATCCCACAGAAGTACCAGACTTCAAGCTTTGCTGCAAGAGGCAGGAGCACTTGGGCCAGAGCACTGCTCCTAGGGGTGGCTGGTGAGAGTGGTTTCTTTTTCTGAGAGCCTTTGGGGATAGGTGATGGTGTGGTACTGGTGTGATGTGACACTGGGCTTTGCCCAAGCTGTTGGTCATTCTAGTAGGTGAGGGTTTATGGTCAGATAAAGATAATATGTGGCTCAGAAACTGCTGTGTTTCAAAGGAAGGTGGCATGGAGTGTGTTTATGTCACCATCTCAAAAGCTGAGTCAAAACAAAGGTAAGGGGAAAAAAAAGTAACCTGAAACCCAAACCAGTTAGTGGCAAGGAGTGAACAGACCCTTTGGTTCAGCTGGTCCAGTGTCCCTGTGACCTCACAGTACAGCTGCATTTGCAGGCAGTTAAATCCTTACCAGCAACATCCTGCAAGTGGTGAAAAGAGAAGGCTCATTGCTAAAGAGAAGCAAAGCATATTCTGGTGAGAGCAATCTGAGGGTTTCACGGACTTGTTTCTTTTAAGTGAACCACTTGGGGAGGTGTTTGTAATGTCTGGCATTAAAATTGCCTGGGTGTGTTCTAGGATCTGATAAAATGCTTCTGACACTAAAAATTATTGGAGTTTTGGTTTTAAGGTTAATTGAAACTAAATATGCATGGAGAGCAAGTGGTAGTAGTTTTGGTGGCCCAGTAGGTGCATTAATAACAGCTGCCAAGCTGTTTTCTCTTTGCCAAGTTAGAGAATGAGTGATTACTTAATGAATTACTGAATTTTGCAATTTTTGAATTGGAAGCCTTATTCACCTAATAATTTCATAAATCATTTTAATATCAAGTACTCTTTAAGAAATTGCTTTCGGGACTTAGCAGAAAAACCGATGTATTAGGGCAAGCAAGAGTAATAACCACAGAGAGCTCTGAATTTGGATAACTGTAATTTGGATATGAGTCTTGTTTCCACAGTCCTGCTGTCGTGTTTAAGGCGACGGAGAGAATGTTCTGTGGGGAGGAAAGCAGAAATAGTGAATTGTTGTGGTTGGCAGCAGCAGACAGAGGGCACCGAGGCCCCACATGTGCTGTCCCCGTGGCGGCTCCCTGGCTTCCCTGGATCACTGCCTGGTGTGGAGCTGATCCTGGGCACTGTGAGCCTTCTGGCTCCTCAGCGACAGGACAGTGGCTTGAAAGACCTGGTGGAGAACTCACCAGTGGTAGCTGCAAATAACAGTAATTTATGCTTTCTTTTGCAAAGGAAGGCTTGTTTCTGAAGCTGCAGTTGGTTGCTGAGCTGTGTTTTGGGAGTTGTCTTTGTCTCTGAGTTGAATCACTAAATGTGCTTCCGTCAGGGTCATCTGATATGAATGCTGGCCGTGCCCTTTCGTGATCACGTTGCTGCTCAAATGTAATTGTCTCTGGTTTTGGATAACGTTTTATGAGACTTGCATTGAAAGGAATAAAATCAAATAGGAAATCACTGGCTATTTTCAAGCTCTGCCAAGCACACCTGTGTAAACTAAGTGTAAATTTACTGGAGGGGAAACAAAGATAATAACCTTTAGAAAGCAGAGATGTTTGAACAGTTCTATGATGTATCAGAGTCGTTCAGCCTTGAATGCAGATATGCTTCCTGGTAATGTCTTAGTTGTCAGGACTGTGTTCTTTCCTCCTTCTGTATCTCATATTCTTTTTCTAAAGAACACATTTCTTATTTTAAATGTACGTTTTTTTCTGAAATTTAAAATGCAGTTTGTGTCAAAACTGAAATATTTGCTTAATGGTGTCTGTGACAGAGTGTTAGGATTTGGAGTCATGAGCTGAAACATTTAAGATGTGTCAATGTGGGATTAACCTCAGGGAATGTATCCTGAGTTCCCATATATCGTCTATATACATAAATACATATGTACTCCATATATTTTGGTGCTTAAATTACTAAGAAAGTCATTAAATTAGTAAGTAATTTCTTAATCATTTAAATTGATTCTTGGGTAGGAGTCCACGTTCTTCTGCAATCTACTACATCTTCACCTGTATAATCCCCATTAATTTTTCAGGAGCAGTACTTTTAATTTTAAGTTAATTTAAACTAGTCCTTGGACTGTTCACAAACTGAGGTGGTGAAAGAGGTCATGTTATGAGGGAAGTGAAGCTGAGGAAGGAGGCTGTTGGATAAGTTTTTCTTTACGAGTGTGTGCTCTCCGTGTGTTTTCTGAACTTGAAGTTTTCATTTAGCAGCTGTGTTTTGCAGTGAACTTGAGTTTGGGAGGTGGAGTAGAAGATTTTTAAAGTCTGGACCAGACAATCTTTCAAGGTCCTTTCTTACCTGGGCTGTTCTATGACTGATTTTGAAAGCACAGATGATGAGACACAATTTTACTTCAAAGCTTTTAGTTCTGAGGAATGTAAATTTCAAGGTTCTTCAAAATGTAACCTTGTTCCACAGAATACATCTGGATTTCCTCTTGAGACTACCATGAGAGATATGGAAGGAAGTGGCAAGACTGGAACAAAAAACCCTGGAAGTTCTCTGGAAAAAAATGATAGGCAGCTGCATAGCAAATGCTCTAAAAGAGTAGGTCAGATCTCCAGTAAAGACAATCGAATTGAGGAAACAGAAAACAAAGAGCAGATTACTGGTTCTACAAGCCAACAAGCTCACTGGGGCAGGACTTCCCAATATTTTGGTGCCCAGGATGGGATTCTTGAGCCTGATGCAAATCTGGACTACAGCACTCAAATTTCTGATTCAGCCAGAAGTGCAGATGCTTCAGAAAGCTCCAAACAGATGCAGCATAAGAGGACACCTTGCATGTATGGAAGTGCCTGTTACAGGTAAAGCAAAATTAAAAACTAGGTTGGGCTAGCTTGTTATTCAGAAGTAATGTATTAGCTGTCGAAGAGAAAACTGTAAAGTTGTTATAAGCTTTGATTTGGAAAAAAATCTTTTGGTGAACAGGGGACTGATGAGAAACAAATAGCAGAACACTAATTTTATAACTCCTAATACAACCCAAACAAGGGGTGAAGTATTTGAGCAAATGCAAAGATTAAGTGTTGCAGGAAATAAAAGATAAAGGTCCATTATAAAAAGAAAAGAAATAAAAGACCTGTGGGTGTGGTATGAGGTACTAGCAGGGAGAAGAAGTGTAAGAGGTTCAAATGCCCGACACAGACCCTGTAGGTTTGCTTTATTAGCAGGTGAGACTTATATGAAAGATTATTGTGTTTATTGAAGTTACTGCCTGTTTTGTAATCTGGATGTTTAAAATACTTAATATTTGTCATCTGTAAATAATCAAGAATTTCTTTTATTATAACTTGATGTTTCTGCAATTTGTTTAAGGTTTCAGTCGTCTCTAAAACCAGAACAAAGCATACTTAGAACTTGAGGTTAACCCTTATCTGGCCAGGCTTTGGAAATACTGCAAGTGAGGAATAACTGGGGTTTTTCCTCTTCTTTTTCACCCACTCATATCCTTTCAAGATGGAGGTGGCAGAAGATTTGGCATACAGATGTTCCAGAGAAGTTCCGAGATACCAGTGCTGGGTGCCTGGCCTCCTGCAAGTTCTTTCTGCCCAGAAAAGATCTGTGGTGTTATATTGAGGGGAAGGTTGAAATCTAGAGGTGCTCTTGAGTCTAGAAAATGCCCAGTGACCTGTGAGTTACATTCAGGAGAAGGTTTTGAGCTCTAGATAATCCCATATACTGTGTAAATACAAAAGACAAGGCTAATCCAGGAAACAGCAGAACCTCTGACTTTTTTTTTGTTTTCCCCCAAGGGGCTTCAGGAATAATAAAAGCAGTGAGTTTGGTTAGGAACCAAACAAGCATGAGTGACTGGGTTCCTGTATGTTTGGTGGGCCTGATGCTGAGAAAACTGTATATATCAAAACTGTAAAGCTGTTGTATTCATGAGCACATCACATGTTGGTTTTCATGTAACTTTGACATATCTCATTTTTTCCCTTCAATGATTATGACAAAACCAAGTTTTATTAGACAGTTCTGTTGATCCAGTACAAATACAGCCTCTGGTTTGCTCCAGCTGCTTTGAATTTTGTTGAGACAAGTTTTGCCCTGTATGGGTATTAAGGAGATTTAGTGCTCTGATATGATGAAATATTCCTCATCTTTAGGAAGGCAAATCTTAGGTACTGGTAATAGGGAGTACGAGTCTGTGTGTGCACATTTCTTCCTGGGCCTCTTGATTGTGAAACATTTGGCAGCAGTGCTTTTGGAAAGTATTGCTTTATAAGAAGAAAAGAATGTTCTGAAATAACAAATAGCAGTCTTATTTTGTCAGAGAAATTTGTAAATAGGGAGAATCAAAAATGTCAGCTTTGATCTTCAGGAAATAATGTGAAACTCAACCTGTTTCCTTGCAGCAAAAGAAATATGTTTTGTGTGTCTTTGTATTTGCATTTAATTCAAGGCCACCAAGGAGTTGTTTCTGCATGGTGGCAAAAGTGTGTTAGAGCAAAGATTAAATATTAGTTCTAGTTACTTGACTAGATTTTTATTAGCCTGTCATAAACGTTCAGGAAGTAAATTTTTAACCCATAGCTTAGTTTCTTCACTTATGAATTTGAAAACACTGCTTTTGAAAGAGTCAAACTTGCTGCACACCTCTTGCCCCAAAGAGCCTTCTTGTCACCTTCATTCAGTGTCACTTCCTGAGGTGGCCAAATTCCAGGGAGCTGATTGATTATTAGGAGACAAAGTGCTCTGTGTATGTTGCACTGCCTGTATTTGTCATCAAGGAACTCACTCTCTGAATATTGTCACATGTTCTTGTCTGCTGCTTGCTTTTCTGAAGGTAGCACAATAGGGAATTAAAATAAATCTACCACCACCACTCTTTTTAAGGGCCACCATAGAAGGGGTATGGTAGACCTGAACTCTCATCTCTGAAGCTGGAACTCACATTCTTCCACAATTCAATCCTTTTGCCATAGCCTGGAGTGCAGTTCTCTGCTGACTGGGGGTGTGTAAATCTCTCCCAGAGCTGTCAGAGCAGGGGATGCTCAACCAACCAACCAACCAACATTTGGATTTGTTTGTGGGTTCTTCTGAATACTTTGCTGTTTATTTGTTTGTTTGTTTATGAAAATAAGTATTTTTCCTTTAAGTCTAAACTTGTAAATCAGGCAGCTAAAGACCTGCATCTGTCTTTTTTTTTTGAGTCTTGTTTCCTATATTTTAATGAAGAATTAAAATATAGAACTTACAAACATGTTATGTGCAGTCATGGCATAACTTCAGGCTTGAATTCTATAGCTTTATAAGCAGTGCTGGTAATTCATTACATTTTCAGTAGGAGGTTGTTTCAGTAGTTGAAGAAATAAATAAGCCCATGAGATGGCAAGAGGTCTTCTGCAGGGGATTGTGAGGAGTCAGGGATTCTGAACTGGTCAGTTAAATTTGCTTTATAAAAAGTTTTTTAAAGTTGCTTTTGATAGCTACACAGATGAATAACTGTCTTAAATATTTCACTGAGCAATACTCAACTTCTGCTTGAGGATGATTGCATTGATTCTGAAGAAGTTTTAAAGTTTTATTTGCATAGTTTTTGTTCACATAGTTTCCTGCATCATGAAGTGTTGAGTACACAAATTTAGAGCTTCTGTGAAAGCAAAGCTGCAGTAACTGTTTCAGTGTGTTTATTTGAAGACAGCAGTCATATAGAAGTCTTAGACAACAGTCAGTAATAAAGTCTTATTAAAATAGGCTTTTAATTGGTTACTTTTTATGCAAGTAAAGCCTAATGATTTTGTTTTGATCAAATGAATTAACATTCCTGTGCACTGAGGCTTTGTTGTGAAACTTTAGAGTGCAACTTAGAGTGTGATAGATGTGCCCCTGTAACTCAGTTATCTTATGTCTACAAAAAAATATTTTAAAACCCCAAACAAAACCTCTAAGGAATGTTTTTCTGAAAAAAGGGAATATATTTGCTTATTAGCTATGCACTTTTCTGCTACCTTCCTTTTCTGCTCCACAGGTAATGTAGAATTTGAGGAGCATCATTTACTGGCCAAAAGACTCCTGCAGCCTAGTGGCAAGGGCTTGTACATCACAAGTCTTTTGTTGCCCTTCCTCCTTTCCCCTGTACTTCTTTTTCTTTTTTCCCCCCTCACCTTCAATAGTGGCTGTTTAGTGGTGTTCAAGTAGGTCTTGAAGCACATTTGAAAAGGAAATGGATATCTCCTAAAATACAATAAATCTGCTAATTGACAGCTTTCCGTTAGTCCTTCTTTCCTTGGTGACTATGATGCTGTATGCACCTTGATATAGCAATAAGCATTAAAATTACTTCAAAAAACATCAGTTGCTGCTGTATCCCTTTCAGAAGATAAATTGTACTTCATGTGACTGACAATTCTTGCTATTACTGCAAGTATGTTAGCTCTGTGCATTAAGAAAGCAAAGCAAATGGCCTCTAAATGATTTGGTTTCACCCCATTTATTTTTAATGGGGAAAGAAGTAGGCAGCCATCCTGAATTTGTCAGAACAAGTGGTGTTTCATGAGAATTTTTTATGGAAAAAAAGACTGTAACTTTGCAATAGTTTCTAATGAAACATTATTCAATTATCCTACATGTTGCAGAAGCAACAAAAGACCAGGACCTATGTAAGCAGATCCAAGGGATACTGGATCTTTAATAAATGGCTTATAGAAGAGTTTATCTGTAGCTTGCTTGTGGAGTTTCCTGAGTGAAAGATACCCAGTAAATAGAGATTTAAAGAATTAATACTGAATATATGGTATTTTTTGAACGCTGAAAGGAGGCTTGAATGACCAGCAGAGCTCACAGTGTTTAAGTCATCATTTTGTAAAAGCTTTAACAAATGCTCTTCTGTTACGGTGGTAGTTGAAATGCTAAAATAATACTGACTCTCCTCTGTGAATTTCAGAGAAGGTACTTGTGAATTTAAAGGAGTTTCTGTGATCAGTGAGGAGGTTGCTGTGTATGGAGGTGGCTGCACACATGTCCTTGGCATGTTCCATTGTGCTTCTAAATGCAGCTGCAGCTAGTCTAAGTTAAAGCAGTAAGGACTCTTGTAGCTGAAAGTTTTTATTCCTCCTGCTTGAGGCAGGCAGCTCACTTCTATCATTTGCACAAACACACTAGAGGTTATGTACTCCAGGAATAATTGAGGTAATCACTGAAGTATTTTCTAGATGTCTTTTGGAAAATAATTTATTTTAAAATCTCACATTTCTTGCTTCCCAATATTATGATTGGGAAAAAAGTCTCCAAGAAATTATAGGGAAAAAAAAGTAGATTTGCTTTTGCTACTAGGATGTCAATTTTGGTGTAATTTTTGTAGCATATATTGATCTGTTACATGAATATCTCCTGAAGTCAGAACTTGATTTTCTGTATTCTTTTTATCTCTGCTTACAACAGTTCTAGAGAGAAGAAAACTCTTCTTTAAGTGATGTTTATGACTGCCTGGTCTTGAGTGGTGTGTGTACAAAGCTCTTGCCTAGAAGTGCTGGAAATTATCTTTCAGTGATGCATAAATTTGTGTTTCCTACTTGTTTGCCTCGGATTCAAGTGCTGCAGAGCAAGAAGTTGTGGATGATGGTCTTGTGCTGTCCTCACTAACACTGGTGTGACTCAGCTACACATGGAGTTGTTAATGTCTTATGGTACAACTTCATGTCAACATTGTCATTTGTAATTCAAATGAAACCTTTTGTGTATGTGTGAAACTTAAAGCTGATGGGAAATAGGAAAATTCCTGGTTTAAGCTCTGTTGCAGCAGGTGCCAAGACAAAATTTCTTCTGTTGTCCTGAAAGTAGGTCATGCATTCTGCATCAAGGTAAACGTTAGAAGTTCCTCTTCATGTAACCACAGGAAAATGAGCTGTCAGTGATTCAGTGACACGTTCTAGATGTCCTCTTCTTGTGTTGAAATGGAACAGTCAGTTAGGGTGTATATTTGTCTTTTGCAGGAAGAATCCCATTCACTTCCAGCAGTTCAGTCATCCTAATGATGATGACTACCATGACGTGGAGGTGGTGGCTGAGGGTGACGATGACAGCCGGCCTGAGTGTCCCTATGGAACAGCTTGTTACAGGTGGGAAACACTGGGCAAAGTGGCTTTCCTTGTTTACAGGTTAAGAATGCTCTCCCCTGCAGCTGCAGAATTATTGGAGAAACCCAACCCAGCTCTACAGAGATGGGGCAACTGAGAGGCATGTTAAAAGATTTTATTCCATTATCAGTCTCATAGGTGGGCGAGACACAGGAGATGTTACACACAATGCCTTCATCAGAAGTTAACTTATTTCCTGGTTACAGTACATTATAAATGTTTTTCACCCTATCAGCTTTTGTCATACAATGCTGCTAATACTTCTAACACCAATCACTATTGTTTTTACCCCATGTGGTCTTGCTACAAAGCATCTTTCATAGTTCTAACTCTCCAAAATACCTGCTCTGTTTGCAAGGCCATCTTTTGAAACTTGTTTTCAGTTCAATTTCTCTCTCAACAATGTCTTCTCTACTCCATGGCCTTTCCACATCAGCACACCTTATCCCAGAGTTTGCATACAGATGAACAGGACTGTGTGAGCTTTCAGTCAGGCTTTGAGAATCCTCTACAAATCCATTTCTCACACAGAATGACAGTAGAATAATGACTAATTCTTGATGTTAACTTTGACTGTAGCCTTCCAAAAATTATTATGGTCTGACTGCTACCCTTAAAGCACCCAAATCTGTGCCTATTTTTAACACTGACAAAGTAAAAATCACTATTTGGTAATGAGATCAGCTGTCAGAGATTAAAACTTGGCTATTCAAAGAGCCTATTCAGTGACCTGGAGATCAACACTCTATCTCTTTTTAGCATTCAGTGAATTGTTCTTTTATATAAACAATTTATTGTTACATATTGGTTTTGATCTGTAACTTTTAGTTTAAATTTTTATTATGTATTTTTTGGGATTTTGTACAAAAACTTTTTTATTTGTTACAAAGTATAATTGAAGTAACAGCAATAAAATCCAGTGTTTGGCTGACTGATGTTTCTTTTAAGCACTGTTTTTCTTCAAAATATTATTGTATGCCATTTGTTTTTCAGTATCTAGGTTTTACATATTTAGCAGTCTGTAGAATTATCACAATGGACCAGAAGATATATTTTGAGGCAATATCATTTCTATGGGAGCATATTGAAGCTGGTGGCTGCTGTTAAAGATTGTTTCTGCCCAGAAACATTTTCTCCTGGAAAGTGTGGTTGTCCTAAAAAGCATGGTCTCCATGAAATGTAACAAAATGAGGACAGCTCTTAGGAAACTGCCTTGGTGATGCTCAGCTAATGCAGAAAAATTGGTTCTCTTAAGAACACCTGAGAGGTGAATTTCCCATCTCAGGCTGAGCAAAATAGGCTTATATCAGTAATGAAATTGCCAGCATACTTTACAGGAGTACAACAGATGCTTTATCTAAACCCCAAACTGCCTCTCCTTCCAGATAAGACAGCCTCTGTGTTGCATTAGTTGATAATTTCCTAATCTGTGTTTCATTCTTTGGGGATAGAGGAAAGGAGGCACCTCTGAAAACTTGATCATTCTTTTGATGAAGCAACAGAATAATTTGAAGGGGTTTTGTGTTGATTTTGTTGTCCTTATCTCTTGGCTATTACTTGACTGATCTAAATGCTGTGCCTTGAAAATTATGCATAAAATACCAGGGAATTCTGCACTTTTTAAATGTGGAACAAGGTGATGGAATCAAGCTTTTACTGTTTTCTTCTTTGCAGAAAGAACCCCCAGCACAAGCTGGAATACAAGCACAGTGCACCTCCAGGTGGGCCAACTTGTTCAATATTGCAGAATCACAGAAAATTCTGAATTGGAAGGGACCCACAAGGACCACCTAGTCCATCTCAGTGAAATGCTTTAATCTCCCTTTAGGGAATAAAGTTCCGTTTATAGCTCCCTATGTATTAGGATTATTTTCTTTCTGGGATTTTTTTAATCAGAAATTCTCAGGTAAGATAGAATTTTAAAGCATTCTGATGCTCTAAAGAAAATGCTGCAACCATATCTGTCATCTTTTTGTGTTGGGTTTTTTTTACCAGTGATTTTCTTACTGTGAGAACTAATTTTTGAATATGTGTTCTCTTGAGGCCTGGAGGGAATATAACTAAAACTAAATTTGAGTTCCTAATCTAGCACCTCATAGTCTTTTTATATTCCAGTAACTTGATTTGGTGAAAAAACACAGGGGAATGTACTGTTTACATTTTGTTTGCTCTTAAAGAATTAAAGAGATACATCTTGGTTTTATTTTTTTGGGGTGCTTTGTCTTGATTATTGTATTGGAGTTTTTCCACATGAAATCCCAATGCAATAAACAGTAGTTTAGAACAGAACACCTATGAAAATGTCATGGTAATGCATTTTACTTCGAAGATTTGGGGCCATGACATAATTAAGAAAGAATAGCATTTATGGAAACAGTAGTGTCAAATATTGAAATGGCCTAAAATTCCAATTTCCTGCTTGAAAACCCCCTGTCAGAATTGATGACACTTGTCTACAGATGGCAGGGGTAATAATTTTAAGAACAGTTTCTCTGGGCAATCTCTTGGGAATGATTCAAGACAAAAACAGTATTTTGGGGGCATCAGAGTAGCTTTTATACCTGTAAGTACAGCACAACCTTTTCAGCATTTGTTTAATAGGTCAGTTTTCTGTTGTAGCAGCTCTAAGAATAGCCCTCATGGCAGATTTCCCTCTATCCTGACTGACAACTTCCTTTTCTTTAGTAACTGGAAGAGGAACACGACAACGAACTTCAAGCAAGGGTGAGTGTGTTCTAAAGTTATGAGTGGGCACATCAACCTGGGACACAGATGGTCTGCTCTGGCTCTTTTGGCATTTAATAGTGCTGGAGAGGCTTGAAAATACTTAGCTGAGGAGAAAGTAGTCATTATTTTAGAAAAATCCTTCTTGTTTTCTTACAAGTGATAGTGCTTCAGTAGAATTTGTGCCGGTCTTCCTGGATAATCATACCTGTATTTCCCTAGGAGCAGTCAAGGAAACAAACATATTTTAAGGAGAGACACATGGCTCAATGGTGTCTTCCATCTTCACTCCTTACACAGCAGCCATAATAGGATGAAAGGAGCCCAGTATTTCCTGCACAGCTTGTTAAGGTTGCCTGATAAGGAGTGATTGCTCCTGCAACATGGAGATAGTCCCTCTGCATTGCATTGACCTGTAAATAACTTGCAGGGGATAATCTGTGCATGTACTGGTGAACTTGCTTACTCTTACAGTGAGGTATTGATGTCTCAGGGCACGTTAGGATCAAAGTGTAGAAGTTTATGTACGTTGCAGGTGTGTAGACTCAAGTTTTAAACATGCTTAGGTCTGCTTCCAGGATTCTTTTGTGACTCATCTTCCAAATTTGAAGCTTCCTATGCTTTCTAAAATTGAAAAGTGAGCTTTAAAGAGCAGTCCAAAAGTCTGATGCTGTGCAGTCTTCACTTTCAGTGGCAAGAGTAAGGCAGGAGGGTGTGGAAGTGCTGCATTTTGAGTGGGAGTGGGAGCTGGCTTGCCTTCTTTGAGATCACCAAGGAGAGGCTGGGAATTTCCTAAAGAAGTCTTCAAAATAGATCTGCTTTCTACAGAAAATAAACAAAAGAGCAAATAGCTGTAGTTAGCTTTCTAGGCACAGTGTTTTGGCCTCCGTTTCTGTTGTGGGTGGATGCAGGAGGTCGTTTTAAACTTTCCACTGAGAAATTTCTTGGCCATACCATTTCCTTTGCAAGTTTTTGTGCACTTTGGCTATCACCAAATATTTGCTATGCTTATGTCTGTGCATCAGCATATTCTGAGGTATGTTTGTTACCTGTGTGCTTTAGTGCATCCTGTGATACAGGTACCAGCCCCACCTTGATCAGAGATAGATCTGATGGAATGGTAGAAATTTGTGTTACAGAGTGGTGAAGATTTTAGAATGAGTCAGGCTGGGCTGTGTAAGTATCTAAAAGTCTAAATCTGTTCTTGAAGGTATTAAATTGTAGCTGAGCCTCTCATAAGAGCATATTCCTTACCCAGATAGCAGGTCCTGTGTGTGCAGCTGATGGTCAGGCAGGGGTGACTCTGAAGGAAGAAGTGCTGCTCTTGTGACATGTAAAACTTGCACACAAAAGTGAAAATCAAGCTGTCAAATTCAACTTTTCTTACTAAGAACAAACTGGGGAAGAATCGATGTTCTGCACACAGGAGAAAGAAGGGAATTCATTTATTAAGTTCTATTTATATTTACTATTTTAATTTTTTTTAATGTCTTGTTGAGTGGCTTACTTTGCTCTGTGGAGGGCAAAGCTTATAAAAGGTGGTGCTCAGTAAGTTCACACCTGAGGCCATCATCCCACGTCCTGCAGGGTCAGACAGACAGTAAGGGCTCCATTAACCTTTATTTTGTCAGATTTGGCACAACTGCACCATTAGACACAGCAGGATTAAATTCCCTACAAGTGTATTTAAATTCCACCAGCCAAGAGAAGAGGGGAGCCCTCCACATAACAGCTAACATGTTTAGCTCTTAAGTCTAATTGCTGCCAGAATTGCCTGTAGAGAATGTTCTGAAAAATATTCTGAGGTAAAATACTGGGAAATTACTGAGGTAATTAGGTAAATTATTGGGAAAGTTGTAGGGAAGGAATTGAAAAAAAGTCAGTTTTGCTGTTGTTGATTGTCACTACTGAATGACTTCTCTAGGTTGTTGCTACTGAGATGAATAACACCCTGTAACCACAGAATATGCAGGATTCTCCTACACACTTCTGTGTAGGTTTTCTAGCAAGCTGATCAGCTCACTTCAAAACAGAACATTTTGGAAGGAGCAGTCAGCAAGCCTTTTTTCCCCACATCAAGAAGATACTTTCATAGAAAGTTTCAAGATCATCTTTACAGATAAGCTACTAGAGAAAAGGCAGAATTGAGCTTTACCATTGAGCTTGTCATAGAAAAGTGTGACTGATAGAGGCTGTAGTCTGAGGTACTGGTGGTGGTGTTTGTGCCTGGAACTTTGACCTGAAGTTTCAAGAGTTTGCTCAGAAGTGCTTCTGGTTAATTTAAAGAGTTAGGATTTGGGCTGTGGTCTGTAGCTAAAGAAAAAAATACTTATTCATAGTTTCATATGAAAGCTGGTGACCACTACTCAACAGATAAGTTAGCTAGACCAATATCATTGAATGGTAATTTCTAAATAAGGTAAGAATGCATAAATGGCAGGGTGGGAGGAAGAGGAATGAACATGATGTTACTCAGAGATGTGACTTAAGGACAGAATAAGACATGATTGGAATATTGACAGGCCATGGCTAGTTAGGAATCCTGGACATTTAAGAAAAGAAATATCACAGATATTGAGAGCAGGGCTTAAACACATCTGCCAAAATGCATTTCTGAAGGAAATGACCTTCAGAAGGGAAACACAGACTATCCAGCATGAAGGCAAGTGGAGAACATAGGAGGTGAGCGATCTAGAAGATTTCCTTCTCTCTTGTGAAGCTCCGGAAAGAAGTGAGCAGGAATTACAAGTCGAATCAGCTTCCAAAGACTAAGAATATAAAGGAAGGATGGATGGATGAATGCAGAAAATCTAGCTGGAGGCTTAACTAGAAGATAGATGTGTTGTTTAGGTGATTCTCTTTTGAGGAGAGACGCTGAATTACGTGGGAGGTTCTGGGAGGGATCTTGAGTTGTACATTTATTAATCATGAATACATGACATTCTTGTCCCAACAGGAAAAAGGGCTGTGGGGAAAGACGGTGTCAATGATGGTGGAGCCAATGAATATGACCTCAATGACAGCTTTATAGATGATGATGAGGAGGAGGAGGAGTGTGAACTCACTGATGAAGACTCGGACTGGGAACCAAGTTCAGAAGAAAAGGATAACGAAGATGTTGAGACACTTGTGCGAGAAGCACGTAGATTTGTTAGGATCAAAAAATAGCTTCTCAGAACAGCCTTATAAATGTCCAGTGTGGTTGTGTTAAATCATGGTTGCACAAAGAAGAGGAATTTTATGAAAATTTTTTTTTTTCTCCGTGATGTAGGCACTATGGGAAGATAATGGGCTGAGGGGATTCTGCAATGCCTTTCTTATCCTTATGTATTATTTTGGGGCTGGTGTGGTGTTTGTTTTATTAAGTCATGGACCCAGAGGATAGTGCTCTGAAAATTTTTTGAATTTTTTTTCTTTTTTTCTCCTTTTTTTTTTTTTTTTGCCACACCATCAGTATCTCATATTTCAAAATACAATTTTAAAGGTTGTTAAAACTTCATCTTCCTGAGCTTGAAAGAAATATTGCTGGTAGGAAAGCATAAGCCATTTTTATTGTTGAGTTAGTGCAGTTTTTAACTTCATTATTCTGCTCCCATCTTTCCCAGGTGTTTTTTTGGTTTTCTTCAGGTACAGTACTTAAATACAGGTTGTCTAAATCACTTGAGAAAAAGATCTCAGTGTATTGAACCACTTGATTGGCTCAACAACAATTATAGCATTATTTGCTCTGATTACCACAGTACCTCTTTCTGTGTACATCACTGGAACTGTGTCCAATTCTCAGCAAAGTCTTGAGGACTGTATTTTTGCACAATTAAACTTGTAACATACAGTGGAAAAAGTGTTTAGCTGTGTCTGTGATTCCCTGTCCAGGAATGTAGTACGGTCTAGGATGAGCAACAGGCTGTGTCAATTAGTGGGATTCCTCTGGAATCTGTAGTTCTTCCATTGCTTCTTTCATCTATCAGTATCTGGCTTTACCTGCAGGCAGGCCCACAGTTTGTTTGTAAAGACACATCCCTCTTATTCCTTTCATTGTGGTGCTACATCTGTTGTGTGCTTTCATTCATGTTTATTGCAGTTTACATATTGTAAATGTATTGCAGGGTATGTACTGCATGATACCATGTAGCTGTTGTAGCATATGGTACAGTACTGTATTGTATTTTGCCCTGGATGCATTGCAGGGATTTATTGCCTTGTGTTCATTATACCCCAGTTCTTTGCCACACACCACAGGAGCCCTTTGATGTTCTCCTCTGCAGAAGGTTTTCCCTGTGCCCCCCATTAGGAGCCTCTTTCCCTCGTCCACCCTCATGGTGCAGCCCCACAGTTCTTCACAGTGCCATCTCTCAGGAGCCCTTTAGCCTGCAGCCCCACAGCAACCCTTCTTGTTGATCCTCAGGATCCCTTTGCCATGAGGCCCAGCTCTTTTTGGAATCTTACACTGAATTATCTTGGATTCCTTCACCGCGCTGCTGCCTGACTCTTTCTGGAGTTGCTAATCACAGCCTCACAGAGGAGTCCTTGTCTGCATGTTGCTTACTGACTCTTCTAGTTTCCTCCTCACCTGGAGACTGTCACCACATGGCCCTGGAGGGGTTCTTCACATCTTTTTGGTGTTTTTTGGAGTGTTTTCCCATTTGGCTTTTTCAGAAGATTCCACCTTCTTTGGGGGTATTTCACCCTGTGGCTTTTATCTTAATTTCTACAGTGCCTGGCATATACTGGAGCACTTTACAGAGCCATCCTGGAGATCCTGGAGCAGTGTGTCACCCCTGGCTCTTTCAGAGTGCTGTGCACCCAGATCCTATTGCTTTGCCTCAGCCTGCTTCCTGTGATTGCTTTACATGTGTTTCCTTCCACATTTTTTCTTCTGGATTCAGCAGATGGGCAGGTAGAGCTTTCATGGAGTTTTGATGTTCCTTTTAAGTTCAGGGATGCCTTTTTCCAGGAAGTGTTATCATCTTAGTGTTTTCTGTCACTTAATCTTGGTTTTGAAGAAGGTGACTGTACACTTTGAGCAACGTTGTGCTCAGTGATGTTTCTTACTATCCATCATTATTTGGTGTTTTTTATACTGGGATTTGTTCCACGTTCTTTTGTTCTGGTTCGTGTTACAAAGGTCACTTTTGAAGCTGCAGGAATTCGTGCCTCATCAGTGGTTTTGAGGAACAAGTGAGGGAGCTGGGTGTGTTCAGCCTGGAGAAGATGGGGCTCAGGGGTGATGTTATCACTCTCTAAAACTACCTGAAAGGAGGTTGTAGCCAAGTGGGAGTTATTCTCTTCTCCCAGGGAACAGGACAAGAGGATGTAGTCTTAAGCTGCACCAGGGGAGGTTCAGGTTGGACATTGGAATGGAGGTGGTGGAGTCACTGTCTCTGGAGTTGTTTAAGGAACAACTGGCACTCAGTGCCATGTTGATATGGTGGTGTTGGCCAAAGCCTGGACTCTAAGGATCTCAGAGGTCTTTTCCAATCCAATTGAGTCTGTGGTTTAGGGCTCTTCCTGGCAATGTGTGTTACAGTGCAGCCTATAGCACAGGATCCCAACACAGTGCATAAGAGAGCAAGGTCTCTGTGAGTCTGAGGGACAAGTGTCTATCTTGCCTCAATTCTGCTTTTTTTCTGCTCAATGGTGGGTGTTTTTCCACAGAGTAGTACAGAGTATTTAGCAAGGGGACAACCCAAGCACCCAGCGTGCATCTCTGCCCTGCCAACACAGTGAGAGGGAGAATGCAGACACTAGAAGCATTGAATAAGTGCCTGGGTATCCAGCTGTCAAAAGTGCAGCATCTGATGCTACTTGTTGGAGTCGTGGGACTCCTGGGAGTACCTGCATGATGCCATTCCCAGGGTGTTTGTGGTGAGCTGATGCAGTTTGTGGCACCGCTGTGCTGCAGAGGCAGCAGCTGGAGGGTGCTGTTGCCGCAGGAGAGGCTCAAAGAAGGATTACAATCATGTCTTAGTTCCTGAATGAGACAGTCAGTCTTCAGGGAAATTTTCTGTGCTGGCTGCTTTGATGTACTGGGATCTTGCAGGTCATCCCCCTTTTGAAGAGGGACAATTGCTTTAGTGACACCGCCTTTGTTTTCTCAGTGCCTATTGCTGAGAGTAGCTGCTTTTTCTTCTCCTAATGCTCTCTTAGCCATTTCAGGTCACCATTTTAGCTTCCAGGTGTATCTGGGTTTGCTTTTCAGTGTGAGGGAGCAGAGACTGATTTTACCCTCCAGTTACCCCTGGATAAGCTGCTGTAGAAGGAAGTGAGCCTATGGTTTTGGAGCTGTGCTGCAGGACAGCTGAGCGGTGATCTGGTGTGGTAGCACCACAGTTTTGCATTTGGCGGTAGAAATTGGAGCTAGCCACAACCAAGACATGGTAGCATCTTGGTTGATTTACTGTGTGGTTATCTAAAGGCTGCCAAAGGCTCTCAGGAGAATGCCTCATTCCTACCCCCTCCTCATGCATTACACATGCCACAACTCTTGCATGATGGAGCCCTCATTGCAGCTGTTCCCCTAGAGCTTATAGGAGGCAGCTGGTGGGCACAGAGGCCTTGCTGGAGGTTTTCCTGCCTTCCAGTAGGCAGGAGTTGTGCTGGAAGGGCCTGCTTCTCCTCTGAGACAGGTGCTGCCTTCTCAGCTCATGCTTGTCTTTCTCTCTTTACACATGGCTCTTACAAGCAGAGCTCCAGGTAGGTGCAGTCCATATTTAATTCCCTCTCTAAATGTTGTCCATTAGTGAGTTGTGTGGATACAAAAAAGCCTTTTTGTTCTTTTCTTCCCTGCCCAGCTCAGCTAAGCCATAGGGAATGTGGGGTCTGGTGCTCTCCCTCAGACCCTGCCCTGCCTGCTCTCCACTGCCTGAGGGAGCCACTTGGGTCACAGCCTCGTCTCCTGCACACTTCAGGGGTATTCACAGTTGTTTTTAAGTGACTTTTGGTCTCCATGCAATGCCCCAGGCTTCTGCTTGCTGGAGCTCAGTTTGGGAGCAAATAGTGTCTCTGAAAGTGCCCTGTTTTGGGCTGTTTGGAGTTGGTGCTGACACAGGCTGAGGGTGATGTGACTGCCTCATGCTTGGGGTCAAGGAGCAGAACTGTCACCCTTCTCTGTGGGAATCCCCCTCTCTCTGTGGATGCTGCTCACAACAAATGCAACTGAGGGCAAAGCATGACTTCTGCTCTATCCAGAGGTTCAGGCAGCAACACTGCTTTGCTGCTAGGAAGACCTCAAAATGTCAAAAATACAGCAGTCCCAAAACCTAAACTCTCAGCAGGGGCTTTGGAGGATGCTGCTTTGATACCCTCGGCAGGCACAGGGATGAGAACAGTGGTTAGGCCAGACCACAAGAGGTCTCTTGGAGCTCTCAAGAGTGATTTCCAGAGTTTGAAAGCAATTCTTTGCCCCAGATTTTGTTTAGTGCTATAGTTCTTGGTGGAAGTTGAAGGGTTTTTTAATTAACTCAGCCTTAGATGGATTTCCCTAGAGTGGGAATTGTCAGTTGGCTTTGTTGCACCAAACCCGTGTGGGGAAAATAGGGAGAAGGAATATCAGCCCACTTCAATAACAGGTAATAATGCTAGCTAATCCCCAAAAACTAGGGCAGGTTTCAGGAGATAAATATGGGAACATAGTTTCAGAAAGAACCGTGAGATTTCAGGTGAAATTACAAGATTAAGCCTTTTGATAGTGAAATACTTCAACTCTCTGGTCCTTTAAATTTCTGAGGCAGGTTGGAAAACAAATGGATTTAGTACTTACACCTGTTTAAAACTGACATTTTGAAGGATGATTTCAGTCATTGTTTTGCCTAACAGCAAATGATGAAATACTCTTCAACATATATTTAAGAACAGCTAATGATGAGAGGCTTTGAGCATTTTAATGGATTTGAATATTCTTTTGCCCTTAAATTTAATGAGTCAATTTTTCTTCAGCAGGAATGGGATCATTCACATTACTCAGTTGGGTAAGAAAATGATAGCTAAGGGAAAAAGACAAAAAATAATTCAGAATGCTGATACTGAGGGCATGTTTTATTTGCAGGATTTGCTGCTCACTTTAAATTCACAAATAGACAAGTTATTTACCAAAACCATTTACTCCAAAAATAGGCACAACCACATACTTTGAAACAGGAAGCATTTGTCATCACAGGAGAAAAGATCTTATTTCCATACACAGAAGTCCATGATATCTTGTGTATAGTTGAAATGAGTAGGTATTACTGTTACTGTCACCTACTTGTCACAATTACCAGTTGAGAAACACCCAAACTGGAGTTGCACTAAATCAGAACAGTAAAAGAAGCACTGCAGAAGGAACTGCAGAATTCATCTAGAGTTGTTGCCTCATATCTGAGCAGACAATAAGCTCCTCAACTCAACCAGAGGCTGGTCTGCTGAAGCCTAAGCCTGTCTTGCTCCCACAAATACCTCAGGATCTCCTTGGTATTTTGGTTTTGCTTATCCTTTATTGTGAAGGTGCACACAGACTTGGTAAGATGTTTGGTTGGATTTTTTCCCACCACCATTCTGTAGTTTTATATGGATCCCAAAGACAAGCAAGGTAAAACATATGAAATTCCATCTGAACATAAGAAAACACTTTTCCCTCATGATCCAAGGAGACTAGCAGCATTCCCTGGAGTCAGTCAAAGCCTACCTGGACACAATCCTGGCCCAGGTGTGCATAAGGGTGGGCTAGGCAATATGGAGATGTTATTCCCAACTTGTGCAGTTTTGTGATTGATTCTGTGAGGAGCTCAGTGTCTCAAGGCAGCAGAAGCTGGCCATAGGGTGCCTGGAGGGGAGGGAAGAGATCCTTTTCATATGTCTGTGGCATCTCCAAACACATAACAGACAGAGTAACACTCTCCATAAAACTAAAGAGTGGAATATTGATAAAGTATTCTTAATCAAGGTGTAACAGGAAGAGACTTGAGGTTTTCACTTGACTGTGAAGCAGATTTTAGCTTTCAGAGCATGTGCCTTTCATAAGAGCATGCTGTGCATGTTGTCCAATGACAATAGAAAGCTGGTGGTCTGTAGACTTCAACAAGCTTCATCAGGAGGGGTAAGCTGAGAGGTTAAAGAGTGACAGGAAGTGACAGGAAAAATGGGCTTTTTTGGCCTTTCTCTTCTGAGCAGAAAGAAAAGGACACCAAATAGCTTAAAGGTACAAGTCATAGGCTCAAAGGGGTTAAGAGGTTTCTCTTAAGAAACAAAGAAGCATCACTGCTAGGATCAGCACTCAACTTTTCTATCATTGTAATATGCTCTAATGCGTTCATAGACTTCTTTGTTCTTATTAAACAACTCTAAAATGAGTGTCTACATCCCAAATTGACAGATGTGTGAACTGAAGCACAGCATCTGTCCAAGCTTAAGGATTATGCAGCAGCCCAGTGAGAAGAGTTCAGGTGGGAATGCAAAGTAGGCTGCTTCTCTGAGGGCTCTCACCAGTGGTGGGTATTCCCACAGACAAGGAAGAAGTTTCTGAGAAGGTATAATTTCCTCTTTACCCCCTCTCCAAAAAAGGTGAGATTAGAACATCAGAAAATTTATTGTAGTTTTATGCAGTCTACTTCCTCTGTGATTGGCATTGCACTTGTTCTGAGGTCCAGATCTGTGCTAGATTTGCTTCCCTTATACGTTGACCTCCATCTGAGCAGCATGATCCTCTTGAAGTACTTCATGGTGTTGTTTTTCACGGCCACGAAGCACATGGTGTTTATCATGCTGTTGCTCATGGCGATGCACCTGACTATGTAAAAGGCAGTGAGATAATGCCTCTCTTTCACCAGGAGGGTGGGGAAGAAGTCCCGGACGATTGTGAAGCCATAGAAAGGTGCCCAGCAGAGGACATAGGCAGTCAGGATGCACATTAGTACCATAACAGTTTTCCTTCTGCACCGAAGCCTCTTTCTGATTTGTTCCGTCTGAAATCCTGGGACGGTTTTAAACCAAAGCTCCTGAGAGATCCTGGCGTAACACAAGGTCATTGTAATCACAGGAGCTACAAATTCAATGCCAAAGATGAAGAGAAAGTACGATTTGTAGTACATCTGCTGGTCAACTGGCCAAATTTGGCCACAGAAAAATTTCTTCTGGTTTTTCACTATAAACAACACGGTTTCAGTAGCAAAGTATGCAGATGGAATAGCTACAAGTATGGAGACGACCCAGACCAAGGCAATGAGGAAGGTTGCTGTTTGATAATTCATGCGTGGTTTCAGTGGGTGAACAATGGCCAGATACCTAGAACAGAAAAATATATTCAAATTGAAGTCTGAAAAGACTGTTGGTCAGAGCACACTTCAAAATACAAGCAAACAGAATTGGGCAGGAGGAAATTGCTGTCATTCCTGAGGGGAGAGCCTGAACATATTCGTCTGTAAGGACATAATCATCTGTAAGAACATTTTGTGAAGTAGCAGGCCTGGAGCTGAGTTACAATTTTGTATCGCAACTTTTCCTTTTAGACAGGAGCAAGAGTTTGAAAAATGCAGTATTACGCATCTAGTCAGGTCCAGAGAAGAAAAGACAAACATGTAGAATCAGGAAAATATTTTCCCTAGGCAGGGAGCTACTTAAATAGCTCTTTTTACAAAGAAGTGAAATATACATCAGTGTTTTTCTTATTTCTGTGCTTATTCCATGGGGTGCAAAGACCTGAGGGCGATGCTGATGTATGGTTACATATCAACATGATTTCAAGCCACCAACAGGATGTGTATCTGTTTTAGAGATACACACTCTAGAGGAGTGTGTATCTATTTTCTGCCCATGCAAACCTTTTTTGTGTGTGTTCTGGAGGTGACTATTTCTTATTCATCTTAAATAGACACTATTAAGTAATATGGCAAAGCAGAAAACTTGAGTTAGGCATTTGCAGTGCTTAGGACTCTAAAGCTGCACAATGTTGTGGTATTCCTGCTACGAGGAGATTTTATCAGAGGTCCCAGTACAACTGTATTTAACCCAAAGTATTGTTTCAAAAAGAGGAATTTCTCTTTCCTTTGGAGTCTATTCCATCTATATATATTTAATACACAGAATAGCATCCATAAGATATACTCATTCTCAAGTAAAATGGAAAGTCAGCAGCACTATTCATCAGCCGGATCTTGGAAGCAGATAAATTGTTCCTGGCTCTTAATGGTGCAGGGTAAATGGCAGGGGACAGGAGAATGAGTCAGCCTCATTGTGGAGCAGAAAGGTTAACACTTTTAGATCAGGTCCTGGGGAAGTGTGTTGTAGCATAATGTATGTGTATGTAGTCATAAATATGCATATGTGCTCAGCAGGACATTTGGCTGGATGGGATCAATCTGCCCAACAGTCAGGAGGAAGCTGTTGTGGTGGATTTCCCGATTGGCATTACTTACCACACTTGGGCTGTTACCGTGGAGTGGTCCTGCAGTTCATGAACTGAATTCACATGAAACTGCCTTGGAAGGTGTGCACAAAAAATCTAAATAAAACACACCAAGTGCCCATGGTGTTTGGTCTAGGGGACCCAGCTAAATATTTGCAGTGTGGACATGGGACTCTAATCATGTGCTCTTCCTCTTCAGATGTTGTATTTTTTTCTAGTGTAGGTGTGGCCTTAAAAATGTGAAATTCCTATTTTTTCATGTGAATAGACATGAAGGAGAAGAAAGAGAGCTCTCCCTAAAGGAGATCCTCAGTGGGACAGACTTAGTCGCTTCTTTACATGGCTGATCCCTTTTAAATGATCTAAACATGGGAAGACTTTTCTTAGGAGCCTGTTCTTTTTAGAAACAAAAGTCAACAATCCACATGATGTAACTAACATGGAATATGTGACTGTTAAACAATGAGGTTTTTCTCTGTTTACCAAGTCAATAACTTGCAAAAAAAAGAAAAAGAAAAAAAAATGGCAATGAAACCAAAACAGTGTGTTCTTACAACTAAGCTTCAGTGATTAATCTTTGCCAGGCTTGTTTTTAAAGATGTGTGGGAAGATGTGCTATAAATCTGATTTCTTAGCAGACATAAGGGCACCATGACCCGTGTTACTTCATCAACCTGGGATGCACTAGCAGAGCTTTCCAAGAAAACCTTGTAGAAGCTGAAAAACTGATAGAAAATGGTCATGCATACATGGTCGTGTTTAGAAGCTTTACCCCGGGTCCTCAGCTGCTGTTGAAAGGATATTCTGTTAGATGCTTGTTAAGGATTTGTTTTGTAAGAGCTGACATACAAGGCAAAACATCTCTGAACTTCTCCAGAGTCTTTTCACAGCCTTCCATTGATGTCAGGAACAGCTGAATCAGCCATACACAAGCTGTATCTGTACAGCCTTCAGCAGGGCTAACTACTCCTGAGCTGACTTTGGCATCAGGGACTGAAAACTGTGCAACGCTATCCTAAAGTTCGAAGTGGCACACAAGAGAAATTGGGGGAAAGAAGAGGAAGGAGGGGTGGGAATCACATGCTTATGTGCAAAGGGTCTACAGAGATGTGTATTGTGTTAGTACATGAAAGGTGTCTTGTGATGATGGCCTTTCTGTAAAGAGTTTATTGAGCAGGTCTCTGGCTTTCTGTGAGTCAGTCGCGACAGACTTTGCATGAGGCTGATCCTCAGTGCCCTGGTCTGTCAGAGTCTATGTTGCACCAGGCTGAGAGAAGAGACTTGAGAAAGGATACAATTAAATTAAATTGTTAAAATTTCAGAATAAAAGGCAGGCAGTCTCTCAGGACCACAGCACAATTGGAAAAAAAAATCTTTGCAGAGAGAGTGGTCAGGCATCAAAACAAGCTGCCCAGGGAATAGCTCACCAAAAGTGTGGATGTGGCACTTGAGGATATGATGTAGAACCTCAGAAGCTGTGACCAGTTGTAGCATCCCACTTACCTGTCCACAGCTATAGCCAGGAGAGCGTTGGTTGAAACGTAGAGGGAGACAGTTCGTAGGTAGTTGACAGAGGCACAGAGGATGTGGCCGTGCTCCCAGGACAGCTGCTGCACCACGTAGTAGTCCATCTCAAAGGGGCAGCACACGATGGCCACGATGAAGTCTGAGATGGCCAGGTTGGCAATCAGCAGGTTGGTGAGGTTCCGCAGCTTCTTGTAGCGGGCGAGAGCGGCGATGAAGATGAAGTTGCCAACGCCACAGACCAGCATGATGCCGGCCAGAGCCACCCCGATCACAATCTTGGCCGCGAAGAAGGTGCGGGTTTTGGTCACGTCGTCTTCACTGTCCAGGGGCAGGTCGTAATCGCTGTAGGTGAAGTTGAAAGGGAAAGAGAAGTTCCGCAAGGAGGTGAGATCCCCGTCGTGGATGTTGTAGATGGCAGCAAAGTTGAGGTGGGTGGTAGCATTTAGGTTGTGTTCGGTTTGCTCCGTGGCCATGTCTGTCTTCTTTTGGCACGTGCAGCTTGGCTGGCCCTCGGTGTTGTGTTAGCCCAGTGTGGCAGAGGAGAGACCTCCCCCAAAGCTTCCTGTTGAGCAGGGAGTAACCTTGTCTTTGTCCCCAGAAGATTATAGGGCAACAGCCTCACTTATCTCCTTCTGTGGGAACAAAAAGAGGAAAATGTTTCCTGGAAGGAAATGACAGCAAAAGTACTGATCTTGAAGGAAAGCAATAGCCACCTTATTGCCCCACAGATGTGTTGCTGCATGTGCACAGAAGGAAGAAGTACCCTGTGAAGGGATGCTTCTGTTCTCACGAAATAAATGCTTCTCGTTTCTTCATGCACTGTTTGTTACAGCAGCAGTTTTATTTACCAACGATGAAATTTTCATCAGGCAGTGAAATGACACTATAGGAAGAATGTAAAACCTAGTTTAAGCCTCCACCGGCGCACAAGCCCATGGTGCTGTCATCGTTGTGCAAGGTAAAAGACACTAAAGTGACAACTCATTATGCTGTAAAGCATTTGATGTGCCTTTTGGACAAAGTTTATGCTTTATTCTGGTTGTTTCAGAGTGATGTGATAGAGGACAATGAAAAGAGAACTGATGCCCTTGCTTCTAAACACATTTCTTAATGAAGTAAGAGTTGCAAAGACCCAAGAAATTGCTTAATCCAGCACTTCCCTTTTGGCAGCCATTAACTGGGTACAGGACAAAATTTTCTGCCAGCATAATCCATTATCACTTCTGTCAAATAGGTGAAGCTCTGCCAATTTGCAGAGACAAGAATTTTGTCCCACGAACCAGCTTTTAGAGCTTAGCTGTGAAGGCAAATCTGCCATTCACAGGGTAGGTGTTTCCACAGAGAGTGAAAAGTGAAAGGGAAAATCTTTAAGCAAGACAGAGTGCCTTGCATTTTTGATGCTGGGGAGGAGCAGGCTCCCCTTTTTATACTGCCAGTTGTACCAAATATTAAAAAAAAATTAATTTTTTCCCACACAGAGGGGAAAGAACCCCATCTCATCTACTCCTTATTTTTGCCTCTCTATCAAAATGCTGAGAGGGCATCCTGTATCTTCCCATGTTCCTTCTAGGAATCTTCACAGGAGCCTCCTGGCTGTCGGGACATTCTCACCTCATCCCAGCGGAGCATTACTGCTTTTTCTGCCCTCAGGCAGTAAGTCCTCAGGGTGTCAAACGCTGCTGAACAATAGCAGTCACGGCTACCAAGGAAAATCTTCGTAGTGGAGCTGTTGCTCCCTTCTTTCCCTGGAATCACCCTCGGACCCTGATGTACTGACACTTAACAAATATCTGTCAGAAACTCTCTTTCACAACTTTGGTCACCACGTTGTTTTTCAAACTGAGCGCTGCAGAACAGAGTAACAGAAAGCCAAAGCCTGAAACAAAACAGTTCTGACAAGGGACTGCTTTAGGAGACACCTCCACAGCTGCCTGGAAAGGTAAACATTCATTTAAGAGAAGTGCTAAATAAACACTCGGATGCAAAATCTGTCGGCCAAAGCAAGGGGCAGTGTCCGTGTCAGATTTCAGGGCTAAATACCGAAAGAGCTCTAAAATAAATACAGACAACACCACCATCCACAAACTGACAGAACACCGTCAGCGAAGGGTACCTGCAGTTGCGCTCATCTTCTGGGAGGTCTCGGGCACCCCGTGGAGAGCCGCCAGGTTTCTCCTCTGCACGTGCTGCTGTTCCTGCAGGAGAGAAAGGATCACTGGAAGCAGCCCAAGGACTCCGCTGAGCGCTCCTTTCTCTCCCATTAGGTTAGCCCCGTGCTCAGGGGAGGATGGCTCCTCTGCCTCTGTGCCTGCATCTAAAGCCTTTGCTCAGTGGGAGGCACCTTGAAGCTGTCCGTGCATTTCTGATTTTAAAGAGGCAGCACGGTCTGGAGACAATAGAGCACAGCCCTTTCGGGGTTCCTCTGCCTGAAACCCCCCGAATGCATGGAATTGGCAGAGGGGATTTGTTAGCCAGCCTGAGCGTGAAATATATAAACCCCGGCGTGCCCTTGCTCTTTGGGTTTTGCCCGTGCTGGGCAGCAGCAGCCTGCACCTGATGTGCCACAGAAGCAAAATACAAACCTCCCACTGGCAAGGAGGAGGGGGGAAGGAGGGTGATGTGCTTTCCCGGGAACCTTTCTCTGTGTCTATTGTCTTTTGGACTGCAGCTGCAGCAGCTCCAGCAGGAGGGACACACAGTGAATAGCCGTAAATCAGAGGACCCCTGACAGCTTTCCTTGCCCTCTCAGGGAATTACTCAGAGCAGAAAAGTGGCAGTGAATCCTTAAAGACTTGGTGTCCTTTGCTAATGCTGCCTCCTCGCTGCTCTAAAGCACTCACACCTGAGGGAGCAGTTCTCTTTTGCTTTCCAGTTCTCCAGAAGGAAAGGAAATGTGGCACATCACCTGTCCTCTTCACCTCCAGACTTATTCACTTAGCTGGCATTTTCCAAGGTGCATAGTGGGACCATTCCATAGCCCCCAGCAGGTGACATTATCAGAGATCATGAAGAGTGTAGGAGGTTTGCAGAAAACTTAGATCGTGTGTCCCCAATACACATTCACAAGGCTGGGCTCTTGTGAGCTAGTGGGCACTTAGCTCTGGAAGAAGAAGGTAAGGAAAGAAACCTGTGAATGTAAAATATGTCTGGGGTAAAAGAGCCACTGCTGTGGCATTCCTTCCAGAAAACTTGAAGAAGATCAGAAAGTTCCCAATGTCTGCAGACAGCAATAACAATAACAATAGTTATTGTTATCACAATAACTATTTTTATGGTCTTTGTTTTGAACAGCCAGTCTAATACTTGAAAATACACTAAGGGATTTTTAATTCCTGGAAGGGTGCAACCAGAAGAACAATGAGGAAATCAGATCCAGTCCACCTGTTAAATTCTGTCACAAAAATGTAAACATAGTGAGTATGGAGAGAGAGGCAAAGGAAACTATGCACATCAGAGCCATGTTAAAATGATCCCTAAAATGGGCCACATAAACCTTAAATGCCCCTGAAGAAAAGCTGATACACTAAAGGGAGCTTTGCATTCAGAATGTTTGTGATGTCTTTAAGACTTTGTTCAGCTGTCTCACATGGAGTTATCTAATGAGCTAATCAAGCAATATGATATCTAGATATTTCTATTCCTTTAGGCCAAAACCTCTTCTGCTGCAGAACTGTCTCTCCCCACTGACTCAGGGCAAGTTAGCATCAGAACCTTGATAACTCCAGATGTGCCCTGCGTGTTTCTGTGCATCAGCAGTTCATCTCCTGTGCTCCAAGGAATTGTGCTGTATGTGTCAAGCTGTTTCTCGGAACACACCAGTAGCTTTGTGAAACAATGTGATTCACGTGTGCTGTGCAAGGCAGTGCTTTGTGGCTGTTGACTGGGAGTCACTGAACAGAGAACAAAGCCAGTGGTGCTGGGAGCTGTCCTGGGGCAGACTGGAAGTCCAGGGCTGAGTCCAGAGCCTCAGTGACTGTCCCAGTACCCTGCCCCACTGCAGCAAGGTAGTCTAAAGGTGTGGTAGTCTAAATAATAAATTGGATTTTACTCAGAGAAGCACTTGATTCATCTTCTCTTTCAGTGCGTGCTTTGAGCTGTGGAGTGGTTTTGGAAATGAAGCAGCTTTTTAATTGAAGTGTCTTGGTAGAAGATAAATCCTTCCAAAAACCTGCCGACTTCTTTGGCGGTCCAAGTAGGAAAAATTGGATGCTGCATTAATTAAAAAAATTAAATGTTATGCATTCCAGCTACAGTCTCAAATTTAAGCTCAATTATGAGCACTTTCCTTTGCCATTGCTGTTCTCTGTTAACAAAGCCACGTGACTTGCGTTATCATCACTTCAGCATCTTCTTTATTCTCTTCTTTGTATGCAGTGATCGCTACTTTCTGTTCATTTGCTGCAGACAGAATCCTGCTCCTTCATGTCTCCCCTTTGGAATATTGTGGTGGGTTTACCATTGCTATTTGTCATTGACAATTTGGTATTTCACCATGGCAGGCAGAATAGTTCCAATATTTTCTTGAATTCTAATTCAACAGAAGAATGCTTAATGATGGTTCCATTTCAAGCTACTCAGAGTATGAAAACACAATCTTGGTGTCAGGATTAGTCATGAAAAGCTGGTGTCACCTTATTTCTAAAATAAAAAAGGCCTTGTGGTACTTCTGATACGGTGTCAAAAGTGCAGGGCTTCATCAGCTTCCTTCTCGTATTTTTGAAGTCTGAGAGTAGCATTGTAGAAGGGATAGGAGATGAAAGGCATCCCCAAACTGGGTGGAGATGAAGCAAATCCATGCCAGAAGATGTCCATCCATGTTTTGAGGGGGAGTCTGTGTCCCCTCAGGGCTGACTGCTGACCATGTGGCTGGCAGAGTGGTGGAACAGGCTCGTGTTCAGGGCTCTTTATGGTCAGAAGGAGACAGATGCTGGTGTGTCTGAGAGGGACAGCTCAGGGGTGTGGATGTCAGAGCCAAGGGCTCAGCATCTCCCTTCTGGTGTGATGCATAGACTGAGCTAAATATTTGGGGCAGGGCTGACAAAGCCCCCACACATGAATGAAACCTCTCTGCCATTTGGTAGTGGTGAGCAGGAAAACCCTCCCTTCTCTCTGCTGGTGGTCACAGTCATCAGGCAATTATACCCCCATGTTTCTTGTCTTTAAACGTGCAGCTACACATTCTTGTGTAAAAATCCTTTTTGTTTGGAGGTAAGACTGATGAGTAGGACTTGAGAAAATCCTGTCAAAGCTCAAAACACCAAAGTGAGGAAACCTTTCTATGGATGTCCATCTGGATGGTGTGCTTGGAGACCCATTGAATAAGGTACAGCTCAGGGGTCCCACCTGAGTCAGGTATGATTATCCATGCTCTACTTTTTGTCATATTAGCTGTAATGAACGGCATTTTAGGCGATAATGTACAAAGTTGGAGTGCCTTGCTTACTGGGATCACAGTGAATTAACACCTCCTGGTTCAAAACAGTGGTGGTGCTTTTCCCAGAATATTTAGAAATGCTGTGGACAAATTAGTGGCAATAGGAGAATGTGGCATGGCTACAGCTGTGTGGGAATGAGTATCCCTCAATTCCAGAACTGCAAGTTCTTGAGGAATAAAATGTGTGCTAAGTCCCAGCCTTTTCTAAGGGACCTACTTATAAATTGTTTCTGTTTGGTAGAGACCAAAATTGGCAGGGAATTGCACTTTTGAAATCAGACCCCATTAATTGTGGTCTCCTTAAAAGACGCCCTGTACAGGGGCTATGACACAGTGCTACAAAATTATCTCAGGAGGAATGAGCTGTTCAGCCCAAACTGGCATCTCTCAGCATTGGGGATGTCATGGTTTAACCCCAGCTGGCAGCAAAGCCCCATGCAGACATTCACTGCCTGCTCCCTCCCAGAGGGATAAAATAAAAAATAAAAACCCCCTAGTGGGTTGACATAAGAACAGTTTAACAATGGAAGCAAACTTAAGCATAATAATAACGATAACAACAGCGACAAGAATAGATAACTAAATCCCAAGAAATCCAGCTACTCACCACTTGCTGACCAAAGCCCATCCAGTCCTCAAGCAGTGGTCAGCCCCTCTCAGCCAGCTATCCCCAGTTTATGTACTGGGCATGATGCTCTGTGGTATGGAATATCACTTTGGCCAGTTCTGATCAGCTGTCCTGGCCATGCTTCCTCACTTGTGCTGCTCCTCACTGGCTGAGCAGCAGAAGTGAGAAGTCCTTGACTTAGGGCAAGCAGTGCTCAGCAACAACCAAAATAGTGTGTTATCAACATTCTCATCCCAGTCCAAAACACAGCCTGCTGTGTACCTGCTGCTAAGATGAAAATGAGGCTCTATCCCAGCCAAAACCAGGACAATGGATGAATCAGCTAGAATACAATCTCCAGAATTTTTTGGAAACAATTTAGCTGTTCAGAGGTCATTTGTATCTCTTGACTACTGATTCCAAAGTAAATTAGTACTCCTCTCCTCTCCTCTCCTCTCCTCTCCTCTCCTCTCCTTTCCTCCCCTTTCCTCCTTTTCTTCTTTTTCGATTCTAGTAGTGGAAAACGTGTAACATTTGCCTGTGTGTTTGAGCAGGGAGTTTGGCTCCTTCTATTCATGTCACAGCAAGACAGAGCATCTCTCAGACAGGATCATTTCCCTACTCTTTCAAAGTACCACTGTCTGTGAGCGTGCCCCAGCTCTCCCCTCACACGCTTCGTGCTGACAGAAGAATCATCTCGGTCTGAAGCTGCTCCATCTCCCTGCAGCTACAGCCCCCTGCGAGCTGTGGCTGCCNGAAGTTTTCAGACCAAAGTTTCCCCAGAAGAAAAATTTAATCTGAGCCCAGCTGGCCTTTTGAAATGAAATTCTTCATTAACTGATTCATTGTCATTAGCCATCAGGAAATGCACTTGTAAAGACACTAGATAAAAAAATTTACAGTTTCCCAATGGCCTAATTTAGGGTACTCTAATTTAGGTAATTTTGCTGCAGGGAGTTCACTTGGAAGAGAAAAGGATGACGGACTGGATATTTGAGTACTATTCAGAAGGTTTTTTTTCTCATTTCTCATGCAAATGCTGTCTGAAATCATGTCAGATTCTTTTCTACCCAATACCTGATCCACTATTTCAACCCTGGAGATTTTTACTTTTACTATTTTCTTTTGCTGCTTTTGGAGCCAGCTGCATATTCCAGATCTGTAGCCCCCTGTTGAACTTGAGACAGCAGGTTCATATTATCTTTTAAAGAAAGATGAAGATGATGGAAAGTCACCTGCTCCCTAATACACAGGGACATTATGCAATGCTCTTTCTGCCAGGGCAAATGGATTTTCAAATGAGCTTTCTGCATTGGTTTCTTGGGCAAAGGAATATTTTTCGCTTGTGTTTTTGTTCTCTTTGGCTGATTAAGAGGTCATTTGCTAAAGCCCACAGAAAACTAGCACCTGTGTAAATTTATTTCAGCCCACTTAGTGAGAAAGGTGCCAGCATGAATGATGGTGTGAAAGGCTGTGTGAAGGAGATATTTGGGATACAAAGAACCTGCTTGTGTCTCCTGCTAAGAAAGGGCAATTCCAAAACATGTTCTGGAAGTCAAAGAACCAGTGCTACCCAGAAGACTTCAAGTGTCTGTTGTCTTCAGGGTGTGCATTTTTTTACAGTAAGACTTAGCATCCTGCAGCCCCTGTACACCTGACTAAAGAGATTTATTCAGGAAATTTAACAGCAGGCAGGTGGAAGTGTGCCAAGTCTGCTCCCTGGAATGGAAGCTCCTCCTCAGCCATAGGAAAGTCTGCAGATATGGCTGGCAAAGCAGCAGGAGATGACAAGAAAATATTGAGAGCCCTCAGCTCTACCCATAACAGGTCCTAAAACCAGTGCCACTTCTTATTCTCTAGGTCTGTTCAGAACAAAGCCACCCTAAGATAATGTTGACCTGCTGGTTTAAAAAAAAAACAAACCATTTCCTGGTGCTGGTGGGGTGGTCTAAGGCTTGAGCCAGTTTGGAACAAATTCTGCAATTAAATTTGCAGGCATCAGAAATTGCCAGCCATTAACACTGATGTTTTTTGCTTTGTAAAGGTGAAGTATTGGAAAAGATTAAAAATTAATCACATTGATTGGATGGCCTGGAATCACTCAGATATGATAAACCTCTCTAGAACTCACACTGGCAGGCAAAAGAATCACTGTTAAGATGGGTGGGGTAGAGGGAGGTGGAAAGGGGCTCTTCTGTTTGAAGCACTCATGATGTCTATCATGGTTAAATTTATATCATGGCATGATGTATCTGAAACCACATTGAAGCTCTCACTGTCTGTGAATGACAGCTTCACACAGTGCCCATTCACAGGAAGAGACAAGATCTGTCTTCAAAAAAAAAATTTATTTGGTTTAGAATTTAGAGTAAATTCATTTCTCTTCCGGTAAATGTCAAGCAGTGGATTTCAGGAGTGACTCAGATGTTCTGTATGTGACCAGATATATAAAGGGTAAAAAAACTCCAAACCCTTGAAATTCCTGTAAGTTTTTGCAAGTTGTCAATACTGGATCAAAGATTTAAATCTATTTCCTAAAGGTCAAATTTTATTTTTTATGTGATAATACCACTCAGTTCCTGATAGATAATTTCAGTGAATTCAATAGAACTGTACATAAATGACTGAAAAATTCCAAACCTCCAAACATGAATTTCTAGCCCTGCTTTAGGATCTCTCTCTCCTGCTCTGGATGGACCTGAATTTTTGTCTAGCAAACCACTCTTGCTAAAACATTTTCTTTGAGAAGTGTGCTTTAGAAAGGTGGGTTTTATTTGGATTCAATTGTCTGCAGGCTCAAGAAAATCTCAGGTACTTCTTAGTTTCTAAGCAGTTTCTTATGCTCTCTGGTCTGATGTCTATGATGATAAGCAAATGTGAAGTCATACACATATGCTGGATTTAGGAATGGTATTAAAACAGGCAGGTAACAAAACTCTGTGATGGAAGAACTGTGATGCTTGGAAACTAATAGTTACTCTCAGGATAGATAAAAGAAAAAACATGAATAAATCTTAAAGGAAGCTCAGTAATACACAATTACTTGATGCTTTTGTAATCTGGCATGTAATTTTGCTTTGAGGCAAAAATTTCCACCAAATCAATTCCAAAGTCTGCACAACAAGGAAGGGGAAGTTTAGAAAAATCTGCTACTCTGTCTCCTGACCAGTGTCTGCTCAAGGGCATGGATCAGAGGCTCAGATAGCTATGCTGTTAGATCTGCTCTTAGTATTAGAATTTAAAGGCTGCAGAAATTGAATTTTCAATAATCTCTGAGTTCTCATATGTAAAGTTTGGGACTGGAATTAAAATAAGTCTTTTCTGTTGACTTAGCTGTTGACTCAGTGGGTAATTGTGGTTAACTTACACACTTCACTGCTTTCTCACTTTGAAATGCAAGGATCATTCCAGTGGTGGTAATATTCAAGGCAGAGTTTTACAGGTTCAAGGTTTAGAGAGCAACTGAGTCTGACCAGTTTGCATTGGGAAGGCAGTAGTAGCAACAATAATGAATACCCTTAGGTAATTGCATTACAGGTCAGATGCTGGTGGAGCAAAATAAGGGAGGTCAGAGCAGCCCTTGGTCTGGTGTGAGTGCAGATGGTAAATGGTTGGCTTCCATTACCCACAGGACACGAGGGATGAGCTGGGAAGCAGTGACTTCACTGAAACAAAGTCAAATTTTGCAATGCCTAGGAGAGAACAACATTCAAATGAAGTTTTTGGATTGGAATCTCACATTTCGAATCTGGAATATCACAGAGGGAGGTGTCAATTGTTGGATGATATGCTGAATCAGACCAACATTGACCAACACAGGAATCTGTGATTAAACTCTTAGCTTGACAATTCCTTGGATTGTACCAGGAGCAAACATTGAAATTGATTTAACATTTATTTTCTAATAGTTTGGCACCACAGCACGTGGTGAAGGGTCCGGAGGGGAAGCCACGTGAGGAGCAGCTGAGGTCACTTGGTCTGTTCAGCCTGGAGGAGACTGAGGGGAAACCTCACTGCAGTTACAACTTCTTGTGAGGGGAAGACACTGATCTCTTCTCTGTGGTGTCCAGTGGCAGGGCCCCAGGGAATAGCCTGAAGTTGTGTCAGGAGGAGTTTAGATTGGATATCAGGAATAGATTTTTCACTCAGAGGGTGGTTGGGCACTGGAAAAGGTTCCCCAGGGAAGTGGTCACAGCACCAAGCCTGACTGAGTTCAAGGAGCATTTGGACAACAGTCTCAGGCACATGGTAAGATTCTCGGGGCTGATAGGTGCAGAGCCAGGATCTGGGACTTTGATAATCCTTGTGGGTCCTTTCCAACTCAGGATATTCTATAATTGTATTATTCTAAATGTGTCAGGTACTTTTCCCTCTAATAAAAATTATTTTGCCTGGGATAATAACACACAGTATTCTGTCCTTGAGATTGAGTTCTGTTCCCACAATATGCAGCAGCAACTGCTTTTTCTTTTGGAAGACTGTGGATAAAAATTCGAAGAAGCTGTTTTCTTTAGATTCTTCATGGCCCTTCAAAGCTTCAAATTATATTTTTCTATTGAAACAGCCCCTGAAAGAAATTCTTAACGAAACGTTGAATGGCCTCTGCAATCAGCCTAAGTGAGTTGTGGAGCAATGACAGGATACTTGTAGAAGAAACATTGTTCAACCCCTGGTAGCATGAAAAGTTGCTGAGATTCTCTGATGTAAATGCCAATGATTTGACAATTGAATTCTTGGACAATTATTAGAGAGGACAGGAACTACGTGAATTAAAAGGCAAGGCTGAAAATGTGGCACAAGGACATACTGATCTCAAAGAATATTGTTCAACTATATTGCCCATAAGATAATCTTCCCTCACACCCGATTATTCTTTGTGAAAAGAGTATTCATGTGGAGCTTTTTAAAAGACTATAGAAATTAAATTACTTGTCTGCAAAAGAGCTGTAGGAATTTGGCTGACAGGAGAGCTGCAATCGGCCTCAGGCGAAAACTGAGCAGACAGGAGCTAGTGACTAGGGACAGATTCTTTTCTGAATTTTACACTTGTCTGAGTTTGAGAGACAATTTAAAAGAGGACACTGGAATGAGTGATGAGTGCTGTCTCCTCTACAGAGTTCTGATAATCCCTTTCCACCAATAGGAAAGGAATACCAATGAATGAAAGTGAAAAAACCCCAACGGTTTATTAAGAAACAGAGTGCCCACAAGCCAAGGGTTAAAAAAAAAAGGTAAATAACTAATAACTGTTAGATATTAAGCTGTCAGACCTTACCCCACACTCACACAATGGGACAAAAGACCCAAATGCCAGAGAAATACCCGCTCACAACACACGGTACAAGATGAGGCCGGCTTTTCTCTCAAGGAGAGAAAAACACAACCAGGGGCTGTCACAAAGCAGATGTAAGCCCAGTGGCTTGTCCAGCGTCGAACTCCTCCCTGTCATGACAGCAGAAACAGCTGGGCTGAAGTCTCTGTGTGTTTTCTCGACCCGACTCACAGCGGCTTTGGACCGGAGCGGCACCGCTTCGCTCCTGCCGGCGCAGAGTCCCTGGTCTCTGGCAAAGCAGCTGCTCAGTTCACCTCCAGGCAGTCTAAGATCACCACTGCAGCCTCTCCAAGGCAAGGAAAAGCTTTTTTTTTGTCTGGGCCAAAAAAAGCTTTTCAGTCAAGTAAAAAATATGTTGCCCAGAGACATGGAAAACCTGGGTAGTGATGCCTCAAAATGCCCACAAGGCAAAGAGGCCTCCCTGGCCCCACACACAAACTGGTCCCTGGCCTTAAACATACAATGACCATTTTTTTGGGCACAAGGCAGAGGATCGTGGAATACACTATCCAAGAATGCATGGAATCATGGAGTACGCTCACTCCAAAGCAATACTTTGTATTAATTTACTCGCTCTAAGAAAAATGCCTTTCCAAAATGTGTTGCTGTGCTTTCACATTTCAGACCTGAATTCTTTGTTGGGCTTTCTTTTCCGTTGGGGAAAGAGTATTGACAGCAAATTATTTAAATTTAGAGGGGAGAAAAGAAAGCAAGCTGTGCACTTCAGTGTTTCACTTTATGCTTTTGAGCAGGTGAAGGACTTAAGCTGAAAACATTTTCAGCAGCCATTCAGTCAATTAAAAAAACCAAAAGCAGAATGGCACCTCTTGTTATTGTCAGGAAAATCCACAAACACCAGAGGTATATGTCTAAAAGGGAGACAGAGGACTCCTTCAACTTTATTTGAATAAAGGGAGAGAGTCCACCAGGGCACAAGCCCACAGGCTTTTCTGTCTCAGGGTTTCGGAGTGTGCAGCCTCCTTTAATCTTAAAGGATTAAAGATGCATGGATGCATGGTGCCCTCTTCCTTTCTCCATTGGCTGAGGTACTAGAAGGGTACAGCCTTCCCAAACTGCCTACCCCATATCCCCCCTGAACCTCCTGTTTTATCCCAAAGCTCAGCCTTGTGCAGACTCCCCTCATGGTTTCAGGAGCCAAGATGTCTGGGCTCTGTAGCAAACCTGCTGCCCTAAGTCAGTAGAGACATTAAGACCCATTTCAAAGACCTTAACAGCCATACCTTCACCCATCAAATTATTTGTAAAGACATTAGCACACATCTTTCCTCTCATTAGTTTGTGCCTTCTGAACTGCCAAACAAGCAAGATTATAGGTGACTGTAAAAGGCATCATTGGAGCCAGGCAGCCAAAATACCTGACCATATGGAAGAAAATAAGTCATCTGTTCTTGTTGGGAGCAGGTAGAGAGAAAGTTGTTTAACTATCACTAATATGAAAGGGTGATTTGTCAGCAGGTGTATTGCATAGGAGATCAATGTGGACAATTGAAACTTTTGTGTATGAGGGAAATGGGGCAGACTACAAATCCAGCTGAAGACCTGGAACCCCGCTGAGGCAGACGACCTGCAACAGAAGTTTTCTTCAATTACAACTTCTGGTGACTTTGAAATTTGCATCATAAAAGATGCTTTTCTCCTACAGTGCCCATAGCTCTGTCACAGGGATGGTGCCTGGTGGGACCAAATGTAATGACTGGATGGTCCAATGCCAAGCTGCTGATTGTAGCTTTTAGTCATGTGGGTTTCTGCCAAGCTCCAAAATGTCAGACAAACTGTTGGGGGCACCTAACAACATTTGCCTCTTCTCCATGAGTTATTCCAAGATTTAGAAATATCTAGAGAACAAAAGTATCTGGACCTGCCACTCCACTTGCAGTGCCCTATCCAGCTGGTTTGTGGGTGTGTGTTAAAACAGCTGGATCCCATTTGTCTTGGCACACTCAGTGCATTTACTGCTGCTGGCAGGGATGGTGAGCACTTCCCTGGCAGGGAACAGCAGCACTCTGTCCTCAGCTGCTGCTGCTGCTATTCCTTGAGCAAAATTAACAGAGCGCAGGCATAGGGAGAACCAGCCTCTAGGGTTGTATTTGCAGAATTAATTTGAAAGATAAGTCAGGAAATTTATAGGATTGTTCCAACACTCAGAGGAAAGATTAAGAAAATCCCTGTAATGTTAAAGCAAGTTACAATCCTTTCCAGGGCAAAGGGATTTTTACAATGCTTATGTGTGCACTCTGTAAAGTTAAGATAATATTGATAGATAATGGTATTTAACATCTCATAATTATTTTAGTCTTTTTAAATACTTTACTTCTGTCCAACCTATATTACCTTCAGAACTGCAGATTCTGAGATTAATGTGCTTTGACTCTGAATCTGCAGCGGTGATTAGGAGTGTTGTAGGAGGGCCTAGTTGATGGATATAGTTGGAATAGAGGTATGGAAATAAGGGGAGCATTCATGTGCTGAAGATCTGACCTCCCCTTGCCTATTTCAGAAAGAAGAGTTAAAATTAAAAGAGATTAGGGTATTCATAAATGCCAGCTCAGAAAGCTTCATGAAGGTCAAAGAAAATGAGGTGTCTTGGGTTAAAATGCAAGGTGTAACCAAAAGTGTGTACGCTACTACCATCTACATGAGCTGCTTAAATGGGTGGGGCAGTGTTCTTTATCTTCTCCATGACTCTGATAACTCCCTCTGGGGAAGCAGCAGCCACCCTGGGGGGCCACCTCTGCTAATGGGCCATCAAGTTCTCCCAGAAGTTCTCATAAAATTGCATCATCCCATTGTGAGATGCTCTGCCCTAGAAAAGAAGCAAACATTCCTAACTCTATATAATCTAGAACCTTGGACATCACAATACCACCACTGGATTCCCAGAGGAGAAGAGCTCTTGATAAAAACCACTGGACCTCCAGAGAAGGACCAGACCTTTCCACAGGATCACTGCTTCAATAGGACCACATCCATCACTCCAATCAGACTGCTGCCACCACCCTGACCAACAGGGTGTCAAGTTGTATTCTGAGTTTGTTGGTATAAGCCACTGTTTCCGTGCTATTGCCTTTATTGTAATTTTCCTTTTAAATTGTAGTTCTGAACAATATGTATTTCTCACAATATATTTGTCTGGACTTAATTCCTCCTACTGTAATAGAAAAAAAAGTTTTGCACTCTTTGGATTTCATGATTATTTTCATGAAGTGCTTTCCATGCTGTTTGGACATCTGGCTGGCCTGTGATGACCATGTGTCCTGATTGTGACTGTGGTGTTCTTACTGGCATCTGGCTGTGCAGCTGTGTCCTTTCCTCCTGGCTGAAAAGCTTGCTGCTCTCATTCCTGCCTCAGCTCATCAGTACAGCTGTGCTGCAGTTCACTTCAGGCTACACTTGGATCCATTTAAATGTAAACCTTGACAGAGAGTAGGGCCATTCTTAACTCTTTGTCAGACAGGAAGACCTCTGTCATGTTGACTGGCTTGATGCTGAGGAGTTCCAGAAGGCTATTCCAGGTGTCTTTACTTGTATTTGCATTTGGACACTGCTTCTTTTTTGGCCTGGGAGTCCAGTTTTAGTAGGTACTCCCTTCATTTTTAAGAGAAATGCCACTGGAAGGGAAAGCTCCATGAACCCCTTTTGAGTTTGGCATTTACTCCCATAGCACAGCAGTCCACTTAATCTAATGGGTCACTCAGCAGAGCTGTGGGTGGAAGCACCACCAATTTTTTGAGATTCAGTCTGTACAAGAACCAGCATTGCCACAGTACCTGGACAGATCTGATGGCCTTGGTCACCTCTGCATTTTTCCATTAAATTTTTGTTGCAGTTATCCTTTCACCTCAGTATGAGCAGGTTAAGACTGTTCCATGAACACACAACTGGCAGAGAAAGTGTGCAGGGTAAATTTTGCAATCAGAAATTGCAAAAAAATTGCCCCAGGGAGTCTTTTGAAACCAATGCCAGTCTTCTCTAGTTTGAGAGCACCAGGACCTCTTATCAGGGAAGTGTCCATTACATCAGGAAAGCTGCTAGAAAAAGGTGGCTTACATATTTCCATATAGTTTCAGTTCTTTCACATGGGTTGTAATGTGTTGGAGATTGGCTGAAATTGAAATTCCAAATCAGGTCCATTTAATGTCTTCTGTCAGAAGGGAAAGAAGTAGGGGCAGGACCTTCCTGGGAGCAGGAGCCTTTCTGGAGCTCCCAGCTAAGCTGAGACAATGTCCTGTGTGCTTGCCCAGGGTCAGCACTTGCCCTCCCTCATCTCTCCTGGGGGTCCATGTTCACAAGATCTCTGTGAGGAAATTCTGGGTCTTTTGGCTGTGTGAGATGAGGAATTAGCTGGGATGTTTGAATGTGCTATTGTTTTCCACCTTGAATCTAAGAAACTTAACCTCCATCCCTGTGTTGCCTATGCCAGTCTTCATAAAAAGCCTCAGTCATCTTCCTTAGCAAAAATGTGGAATTTGCTGCATATGACCTTTTGTCATATGCTCTGCTGGTTTGAAAGCAAACCAGTGGGAGTCCCAAGTCAGAACAATAATTTAACAGGAAAATTAAAATAAAATGCAGTAGTACAAAAACAGTGACAGAGTCAGAATACAACCTGACACCCTGTCAGACAGAATGTTAGTAGCAGTCCTATTAAATGGTGGCTGCAGTCCTCCTGGAGCGACAGATGTGCTTCTGTTGAAGCAGCAGTCCTGTAGAAGAGTTTGGTCTTCTCTGGGAATCCAGTGGGAAAAGGCTGACTACGGTATTCCAAATCTCAGATTATATCCAGGTAGGAATGCTTGGCTCCTCCTCCTGGGCAGAGCATCTCACAATGGGATGATGTGACTTTATCAGTCATGCAGTGAGATCTAATTTCTCATTAACAGAAGATATCTCCCTGGAGGGAGGATGAGTCATGAAAGAGATAAAGAACACTGCCCCTCCTGGTTTTAACAGACAGTAATAGAATACAAACTGTTCATTACATCTTGCATTACAGCCTAAGACATACTGAGGGTGATGCTGCTTTAATCTGTGAAAATACCACTTTGGAAAGCGCATGTCAATGGATGAACTCACTGAACTTCTAATTCTCTGAAATCTCTTCTATAACCTATTGTAAACTTGAATTAGTGGACTGTTTGTGAATGGCACATTTCAGTTTCCAAGGGTCTGGTGCTGTGAATCCATTGCCTGTCCGTTCTGAATCCACATGAGTGCTCTCAGGGAACATTCACATAATCAGTACAGCCATTTCACGCAGGATGGATCTTGGGGGATCTTGTGAGTTTTGTTACATGTAAAATAAACTGCTCAACCTCTGACTTTGGCTTTCCATTCAGTAATGCACTGCACATACTGAACATGCCACTGCTTTGAGTTTAGTTTAGCATCAGTAATACCTCTGGTATTACTACATTAAAGTAGGACAATCAGTCTAAAATTTAGTGTTTACTCCTGCTGTTAAAAAAAAAGACAGTGCCTCATCTCTCTGATAGTTCGATCTCTGTATTTGCTGCCTCTCAAATGTTTGCAAAAGTGTGTGTCAAGTTTTTTTCAAAACTTAATCAGAGGAAACATTTTCCTTTCTATTTCCTTTTAGTGTCATAGAGCAGCTGCCCTCATAGATCACTAGCTAGTTAATCAAAGCTGTGGCTAACATTTCAAATCCAGCTGGTTTTGGCAGCAAATGCTAGTGGATCATTAAATGCACTTACCCTGGCTTTCATGTGCCTGAAAGCAGTTCTCTTTGATTGTGGAGGAAACAGTTTTCAAGTCTGCATTTACCTAGTGTTATCATTGCTCTTGCCTAGACATTTGACATCTCTTGGAGATTTGTAGCGCTCTCACAAACTGCCCAGCTGTTTGCAGTGTGCAAGGTGGAGAAAAAGGGATAAATCTTCAAGTGGTATAAAACTGCTAATGATTTGTTCAGTTTGCAAAGCTAAACAGTAATCTGCCCACTCATAACAAAACATATGGCTTTTACTACTGCTAGGTTTTTGTAGGGTATTCTTGGAAAAATGAACAGTGGAAGAGGATTCTGGTTTTCCCTTGTGGGTTCAGGATTTTTCACACTAAAACGTGGTATCTTTTAATTAAAGATATGTCATTTAGTGCAGCAAAGTCTACTAAATGGAATAAAACTGCAGCTTGTTAGCAAGGAGAGTATGGGCTGGGCTTCATCATGCAATAATTTCCAGCCTTTGGGAGTGGTGAGGCTTAGCTTGGTCACCTAGGCTTTTGGAGGTGCCAGGTTAACCCTTATGTTGCAGAAATATTCTCCATCATCTGCTGGAGCAAAAAAACAACCAGTAGTGTGACAATCTGCCTTGGTTTCCCATGTTTTCATAGCTTTGCCTTGCTGTATTGCTAAAATTTCTTACTGATCTTGTGCCTGTACAGCTAAATGCATAGCCTGAAAGCTAGACATAACAGTACAAATCCTTCCTGGCTTTTCTGCATCTCTGATAGAAAATGTCACGTTCAGCTGGTAACACTTCAAATTATTACAGTGAGAAGCTATAAAATAGATCCTTGATAATGCATGTGTGTGAATTTACTGTCTGTGAGTAGATTAACCTTGATCCAGAAGAGGTGACAACCTTGTCTTGATTTATAACAAGCAGTTATGTTACCACAGAGAGATAATTTGCTTTGAACATCCTCCTTCATGGATGTACTGTATTGCATTAGCTGCTGTACTTCTCTTAGAAAAATTGTCAGGATTTTTCTGTGTAAACATCAAATAACCTCCAAAACAGATAGCTGGCTCTATTTAAGTCTCAGTATTTATCTCACATGGGAATATCTGATACAGATGTTTGATAACTGCTCACTGTTTATTTTCCTCAATAAAAAGAAGCTGTATAGATTCAGAAAGAAATTGTATATATTCAGGGCAACTATGTTGTGTTAGCACTGTTCTGACCTATCTCTGAAGAAATCTTACTTGGAAATTCTAACTTGATTTACCCAAAATACTGTAGCTACACAAGCAGTGTACAGTTAGAGGGATTATATTTGTTAGTAATAAATATTCATGAAAGAGAGCATGGCAACCAGACACAAGCACTGGACAGCAGGTCTGTTAACACTGAGCTTTGCAAGTGTCAGAAGGCACCTGACTGTACCAACTCTGCACAGCAGCTTAGATGCTCAGTGACCTCTAGTTTTTAGTGGATTTACAATTTTAGAGGCTAAAATCATTTCACTGGACTAAATGGGCTATGCTTTGAAACAGAATGTTATTGCCTGTCTTGCCATATATTTGCAATTGGAAACTGCTAATGGCTTCCATGTCCTCATGCCCTTTTCTTTAATTCTGCATGTTGAGAGGAATAGCAATAATGGGAGAAGATCTTGGGCTCCCGGGATGAGAGATGAGCTGTTATTAATCTCTCTTAATAGCTGTATATTCAAAGCTCTCATTTGTTGAACTTCAGTGAAGAGCCAATTGGTTTAAAATGGTAGGAAACAATTAGAAATACAACCTTTATTAAAATAAATAGCTGGTGATAGATTGTTTTAGTGTTCTGTTCTTACACCCTAAATTTATAATACAGATTTTATAGCCTTGCTCAAAGTGAAAGGACAAAGTAGCATGTTTGGAGTTTAGCTTTGCAAGTTAGGAGTTTGGCTTTGTTCCATGTTACCTGTAAATAAAATCAAAGCTCTTCAAACAAGCTCTCATTGCAATTTCCATCCCTTCCACATGGCAGATGCCTTGGCAAGAGGAGTTTGAAGTTGCTGATTAGGTTTGAAACTTGGCTTTCCAGAACCAAATAGATACAGTAGGGCTGAGATTCTGTGCCTGCTCACTCCTACAGAGTGGGGAGGAGCAGGAACAGAATAGCTGGGAGGTTGGATTGTGATTTTGCCCCTAAACTTTAGGGACCGGCATGTCAGAGTCTTGTATTTGTGAGTCTGTTGATGGAAGGTTGTTAAGGAGAAGTGCACCCCTCAGTTTCCTGCAGTTTTAGATGATCATAAGTGTTTCCCTGCATGACCACAGAAGAGTCCCAGTAACACCCATTTCTAATCTCCTGAATTCTCTTAGCCAGTCTCTCAGAGGCTGTCTGGCAGGAATACAAAGGATTGCTGGTACACCAGCTTCATCTCAACACTGTACTGGAAACACAGCTGAGCTACTTTTTAACTGGCTCTGAAATAAGGTCTTTGTACTTAAGATCTCCTTATCTGTTCTCCAACACAGCTTCCTCAGGATGGCTGGCTGGTAGTTGTATTTTAATAGGTTAATGCTCTTGATCTTACTGGTTATTAGTTGTAAATCTATATATCCCCAAGTTTTTTGCCTTCTCTATCTGCCTCGCAGTTGGCACCATATCTACCAAAGAAGTAGTCCTAGATGGAGATTTGTGCTGCACAGATGCAGTGCAGAAAACTGAATTAACTTCAGCATTCTCCCTCTGCAGCCTTGGGGCTGGAGACCTTCCTGGCAGGGGTTGAATTCAGCACAGACAGGAAGTGGCAGCTGGGGGTAATACCTAATGGACTTTGTCTTTTTTTCTTTTATATATTCTCTGCATTATTCACACATATATTTGTAGCTTTGTAGCCTATTATTGCATTCACAGCTAGTTTTCCCAGTACTTTTCCCAGGCAGAAAGACAAAACACATTCCAAAAACACATTGGTTCTTCTTAAAAGCCAAGGCCAAGAAGCAGCTCTTTGAGACACATTTTCATAAAAAACATTTAGACCAATCTGAGGGGGGGGAGGATTTAGAAGGGCCTTGGACTCGGGGGGGTGAAATTACATCACTGCCTGTGCACCTAATTGGTGATTTTTGTCAACTATACTAATTTGCTAAACCTATAAAACTGTATTCACCCCTGTGGGTGTGGGTTTTTGTGGACAATTTTTATATCTACCCCTGGAGGCCTCAGGTCAACCTTTATATTACCTCCTATACTAATATTATCTCAAAAGTGTGTGTTGTTTCATTTATAGGTTCTTAAGGCTCCATGGGTATTGTGATTGTTGGGTACCATCACTCAGGGCAGGCCTGAGTTTTCTGAGTCTTCTTGTTTCCTTTGGAAAACAGATTCATCTATGATATAAAAGAGAATATTGGAACTTAGCCAAATCTTTAGACACAAAGTGCACAAGTGTTCCCTATTCTGTGGTTGTTTAAGAAGATTTGGGGTTTACTGGTAATGCAGGTGAGTTGCAGAACATCACTTTTCAATAGCATTTGTCCTGCCAGTGAATCTCTCATTCATCAATATAGCAGGAAAGAAATTCTTTGTCTATGGTAATGCTTAAACTACAAGCTAGAGGGGAAATAAAACTGCAGGCAGGTTTAGAAGGGTTGTTTATATGAACAGCTTTGATAGTACTTTAGAATCTGCTTTTCTTCTGATGTGGAAAATTTCAAAGGATGTGCAGATGGGACCTTTTCTCAGCTGGATGTAGGCACAGCAGACTCTGTTAGCATTTCTGGCATCTGTGCAGCCTGCAGGATAGCTCCTGTGTGCTCCTGTGTCCATGGGCAGGGCACAGCTGCAGCTTTGACTGGCTGGCATGCCCTGCAGTAAGAATGGGGGGAATCTCTGCATCCTGGCCTAGGAATCACATGGGCACTTGTGAGGTGGCATCAGCACAGGCTCTGTCAGCCTCTCCTAAGCCATTTCCACTTGACTGAGCAGAGCAAGCCAACATCTCGTGCTCCAAAGCACCAGTTTTGTAATAAAAATAATGAAAATAAGTTGAAATTTGTTCTCTTGCCCACTGTGTGTTTGTCTGGTTGCAAGACAATATATTTTCACCATTCATTTGTTCTTGTGTTTTATGATAAAGATGTTCTTTGAAGTCCACTGATCTGGATTGCTTCTGCCTTAGGCATGGAAAGCCCTGCAAATTATTACCTGGCTTTGAAACTGAAGGGGTAATAAATTTATGAAAACCAGTTCGTGCAGCCTAAGATAGTTAATGTTGGAGCAGGTGTGACTCACCAGTATTCCCATTTTTTGGCTGGACTCTGTGAATTTAACTAGGATGTGGCTGAGAGAGGTGGTAATCCAATCTGTGAATAACTTTCTTAAGTTATAGAAATAACTCTCCTAGAAAGTCAGAAATACCTTTCCTCTTCCACGCTTGGTTTCTCTGGCTGTTGTATTCACTAGCCCAGTTTGTGAGGTGTGAGGAGAAATCTGGCTTTTTGAGGGAGCAGCAGTAGTGCCAGGAGAAGGGGAAGGCAGCATCCACATTGGCATTGTAATTGTGGATGCATGAGTGCCACTGGAGTAGCAGAACACCTGCCTCACAGGCATTGCATGAATGGATTCTTCTCTTTCCCTTACTGGCAAAGCTCCCAGGAACTGGCCTCTGTTTTGGCATTTTTAACTGGATGACATTTCCAACCGCTGCCAAGTGTGTGCTCAGTAAAACTTGTGAAAAGTGAATTGCTAAGGTCAGTTTCTTGGTAAAATTAACAATCCTGTGGCTGTAGAAATGGGAGGTTTAAGTCAGTGAAGAAATATGTATAGCAGTGAAAACCATGACAGTTTAGTACTCTTAAGTTTCAGAAATAATTTTGCCCAGATCAGATAAAAAATTCAGTTATTCGGTCATAAGTTTAAAATAAAATAAAATCCATGCTGGTGCATGGTCCAAATTGGACTTCTCAGATAATTATTCTGAAAATTGTCTAAAAAGTCTAAGAGCTGAAGACTTCTGACCAGAATATATTTAATTATATGAAGATGCATTATTTAGCAGGTACTCTAAGAGTTTATTTGCTACCCTTCTTGTCTCCAAAGAATTGTGCAGAAAGGACAAGTTAGTATCCAATGTTTATTCCCCTTTAATCCATAAAGATGTTGTACTTTGGTGGTGAATGATTTATTTTCATATAGAAAACACCCAAAATGAATGGTGACGTGTCTTTATTTTTCCCAGGGAGGCTGAACCTCAGTACTTCCTATTTACCTAGCCCAATGATCTGATTGCTGTTATTACTTGTGATTGTCACAAAGATATGAATAACTGTAACCAGTGCATTTGGAGAAGACATCTGTTTATCTCTGAGGTGAGAACAGACGCTTAAATTTTCACATAACCTGATATTCAGAAGGAGAGAGCCTTAAAGTTATGTCTGTGCCAGAATAATTGGCATTTATCTTTTGGGATTTGGATATTCTGTGGTCACAAGCTGGAAGAGCTGTTTAATGAGGGAGACTGGGAGGAATTGTGAGTTTGCTCAGGGTTCTCTTCGTCTTAGGGGAAGGGAAGAAAATATCAACTTTTCAAATATACCCTTAAAAACTGAAATTTTGAGCTTTCATACTTGTGTTTAGGACTCTTTCATGGGTGTTGCAGGGATTATACGAGTGGCTTTCTCTGGAAAAAAACTAGAAATCCACCTGCTGAAATGCTCCAAGCTGCTGGGATGTCATTGTGTCTCACAGATGGTTGTCAGTCAGATCCTGTGCACTGATGAGCCTCTCCTGCAAAGCACAGAACACTCTCCATGGATCCTGACTTTGACAAAAAATACATTTCAGGTCTTGCCCATTGGAAATCCAGACATGAGGATTTTCTAAGCAGCGCAGTCTGCCATGCTGCATATTTGGTCTTAAAAGCAATTTTCTTTTTCCTTAGTTAGGATGAGAGCAAAAAAAATATTCTCAGCCCTGAGGAAACTCTTTTTGCTAGGAATGCCTTTCCTGTCCTAAGAAAATTCAGTGCACAACGTAACTCTTGGTGACTTTCTAATCATTAGCAAAATTTTGATTTTAAAACTGAGTATTTTTGGTGGTACAGACAATTTTTTTTAAATTATTCTGACAGTAGTTTTTCTCTCCAGTCCCTGCCTTGTATTGTCACTAGTGAGGATGGACTGGAAGAAGTCACAAGCTTTTGTCTGGATTTATAAGGTGCTTTCATTCAACACACTGAAGCACCCTGATCTGAAACTCTTACAATTTGGAATGAATGATCTTGGAATGATGCATGAGCTTCATTGTAGCTGTCATGCTATTTCCAAGAATTTCAGTCTTAATGTCCTTTTATTGGGAATGATATAATGCAGTTATCTGACTGTGTAAGTGATGTCCTTTCATCATCATGACAAAGAGTTACCATAGGATGATGCTGAGAAGATTTAAGGTTATTTTATTGAAGTTTTTGTCTTCTCTGCAGTTCATGACTGTGAAACACACATGAACTGCAGGAGCAGTTGCCTCCTGCATTTAGATAAAGACAGCTTATGCCCTCTGCTCAGCTCATGATATTTTTAGGCTCAAGCTGGATGATAGATGCAGGAGGAGGGTGGGAAGCAGAGAGAAAGTAGAAACTCAGGAGGAAAAAATACAGGTTCAAAGCAGTTTCGTTTCTCAGCAGACACTTTTATTGACAACACTTGGGGGTTTTTGACAGCATGGAGTTCTTTGCAGAGGAGGAGTCCAAATTATAGCTTGACAAACCTCTTATTCTAAGGTGGAGCCAGGGAATCCTGCCTTCTGATAGAGTCTTTCTGTGCCATCCATATGTGGTAAAAAGCCCCATCCACACATGGATAAATTCTGTACAAAAAAGGCAAGGCCTCTTTTTGATGTCTTCCTCAAAAGCTGCCATTACAGCTCCTTTATGAGAGATCAGTTAGAGAGGGCTGTGCTGAGGAAGGACAAACCTTGGTGGAGTTTTTATTGTGGCAGAGGTACATGTGTGAACATGTGAAATTGCGGTTTTATTTGTTTGGGACTTTTTTTATTGAATAGCTGCTACAAAAAGCCCCTCAGAGCAGGAGCTGTTCAAGTTTAGAGGCAGAAAGGCAGGTGCTTTCTTGGGGGGCACCCCATAATAGGGCAGTAATGGCGTGCACATTTCAGGAACTTTTAAAAAGATTAATGAGATGTGGCAAACTTCAGTGCAGACCAGTGTTGATTACCCAGTCTAGTATTTTTTCTCCCATAAATTATATAGTTTTGCATCATCACTGAAGTATGTTGCATGATCATCTAATTACATAGTGAGATGCCAATTAGAAATAATGCTACAGCAGACCATTACAAGTCAACTTGATGTGCCTTTTTCCACTGTAAACATTAATTGTTGGCATTGTTCTTTTCACTACCACCTCCACTGTCTCAGTGACAGCAGTACAACTCACCAGTTTGATATTTCTCTTGTGTCTATACAGAGAAAACACTGGAAAAGGCCACCTGTTATTTTAAAATCAGCATTGAGGAGTTCCTACTGGGCACATGTGGAGTTAGAGCAGAAAAACTGCTGAGAGCAACACAGCTGAAGGCAGGTCCAGAGCAAACACTCAGTGCCAAGCAGTCAGTCAAGAAACAGTTGTGGGAAGCACTGAAACAAGAGACTTGGCAGGCAAGATTATTGGCATAGCCTTGGGAAAGAAGGTAAGGATGTTTGTTTAGGGTCTTTCCCCTTTAAGCAAATCATTTATTGTGTCCTGAAGTGCCTGTATTTCCAGTGAAAAATGCAAGCGTATTTCTAATGAGTAATGAAGGGTTCAATGATGTGTTCATGTTCTTCTACAAAAAAATTGCTCAAATCCAAAAAAAAAAAAGATTAAAAAAAGTTAAAAAATTTGTAATTTCCAGGTTTCTAGGCCAAAACACTTGGTATTTCTCATTTACTAGAGGTTTCTAGGAGTGTGAAGGTTCTTTATACATGATACTGAAACGTCCTGAAGCAGGAATGGCTTTTCCCCCATTACTTTGTAATTGCCATTACTTATGTAGTAGTAGTCTTCAATTTGTTTGACATGAGCCATGCCTTTTTAAGGCTGAGTATATTTATAGAGGGAAATCTGTAAGATGTTTATCAAAGAAGCCTCAACCAAAATTTTGATTCAGCCTAATTTCAGCCAATGTGAATTATTGTAAGTAATACATACAGAGATGTAAAAATGGATATGAGATACATTCTCAGGCTTTACTTGTACATAAAAAGGGTAAATAAAGGCCTTTTCCATGTGTTGGTGGCAGGGCGAATAGATTTTATGCAAAGGCTTCCAGGTTTGCACATCTGACACAGGCTGTAGCTTTTTCATTTCCGAGACTTGGTATTTATATTGTGAGTTATCAGATAGATTGACTGAATTTATTTCTACTTCCAAGTGAAACAATAATAGTTTTAGCACAAGATTTGAGGGTATAATTGTGAATAGATTGCTTATATAGAAATGCTAATGGCACTTTTTACATGAACATCTGTGTGAAAAAAACAATTCTTTCTGTACATGTTTCTAGTAACAGCAGCATATGGATATTGTCAAAGTGGATGGTTATGGGTGTTGTTTATATATTTTAAGTGTTTCTCTGAGGTGAGAAAAGGTACAATACTGCTTCTGTTTGTCTTCCTGTATCTCTTCAACGATGTATCTAAGATAACTCTTATGAGTTAGGTTAAAACTACTTTGCTTTGAGTGGTGGATTGGTCTGATGTCCCTTCCAACCTAAATTATCCTGTGATTCTTACATTTATGTGAAATCCCTTTGTATCTGAAGTCGGCCAGTTGCTTACTCAGGCCTTGCTAGCTGTTACTTTGCTCCATCCTGCAATTCCACCATGACATAATTTCTCAAATACTTGGAAGGGATATGATGGAAGCAAGAAAATTCTCATTGCAGTGCTCAAGTGCTGTAACCTCATCCAGGCCTGTGTTGTTTTTGTGCCAGGTGTTCCACAAAGCCATGGTATGTCATGCAGGAAGGTTTCTTTCAGATTACATTTGCTTTGGTCAGGTGGAGATATAACAACCTGCTCACTAAAAAAATGCCCATGTGGTTCTTGGTTCTTGTCCCTGAAGCTTTGCTTCCTTTTGCAAACAGGGAAGGGAGAACCTGGAGACTTTGCCGCACGTTAATGTAAGGATTGTGTGGAAGTGTGGTGACAAATCTGTCCCAATTTAGGATTACTGTCTCTGTTGCTAATATTCTTGTAACCCCACCAACCAGGATTTCCTGAGGGGGACAAGTATGCTGAGGGGCATGTCCTTCAAACCTGTGGGAGACACCCTTGCTCTTGGCAGAAGTGCTAATTCCACTTTGGCTGCATCTGGGAGGGAAGGTGCTGGGGGACAGCACTCTGTTATCTTACTTCCTTGATCCATGTATGTCCAGGAAATAAGCAGATGATCTCACTCGTGTTTCTGCTTTCACCCCTTTCTATTTCAGTTGGGATGGGCATGGGACTTTTGCTTAATATACTAAAGACTGTCAGCATAGGATGCTGAAGGATAAATTCTATGTTACTATTGGGATGACCTTATCCCATTCAGCTTCTCACAAGCTGCACGTTGCAAGAGCCAGTTTATTTCTGAAATCTGCACCAGCTGCCACACCTCAACACTGCCTTGGCATCTACAGTTCAAACAAATCCTCATTTTGCTTGTTTTTGATGATATACTAGAGAGGGACCTTGGCCTCAGACAGAGCTTCCACATGAACTTGTAAGACAAATCAGAGTTGCTGAACAAAAGAACTGTGGCTTTATTTTAAAAATAATAAAAAAGAGAAAAAAAATACTACTCAAAAGACAGTCAAAATGCAGATTGCCAGTGCTTTTCCACTTGCTTCTCAGGGGTAAAAGCTCACTTCCTCCCCCTGTTTTAGTCATCCTCCTTAATGCCAGATAGGCTCAGTATTAGGATACTTGGATGGCAGCACTGTAATGACACTGAATTTATTAGGTCATTGTGAGGTTTCCTGGTGGTCAGTATCATGCTACATTAAGAAAATTCCCATGACCTTAATAAGAAACGACTAAATTTGATCTTTATTTTCTAAACATTCTTTCACGCTGATATTAAACATACTTGCACTTCTGATAGTTGCACCAAAGCACCTCTGTTAATATCTTCTATGAATTAAAATCTCTAAACCTCTACATTTTCAAAATGGATCCAACATTTTGCATGGCTAAGATACAGATCAGTTTACAATATATTTTTTTATCTATTCATATACAATGGCATTTTTAAAGAGAGAAATATTTATTCAAGGCTTTTTGTATACTTCAGAGGATGCTGTTCTAAGCCTTGTGTTGGCATCAGGGAGCTCGTTATCATTTTCATCATAACAACAGTGACAACAGTGATAACCACTTTATGTCTAATAACAACAGCTGGCCAGAGTGTTTTAGAAGTATTCAAATTTTTTTAAAAAGTAAGGACGGAACAATGATTTTTGTAGACTTTTCATTGTTTTTGGTCATCTTTCAGACAGTATTTCAGCTCATTTCATTCACATTTGTCAATCCTTAATTTTGAAGAAAGGAAATCAGTGACATTTGCTGTTATGGATGTAATGAGCTGACTCTCAGAGAACCAGCAATGCTGCTCCTGGGGAGCTATGCAAATCCTTCTGAACATCATCATTCATCAGCAAAAGTCAAAACAATTCTGATTTTTGAAGACTTTGTCTCTATACTCCCTGATTTCACAAATTTCACACACAAACATGCCACAATGCTTTAACTGCTGATTGTTCTCTCAGCTTTGGAGTTTTATCAACAATCAGGGAAAACTGCTGACTGCGTAATCAATCCACTTTGTGGAGATGTTTAGCAAGTTTTGGAAGAAAACATTATTGTTTGGGCTGAATGCATGTTTACTTAAACACACTGACAGCTGGGTTGCCAGAGTGAAGCCAGTGCAATTCCCCCAGAATCCACAGTGTATTCAGACAGGCAGGAGGTTTGCTCCTGCATGAACACTGTCCCAGTCTCCTTCAAACCAAAACTTTTTTGATCGATTACTCTGGATTCAGGCACTTTGAAATCACCTTGTTTTACAAGCCACTTCAGGGCTGTAGTATCAGCATCTTAAAATCTTAATAGTCACCTTTACTCCCAGTCTTTATTCTGTATATATCCATTGTACTGTTTGAAGCACTTCCTTTTTCAAGGCTCTGCATGAACCAAATGTCACTCAGTTCTGGGAGGAAATGTGACACTCTGCCCTTATCACATCGTGCTTGTGAGGAATTGTGTGTTGTTCTCCATCAGCACCACAGAGGAAGGGACCCATGAAAGCTGAGGACAAGAACATCAATGCTCTTTGGCAAAATAACCCAGAAGTACAGATGTTTTGATCCTGATAGTTCTAATCATCCTGATCTCTATCCATGGTCGTGTTTTGGGAGTTCACTTCTGAAAAATTGCTTTTTAAATCTGAAACTTTCTTTGGGGGGATTCCCAGAAGACCTCTGGGGTCAGAGTAGGGAACATTTTCCCCCATTTTATGGGAGAATTCAGGTGACTTATGCTGACTTCCTGTAGTTCCTTGCAATAGGGCAGTGACAGGCATCAGATTTCTGCACTTGTACTGTCCATTCACCACAGACCTGACCTTTCCTTGAGACAAGGATCTCAGTATTAATTCATGAGTATTCATTACTCATGAATATTAAGAGAAAAGAAGAAAGCAGCAGTGGAATGGTGGAAGATAAAAAAAAAAAACAAAGAAAAAGAATTTTCTGACAAGATGTTATAGGGAAAAAAGTTTAAATGGGGTGGCCTTTCTTGGGAGCAATGAACAAGCAGCACAACAGCAAGTGTCATTTCAAGTTCACAATCAATAAATACAAGAGATTTGTATTTGAAGGTTTGGAAGAAGTAATTTCAGCTGTTTGGGCACCTTACTGTGTGTTCCATTAATGTCAATACAGTGATATTTGCAGGGTTAGTGGCTCCTTAGCTGGAAAGGCTGGTCACACAGGCAGCAGCCATTGAAGAGCAACAACATAAGGGGGTGCTTGGAGAGTGGGAGGAAGATCCCAGAGATTTAATGACCTGAAAGTGAAATATTTGAAATATAATCACAGGAAGAACATTAGTTTTTCCCCTTGGATTATGTTTGAATAATAAGGACTGTAGTACCTGCAAAAGAACTGTTAAGTAAATAACAGCCAGTGATTTGTTTTTTTTAGTCTCAAGAAGGGACATGATTTGAAATGTAGTATTTGATTTAAATGGTGTCTCTCTGAATTTGAGAAGTAAGGAAATAAACTGAAATGTGTTTAAGTCAGGGGGACCAAATTACTTGTTGGTGTTTACATATATGTACTTCTAGTTCATTTCAAGGCAGCTGTTTTGATTCACTCCATCTGTGTTGTGCAGGAGTCCCAGAAGCACTGGGCTATCTCTTGCATGTACTTGGTATGATTTTTAGTAAACCACCCTCATGCATCTCCAATGAGGGAATGGTATTTACCCTGTAGCATTTGGACCCAAGGCTGCCTCACTGGGAGCAGAGAGGGCCCAGATGGTCAGGTAAGGATGCCTTTCACAGGTTTCTGTCCTTTCTCTGGCCCAAAGCACCATCACCAAGCACAGTCTGAGCAAAGAGCAGATTTTGACTAAGGTGCTGATTGCCCAGGAACTGCTGGGCTGCACAGTCAGCCTGGAATTGGCTGTGAGATTGCTTTAATTATATCAAGTATGCTGCTCTGATGTACTAGGGTTGCTAAAAGACAAAATTCCCAGAAGATAAGTTGATCTTTAAAATCGAATGACTGAAAGCAGCAATTTAATTAAAACTTTAGTACTTCTGGGATGGTTTTTTGATGTAGGCAGAAGGACTAAATTTCACGGAATCCCAGAATTACAGAATAACAGAATCACTAGATTGGAAGAGACCTTCAAGATCATCAAGTCCAACCCATGCCCTAACTCCTCAGCTAAACCATGGCCTCGAGTGCCACATCCAGGCTTTTTTTAAACACATCCAGGGATGGTGACTCCACCACCGCCCTGGGCAGGTCAATCCAGTACTTTACCACCCTTTCTGTGAAGAACTTCTTCCTAATATCCAACCTTTATTTCCCTTGGTGCAGCCTGAGGCTGTGTCCCCTTGTTACTTTGTTCTGATCATTTTCCCCTAACACTGCCTTGCTGGGACTGATGGAGGCTGAATACCCTCTGCATCCCACACGAATTTCCTTCAGTTGTCCTGCTCATGTCCCAGCTGTGTCCTGGAGGCCCTGCCAGCAGCACACCCGTCCTGCCTGTTCTCCTATTGTCACATGCATAAGGTGAGTGAAAAGGTTTTCCCCTAACCTTACACATCTGTTTCCCAACCCTCTTCTCTCTACAGCAATAGGTGCCTGCAAACTGACAGCAAGGTGTGTATGAGGGAGATCAGCTGGAGACTTACATGCTTTATTTAGTGTTCACCACACTCAAAGTAAATTTTTTCCCTCGGAAATAAACATATGGCATAGATCCCTTTCATTTCTAAGGAGGACAATGCTTCTCCTAGGGAAGCTGAAACAGATTATTTTAAAACTAAAGCATTTTCATCCTCAGTCTGCTCCTAGGTGCCACTCAAATACAAAAGGCAGAAAATGTGACATGCAGGTTGTCCAAAAATGCCACCTTTAAAACCTCTCAATCTGTTTAATACCCAAAGGCTATTCTGCCATTTGACTGTAACACACAGTGGTGCTTCAAGACTGAACATTTTTTTAAATTCCAACCTCTTCCCCAGCAGACCCAGGAAAGCTTTTAACCACTGTCATTGAGGCTGGTGGCAAAACTGATAACTACAATTTTCTGGCAACGTACACTTTTCTTACCTTTGCTTTTTAGTATATCAGTTACTTTCCCCCATTTTTCTGTCCCAGTTCAGGATCTTGACATATTCTGTCTTTTGCAAGAAAGTAAACTTCATTGTACTGTGGCTTAATACAAAATAATGAGCTTTGCTAGTCTTACTCAGCCTTGCCACAGGTTTTTGCACTTGAAATTTCATTAGACTGAAGAGAGAGGGTTTTCTGCCTGAATGCACCTGAATGGGCATCCACCCCAGTGGGTCTTTTTCTGTCAACCCTGTTTTGTTATAATTTTGCAAAAATGCAGAGGGAGAAACTTTACATCCAACAGATTTAATCAATAAGTATTTCAGTGTAGAAATGCTTGTAGCTAGAACTGAATATAGGGTTCAGATCACGATGACTAAAAAGAAGGGCATGAAAGGGATTTTTCAAAGGCTGGAATGTGTGGGTTTCTGGAATTTCTTATTCTGACTAAGAAAGACTAATTGTGATAATAATACAACTACAGTACTACAGCTAATGATAATATATGAAAACGAAAACTAATGAAATTATAGTAATGAAATTTGAAGGCAGCTTAGGGGCTCTTTTCTGCATTCCTCAGTCCCTCAGGGTGGTATATCTAGACTCTGCAATCCTCCTTCTGTTAATCATGTCAAGAGGGCCTAGAACAACCTAAAAAACCCCAAACAAATAAAGTAAAATAAGCAAATAAAGTCCTTTGCTTTAACAGCAAAGAGTGCTGAACTTCTCTGTTTCTGTATGGATATCTTGCAAGGTCAGCAAGGGTTAGTCAGGTCCATTTTGCCCTCAGTCCAGTCTGTCAGATCACACAGGCCTCAGGGCATTTGGAGCTCTTGAAATAAGGGCCTTACATCTCCTTATCTCCTGCATAAGGTCCTTAATCTCTCTTCACCAAATAAATGCCACTGCTCTACTTTCCACTGATCTCATGCAGCAAAAACCCTTGAGCATTGCTGGGGAAGCAGTTCATTAGACAGCATGGAAACAACTGTGCATTCTGTGGTCTTGCATTTCTTTCCCTTTGAGAAATTCAACAGTTTTGTTTTTAAAACACATTTAAAATATTTTAATTAGAAATAAAAAATCTATTTCTGACTTACGAGCACACAATGAGTATTTACTTACTAGACGTGTAAAACTCCTTCATGCTTTTCCTATAAAGTACCTTCAGAAATACTGAGGGTATTCAGAGTTTGTATTTTTTACTTCTCCACCCCAGCAGAAGACAGACCAGACCTACTTGATATTTAGTTGCAGAGGATCAAGAAAAAAATAACATTAGTATTTATTCACTGAATAGCTAGAGTATCCTCTGCCCAGCTAAAGCTAACCTTGGAGTCTAACATTTTTTTAGTGGCAGATTTCTGTGTTGTTTGTATCAGTGTGTTCTTTGTAATGGTAGTACTGGAGAGATGGTACTCTTGGTTTCCAGCAGTGAAAAGTTCCGCAACCTATTAGTACATGCAAGAACTGGGGAATGGACTCTGAGGAAGCCACTTGCTTTCTTTAATTCTCTGATTATGCATTAAAGTCTGGTGGATGGAGCAGGCCCTGATGTCCCAGAAGACAACAGCACCATGATTTTGGACAGAACAGACTGTGACATTAAACAGGTACCTGGGAATGGAAAGATCAGAAAATGTCCTGCATTTTAAATTCCTTTTTAAAAGCCCTTTCTTTTCCATTTCAAATTGATGTTTTTCATTAAATACTTTCATCGCTTTTTCTCCCCACACCCTGCCTCCCCCCAAATGGAAAGACAGACCTCTGGTTCTTTGGAGACCAAATACTCTTCAATTCATATTCCACAAAGTACTTTTGCATATTTTAATGGAGTAGGTAGAAACATTTTTCTTGGTTTTATGATGTTTTAATTGAGGTGAAAATCCAGAGCTGAGCATTTTCATGAAATGAAAATAAAAAATATGTGACTAGGCTTGAAACATTTTAATTCTAATCTCTCTCATTTATAACACTTGCTTTCTCTTTTTTCAGAAAAGTGTTTCTAGAGGCAAAAGGAAGAGTACCAGAACTATGAAGAGAAGCTTCATAGCATAAAGCTCAAAAAAGAAATTTCTCAAAATTGACTTCTACCATGATTATTTTGCTAAAAATAAATCAACATCTTCCAGTAAAAACTCTCTATTTAAGGGATTCTGACCAGAAAAAGTATCACAACTTGTCTCCTGTTCTCTAAAGGCCTCCTAAACTTTCTGTGTTGTTTTCCACGGGACTCATTCCATGCCTATTTCAAAAGCATTGATGCCCAATTGATTTTTGCCTTTTTTCTTTTATATATTCTCTGTATTATTTACACAGGTATTTGTAGCCTATTAGTATATTTGTAACTTTTCCTTACCTTTTTCCTAAGGCAGAAAGACAAAATATATTCCAGAGCTCCAAGTCCCAGGGGTTACAAGGCCCCTATCCTATCTTGGTTCTCTCTAGGAACCAAGGTCAAACCCAGCTCTTTGAGACACATTTTCATCAAGAACATGCAGTCCCTAAAAAGGGGAGGTGGGATTCAGAGAAGGGTTGAACTGAGGGAAATTGCCTCACCAATTATATCTCTAATTGGTGATTTTTGTCAATTATGCTAAGTTGCTAAACTTAGAAAACTGTGTTCACCCCAGGGGGAGTTGCATTTTGTGGACATTTTCCAATAAAGACAAGGCTTTATATTGCCTCCTATACTAATATTATCTTGAAAATGTGTGTTTTCATTTATAGATTCTTTAAAGCATCCCCATGGGTAGAAGAAGCTGGGACACACCCTTAACAGTGAAACACTGGACCTGTTCATTGCCATCTGCTTTCAAAAGGCTTTCCAGCCCTAAGGGGCTAGTGGGATTGTTCATTGTCAGTGATGTGGCCCTTAGTAAATGTGGTACAAAGGGGCATGTAGCATGTAGCAGCTTTAAATTAACTGATGGGAAAAGAACATTTAGAATGTCATCTGAAATTTCTATGGTGTTCCACAAACATGAATTATTCTTTGCACTTACTGAAAAGACAAAACCAGCTGCTGTTAGCAAGCCAGTATGGGGTAAGAGCCATGATACAGTTATTACTGGTTTTATATGTCTTCCAAATCATAGGATCATAGAATGATTTTCATGGGAAGGGACCTTAAAGATCCTCCAGCTCCAATCCCTCTGCCACGAGCAGAGGTGCTTCTAAGCAGACACAGTTGCTCAGGGCTCCATCCAGCCTGGCCTTCCACAGTTCTGAGTTTGGGGCATCCACAACCTCTGGATGGCTTGTCTAGTACCTGGATCAGGAGGTTGTCCTGTAGACACTCCAGGAGTGCCCTTGGTTGCTTACAGCCAGCTGTATTCCTTTCCCAGCAGCTGTTGGTGAGATAGATGCTGGAGAACACATTCAGTGCAGGTAACTCAGGATGCAGCTGCGCTACAGGATGCAGGCTGAGCTCTGGGGGGGCAGGAGCCCGAGCCCAAGGCAAGAAGCCATGAACTACCCTTGGCATTACAAAGGGCACAGGGACCTGTGGGGCAGCCAGAGGACCAGACACTCAGAGACACAGCAGGAGCTGATGAGCCCCAGAAATTCATGACCTTAGATGGTGAGGGGAAAAAAGCACAGGAGTTTCTTTATTCCAGGTTCCTCCTCAGAGGCAACAGCTTGAGGTGTTATTTTGTTATTTAGTTGCTGCATCATGAGTAAACTGTTTTTAGGATCTGGACATCTGTGACTCTGCAATGGGAAACCCAGGGTTGAGCTGGTAAGAAAACCTGGTTTGACTGTGTGAGAGTGGAGGGTATAGCTGTGAAGGCCTTTGGTCCCACATGAGGTGATGTGAGAGGGACTCCAGAGTGGCTCTCAGGTGGCTGGACAGGGAAGTTTCCTTAACATGGAAACCCTCCCTCCCTAGCCTCTTGCTTCTGAAAAGCCCATAGCTTTCAGCTACAGTGTAGAAGCGTCCCAGCATGCTTCCATGATGACAATTTGGTCACATTTAGGTTTGGAAAGGACTTAAAATCTCATCTGGTTCCAACACCCCTGCCATAGGCAGGGACACCTTCTACTAGACCAGGTTGCTCAAAGCCCCATCCAGCCTGGCCTTGAGCACTTCCAGGGACGGGACAGCCACAGCCTCTCTGGGTACCCTGTGCCAGTGCCTCACCACTCTTAGAGTCCAGCATCTCTTCCCAATATCTAACAGAACAGCTTAAGGCTGCTCTCCCTCTCCAGCCTTCTCATGGGCCCCCAGCAGGTTCTGGAAGGGGTTCTACAAGTTCTAAAAGCCGTTGGTCATTTACCGTGGCCCTTGACCGTCATGAGCCCAACATTCTGGGGTCGGGGAGTTAGAGGGATGGACCAATCAGCGGGCTCTGATCCAGGTGACATCACAATGACTGGAGAACACCCGAGGCAGGTGCAGGGGCAGAGCAGCAGGAGGACAGTGCAGAGTGGGCTCCTGTCTTGCTTCTCTCTTGTCCCTTTTGGGTATTGCTGTCATTCTGTGGAGGTCACCCAGGACCTTCTCGAGTCAGAAGAGGAACACCTAAAGAAATGGGTAGAATTAGTCGTTTGATGGACCTTCCTAGCTGTGAACTCCAGAGGCTTGGGGAGATTGCAGACCTGGTGACCTCTGTTCGCCTCTCACGCGTCCGTAAGAAAAAGCTAGCGCTGGCCTTGAAGAATGAGGGCTATATTCCAAAGCTGCTAGAGCTTTTCCAAGCCTGTGAGAGTGCAAAGAACACCGAAGGGTTGCATCTGCTCTTTGACATTATGAGAGGAATTTTGTACCTGGACAAAGCCATTCTGTTTGAGGTGATGTTTTCTGATGAATGTATTCTGGGTGTTGTCGGATGTCTTGAATATGATCCTTGTTTGGCTCAGCCAGGATGGCACAGGGAATTCTTGACCAAAACAGCAAAGCTTCAGGAGATTATTCCTATCAGAGACCCTGAACTCAGGCAGAAAATCCGCCAGACATCCAGGGCACTGTACATTCAGGCCATCATCACGCCTAACCTGTCGGATTTTGAAGAGGGTTTTCTTTCTACCCTCAATTCCTTCATCAGCTCCAGCAAAGAGGAGATTTTACGTGGGTTGCAGGTAAGTTTTTTTTTTTAATGTGGCTTAGATGGGATCTGTAGAGATCCCGCTGGCTGTAGTTTGGAAGTGGTTTACAGCTGGTGAACGCTGTATAAGTTAGTGACAGGCACTTCCACTTGTACAGTGTTTTGAATGCTTTTCCTTCTTTCTGATACCCTGGATTTTGTATTTTCAAAATGATAAATTTCAGATGAGTATCTTAATACTTTTTATGGACTGTAACAAAATAAAGTCCTTCTCTTTGATTGCCAAGCAAACCTTTGGAGCTGGTTTTGTATTTAAGGAACATGCAACTTCTGGTATTTTGTTCCAGGGACATTTATTGCACTGTTTTCCACGTAAAAGAGTGCAGAGAAATGGGTGGACAGATATGGCAGAAAGTGCCAAAACACTTGAGAGATGATGATGTTCCTGGGTTTTTTGGAGTCTGAAGCATGAAATGCTTTACAAGAAGTGTAGCACTGTCCTACATATCCTTAAATATCTCATACCAGTAGAGGATGTGGATCTGAAAAGCAAATATTAGTCACAAAAGTTTCCCATCTTGGCAAAGCAGAGTGCCTGCACGTGGGAGAGCTGGTTTTACTGCAAGTGAGATTCAGGAGAATGTGGCTGCAGCCAACTTGTAATCTGTTAATCTAGTCTCCCTGGCAGAGATGGACTGAAAAGGTGCTTTGCAATGCTGCAGATCCAAAAGAGGGAAACTGCTTCCCTTGGGATGTTCACAGTGTGGTATGAATGGTGCAGGTACAGTAGGGCCAAAGTTTCCTCTTGGTTAGCACTTTTTACATCAGAAGCGTACCAGTTGCTTCCCTAAACTTCATGTGCAAAGTGCTGTGAGGGAGTCTGAAACAAATTAGAATTGTCCTTTTCTGTCCTTCTGGGGTGTGTGTGTGTGTGTGTGTGTGTGGCAAATCCCACAGGGAGTCTATGGGGCTGGGCAGAACTGCAAAGCATAGGGGTGGCACGTCAGAGAAGGAAAGGAAATGTCACACTGTAGAGACAAATTTGGGGATCAGCTTTAGGGGTAATCCCCTGTGCCCAGCTTGACCTGTGGCTCTAGTGTCCTGGAGCTGCTTCAGCTGCACAGGAGTGCTGAAAGACTGGAAATGCTCCTGCTGGATGTGTACTCCAGCATTTGCCATCTCCCCGATAAAAATAATGGCAGCGTGGAAAGTTTGACTTTGTGCAGTGTGGGAAGATCCTGTTTTCGCTTTGCAGAAGGCACTGCCTAAGTTGTGTTCTTTTTGTGTGCCCCACAGAAAGATGAGGAATTTTTGCCTGAAGTTTTTGCACAATTAACAAATGAAGCTACAGCTGGTGAGCAACGATGTGAATTGGTAAGTCAGTAGTCTTGGTGGTTGCTCAAAGGCTTTAAATGAGAGGGATGAAGTAGAAAGTGAAACTGATCTGAGAGGTCTGCACTCTTAGAAGTACTTCTGGAGAATCAGAACACCCCCTGGTACAAATTGTAATTGTTTCCTCCTTTCAGAGAGTTTCTGACTCAAATACACAAAACTTTTTTTTTTTTCCTGTGCACCAGATGAAGTTTTTCAAGGAATTCTGTGCCTTTTCTTTCACGTTATCTGAGAAAAGAAATGAATTTCTTCAAACTTTGGCAAAGCTGAGATTTCTTCCAACTCTTGAAATATTAATGGTAAGTGAAAACTTAGAGCTGGTTTTAATACTAGAAAAGCCTCTACAGCCATATAGCCTTTTTTTTTTTTTTCAATCTGCTGAGCACCTTTCTGCAAGTCTAATTGGAGATCTTTGCTCTGCTGAGAGTGGAGGTTTCTGGTAATGTCCAGAATCCAGGAGCTGCCCACAGTTCTGCTCTGGAGTAGCCTGCCTTAACTGCTCTTACTATTTTTACTTTTCATTATGAAGAAGTTTGAAGTCCTTGTGACAAGGTAGTCAAAAGGTGAAAGAGACTTTTTTCATGTGGAAACTTGATTGTCGGTTTTTTATCAGAGAAAATCACATCCTTTAAGGAAAGGTCTGAAATCTTGCTGCCTGTAAATGGGCACAGAGACTGTTGTACACCTTGATTTGTACAGTTGGTCCTTTAGTGCAAAATGGATAAATTGTGGATAGCAGGTACAGGATATCAATAAAGTCTTAGATACTCAAGCAAGTAGGACTTTGTGAATGTTTCCAGCCTAAGTTAGGGCTCTCAAATTCACAGAAAGCCTTATGTCCTTTCTAAAGGAGGAAAATAGTAGGGAAAGGATTTGCCTGGTTCCTTGTTTTTCTGTAACCATATTGTCGTGTTTCCCGTGAAAATTCTTGTAACAAAATGTTCTCCAGTTTTTAAACTGCCTCTTCTTTGCAGCTTCACGTGATAATAAATACCAAACTTTATTTACTCTAACAAATTAATCTCTCTTTTTTTGTGAGGGAATGGATGATCTGCAAGTTAGATCTGCTGCTACAGATATATTGTCTTACCTAGTAGAATTTAGTCCAGCCACAGTTCATGAATTTGTATTGCAAGAGGCCCGGCAAAATGAGAATGTGAGTAAAAATTGTTTGGAGTTTGTTGAATATACCAGTTTTAGGGCAAACAGGAAAATAACAAGCAAAACAAAATCTAAATTTCTGTGCTTTGCTTTAATTTTTATTTTAAAAAATGCGTAAAGTGGGGAAATCATTCCATTCTTGTGAGTAATTATTTTGTGATTTCTTTCTTTGGGTTTTTTTTTTGCAGGATACCCAACTCATCACTGAGGTCATTAAGCAGATAATCTGTAGCCCTGACCCTGGATTTGGAGGAGATAATCAGTTAATGAAGATTCTGTGTGCTCTGATCGATCCAGAGAAACTGCTGGCCAAAGCTAGTGTAAGAGAACATCAATGGCAGAAGCCATGATACTGTCTTGGCAAACTTGAAAGCCTGATATTCTCTATTGCTGTTATTGCAGGCAGAGGATAAAAAATTATAGGGTTTTTTAACTGAGTGGAGTGTGGTGTGATAGCGACTTTAAATAAGGAAGATCAGCTAATTTTGCTAATGAAAGGTGTGTGACTGGGGCATGGTGCCAGTATTAAACCACTCAGTCCCATGTGTCAGTGCCATGGCACTGTCTGACCATAGCTCTCTCCAGCTGGATGAGAAATCCTGAAAGATTTTCATAGATTGCAATGTACCAGGATACCTGTAAAATGATTTACAGGTAGTACTGCGTGCATTTCAGAAGGGTTTAAGGACACTTTGTCAAGCACTTTGAGTCATTGATGTTTTTTCCAGTACATATTTGCATCCATGCCGGGGATTCTTTTAACAATACCTAGGTTGGTTGGATGTCTCACAAGTTTGTCCCAAAATAAAGAAATTGATCTTGTGTGAAGACAGTGCTGCAGACCCAAAGAACTCAGTAGAATTCTTTTGTAGAAAGAATTCTACTGTTTCCTCTGTTATTTCTCTTTTTTATTTAAAAGGTTGAATGTGAATGCCAATGTTTAATGAAGTTATTGTTGTTTTAGAATTTAGAAATATTTGAATTTCTCAATATCTTCTACGACCGTTACATTCACGTTCTTACTGCACCACTTCTGGCTGATACATCAGAAGAATGGTATGAAATAGGTAATGACAATTTTAGTTTTTTCCCCTTTGAAGGGCCTTACAGTCCTGGTAGCAGCCATAGAGCTCGGATGCCTGCTGGGAATACGCTTGCTGCAGGCTGCTGTTCCTCCAGGGACAGGGATTCTGCGGGCAGGAGTTTTCATAGCCCTTTCCTCAGGCTCTGAATGCTGACACAGCTTGATGGTGTACTTTGTAAAGATGCATTTCCTTCACGTATATTGAGAATAATGTTGTAGTTTTACTAGTCTAATTTTAAAGAATATTTACTGTAAAGGCAAAAAAACCACAGTTGTGTTTGTTGTTTTGTTCTGACCCAACGTCCTGCTTCCCAAAGCAATCCAGTAAAACAAAAATCCACTAAAAATATGTCAGGAACTGCAATAGCAATTGATTCCATGTAGGTTGGCAGTACATTATTTATTTTTTTGTAGAACTTAAGACTGTAATTTTTCTTGTAGATAATTTTCAAAGAGCAGAAATACTTGCCTCAGTTTTGGAGCTGCTGTCATTTTGTGTGGAACGGCACAAGTACCACATGAAGCATTACATTATCAACAAAGATCTCCTAAGAAGAACACTGGTCTTGATGAAATCCAAACACAAATTTCTGGCCTTGAGTGAGTATGGAACTGTCGTGATTTCCTTTTTCAAGGCTTTGTGAGTCCTGTGTGGAAGGTGTACCAGTACCAATGCACACTTGAACTCAGAATTCCTCTTCATGTGCTGTGTTTTACTGGCTACAATTAAGTAATTCGGAAAAAATAAAAGAGGTAGCAGCTGTCTGTAAGAACAGACCAGTGCAGTTTCTGGTGGGAGAAGGATTGTTGTCTCTTTTGAAGTCTACAGGGATCCTTCCAAATTTTCATGACCGGATCCTTTGTAATCAGATCTCTTGACTTATTTCAGTGGAAATTGTGTCCTTTTTTATCATGTCCTAAATCTGGCTCTCCTTGTGGAGAGTGCATGAAATTCTGTGAACCAAGATCTTTAAAGACTGGTTCTGGGGGGGGGAACAAGGGAAAAAGCACAAGAGGGAGTTAATATTTTAACTTCATGCGTGCTGGAATGCATTGCTGCTGGGCTTGAGAAAGAAATCCATGGTTCCTGATGACCTTCAAATACCCAGGAAAGTCCAAGAAGGAAAGAAAGGTGACCTGTCAACAAATATGCTCCTGCAGTTTGGGGGTGTATCTTCCTCTTGGGATAACACCAGGTTTTTCAATTTTTCCACGAGAAGGTGAGAGCCCTGGCATGTGGTTGTTGAATGCTGGAACATCTTTCTTCACACAGGTGCTCTTCGCTTTATGAGGAGGATAATTGGCCTGAAAGATGAACTTTATAACCACTACATCACTCTGGGAAACCTGTTTGAACCAGTTGTGAATGCTGTGTTGGACAACAGGAATGGGTGCAACCTGCTCAAGTCTGCCTCGATGGAGCTGTTCGAGTTCATCCGAGTGGTGAGTCCAGAGCAGCCTCAGCACGGGCACGGCCGTGACCTCGCGGGGCAGGGGGCAAAAGGCAGATTTCCCAAACAGCAAACATCCTGCTTTAATGGAAGGGTCACAAGTGGAATGGGGATGTTGCTGAGTCTGTTGTCCATTTCCAAGGGAAGTTTAATCGTTTTTTCTAGATCTCAGCTCTTTTCCTTAGAATAAATCTGATTGCTTCCCCTTTGTCCTTGACCAGAATATTTTGGTTCTACACAAGGAATCAGTTACTTTCCAAAATAAAGTCAAAAGCTTTCTGACGTTCTGCATGTGAACATTTGAGACTGAAACCCTGTTTTGTTCTTATTCAGAAGGATATTCAGTTCCTTATTGCACATATAGTTGAGAACTTCTCTGATGCACTGGAATCTGTCAAATACATTCACACATTCCAGGGACTGAAGACAAAATATGAGCAAGAAAAAGACCGGCAAAATGAGAAACTGAACAGGTATGGCCCAGTTTCTGTCTTATGAGGCTGCCAGTGACTGCCATTCTGCAGGCCTGCTGGTTGGTTTTTAATTTCCCATAGAGAAGCAGGAGCAGGTGGCTGGGATTGGTGCTGGGTTTCACTCTTGCTGAAAACTTCTTGGGTTAGAGTGAACCCCCTATCTACCTTTCTTTGAGTAGAGCTGATTGAGGTCAGTAGATTAAAAGTTCCATTCAGAAAACTCTCAGGTTGTGAAGAGCAGGATCTTGTTCTGTTCTTCTGAGTTAGGATTCAGTCTGCCTCCTTATCAGCTGGGTATTTGTGAAGCTTACGGTGAGGGTGGAAACAGGGATGGAGCTGGATTGCCTTCTCCAAGTCACTTAACTCATTCTAAAGCTTTGGAAGCCATTTATGATCTGGCTGAGTCTGAAACATCAGGCAAAGCTTCAATCACTTGTCCTGTGCCTTTTGCAGTGTCCCCTCCATATTGCCTGGTGAGACATATGTCGAAGAAACAGCAGCCTTACAGGCGGATGGAGCTCTGCAGCTCAGTGAAGGTGAAGGGAAGGCAGCTCCAACGCCACCAGCAAGCTCCAATGGCTCCTATCCAACCTACACAGCGAGAGAGAACACATCCAAGGTGGGAGAGAACTTTTAGGGAAGCTCTTGCTCTCACACAGGAGAGCAGAGCAGCCTCAGGGGCTTTACTGGGTGTAATGCAGCACAGTCAGCAATAGCCTTGTACAGGGCACCTTAGTCAGGGATGAATTCACCCAAATCCCTGACTGGCCTCACCACGAGTGAAACCCAGACTAGTTTGGGGTAAGGTTTAAGGAGGATAAGGTGGGACTGGAGGCTGTTGGCAATCTGGTGGGCACAGGTTAATTCTGCCTCTTCTGCATGATTGAACTGTTACTCCTTGGCTTTCTTCCCTGCCCAGCTGGTGCCTGTGTGTGTGATATACAGATGGGATTGCTGTTTTTGGAATCTATTCCCCATCAGGGAATAAATAAGTGTTTTTAAGCAGACAAAATGCAGGAACTGATACCTCTTTTGTGCCTTTTACAGTGGAGCATTATTTGAAGCTTAGCTTCCAAGCAAGAATTTTATTGCTCGCCCCTAAGACTTGGGGACAAAACAGATGTGCAGCATGTATTTTTTCAATGAGGGAATTTCACTTTTTAACCTTTTTTCTAATTGGCAGAGAGGTGTATGTGAAGTGTTTGGTTATCCCGATGATGAAGATGATGAGACATTGCCAAAGAAAAGAGCTCATCTGGATTCCTAAAGGAAACTGAAATTTTTAAATAAGAACTTTTATTATGGATTTTCCAGTGCTGCAACTGTTTAATGTTAAAACACAGAACCAGCTGCAATCCATCACGTGGATTTCTCTTGTAATGTATGTTATTACATAATAATAATGTAAGGTAGTGATAATACAGGTTTATAATAGAATATAATACAATACAATATAGTATAAGTAATATAATTAATAGTATTTAATATAGTAGCAATACATAGTAACATATGTTAGGTCCATTTCTCCTGGAATAGTTTAATGTCAAGCCATTTCTATGTTTTGGAGATTTAGTCAGTAGTTAGTTTAGGATAGTAACTAGTTTTAATTGTAGCTCTTGTTTGGAAAAAAAATGCTTTCTGTTTAGATATGAAAGATAGTTTGTTCCATCAAACAAGTTTATTTTGCAGTAAAGATCCCAATGTACTTGTTTTACACCATTTGTAAATACGTGGCAATATTAATGCTGACCTGTAAAATTCAGGAATTAAAATTGGACTCTGTAATTTCATAAGATGTGTTATTTGTAAGTATTATTTTAATAAAAAGTTACATGAAACCTGACTGGGTGGATTTTCTTCTTTTCCTGTGAGTTACTCTTGCAGTCAGTGATGTCCTGCCCTGTGCAAAGGGTAACCCCACTCTTGGCTTCACTTTCAACCTGTCAGGGCCAAGCCAGTACAGGGTTTTTAAAAGATTTCTGCTCTTTTGAAACTGAATTGCAGGTGACATCTCAAACTTCACAACTAAAGCAATTATTTTTTGCCAAAAGTTGCTTTTATTTAGCAGATTTCAGTATCTGGTTGTCTATAGGCTCTCAAGAGGCTGAGGGCAGTGGTTGAGCAAATCTGCACTGCAGGGATGCTCAGAGCACATCAGTGAGTTCCCAGCACTCTGGAAAGTCAATGTCCATGGAATTTGAAATACTGATGTATAAATAAAGTGCTGAGTTGCTTGTCTGAAAGTTCTGTAAAACTAAGTGGTTTTTCCATAGGAGACAACTTGGCAGGTGATGGCAGCACCCACCCCCTCAAGTTCCTTGTCCTTCTAAAACGTATCAGCATCATGTCACTTCTGTTCCCTTGGCTGAGGGATACAGAGAAAGGATTTCATCTTTTGAAAACCCCCAAAGAGGAACAAAAGAACAGAGCAAATTTTTTGCCTTTGTAAAATAAGACTTTTCAACAGAATTTTTTTTTTCCATTCAGCTGTGGGGGAAAAAAATCCCTGAGATTGATGGGAGCCTTAACAGTAGGTCACACATTAGGAGCAAAAAAGCATTTTAGCTGTTCATTGGTTAAGTTGTGGCTACCACAGATGTAGCATTTATTCCCATTAAGCTGCAGCAATCCCCATTAATGTGACATTTCATCTTGCATCAGGAAAATGGGGTTTTCCAAAAACATTCTGTGTCTATCTGAACAGCACATGCTAAGGCCATGTGCTGGAGAAAACTTACTTGAAGGTTTCATACTTTGGTCGTCTTGGCTGGGTATGAAATGAGAAAAGAAAATAAGAAGCAGTGAGCTGTACTGTCAGCCCAAATCACTGCAACAGAAATCTTTAGCGTGTTTTTCAGAGCATTTTCTTCAGAAACCTGTAACAGAAACTCATTTTTTATTCAACAGGATAGAAGAAACTTTCAGCTCCCAAACATTATAGCTCAGGGGGAAATTTGATTATTATTTCTAGGATAGTTTGCTATACAATTTTTTAATCACTTATTCTTAAGGTTTCTGTGAGGAGCCGCCCTCTTGACTTCTCGGGGCTAATAATTACTGTGTCTGGAGAGAAGGGATGAAGAAATCAGGTAAAATTATCCCTGAAATGAGGTGGAATGCTGCAGGGCAGAAATGCAAAATTAGGAAAATTGAAAATGGATAAAATTTAGTTAAGTTTTATTTTGAATATTTTATGCTGCAAATAAATTTATATTAAAAAAAACCAAAACAAACCAAACAAAACCAAAAACAAAACAAAACAAAACTGACCAAACTAGAATAAATATAACAACTGTATGATGGCTCTTGACCAAGGCTGGCTTTCTAATGGTAGTCTAAACTTCAGAAGATTTGAGTTGTTTACTTCAAATATGTGTGAACAGTTATCACCTCCCCTGGCACACATAAGGGAAATTTAGGCCTCACTTAATAGAAGAGAGTGCAGGAGCCATGAAATCATGAGTTCAAAGTGCTACTTTGTATTATCTGTCCATCTAAGAAGATTTCTGTCTGCTAGAGAAATATCTCTGTTACAGAAGTTAAGTAAACTCTCTGCATGGAAAGCAAACCAAGTTACAAACATTTTTTTTGTGGTTATTTAGATATAGCTCATGTTGGGGACTGTCCTATTCCAAATTAGAGAAGTGCAAAAGGATCAACATTTCCTTTAACAAAATTAATTTGCAACCCTTACACTGGTTGCATTTCTCGTCTCCAGAAAGCAGGAAAAATCTGTGTGGTTTTACCTCTAAAGGTTCTGTGTGTGAGTGGACAAAAAATGTTTGTATTTGTGCAGGTGGAAGGTTCAAGAATAGGCCAAAAACATGGCTGTTCCAAATCTTCCAGCTGCCTGGGGGATCAGGAGAGCTTCTTTTGGGTGACTCTAGTGTATGTGTTGGACACTGCCACAAGAAGTACATGCAGCTTGCAGACTGCCCACCACATAAAGCTATTTATTTTCTAGAGCCTTCTCTCTATCAACAGTTTATGTTCAACATTTAGGAGAGACTAAATAATGAAGCTGTGTTTATGGAGAAAAAAATGCAGTTTCATCCTCTGAAGCTGTTGCACAAGGTGATTCTTTGTTCCAGGAGTTTGCTGCAGGTGTATTTCTGGTGTTGTGCTTTGACAACCTGAGAGTTAATACACATCTTAAAGCAACCTTGGTGTTCTCTCTCTTCCTGTCTGTATTTCTGGTGGTGTCACAGATAGCAAAGGCGTAGAGCATCATTCTGTGCCATGTCACTGTGCTTCTATCACTGAGAGCTCTTTTTTGTTTGATTTCTGGTTTCTGTGGTTACCATCTAGTGAAATAAAACACAGCATCAACATGAATGACAGAGATGTCAGAAAAGCTATTAAAGGGGATTATACAATTTATGATTTTTGTGCCCTGAAAGTATTCAAAGCACAAAGCATTAGTTTCCTCAAATGCCCAAGCCAAATTAGAATTTTTTTCTTTTTTTTTTAATATTTTTTTTTGTTTACTTCCTAATTTTATGTTGTATCTTAATGCTTGTCACCCTCCTCCTCCTATACTCTGGAAGAGGTCCACAGCTGCCTATACCTTTCATCACCACACATACCTTTCCTCTTCACACCATATTCTGCTGCAGTGTCCCCACCTATAAAAGGAGAATGATCCCACCATAAGAAGTCACAGGAAAGTCACAGGGAAAAACCAACATGTGTGAGCTAAGAGGACGATGGAGGAAATGGAGCAAAAGTAATAGTGGAGGAAGAAAAAGGAAATAACTGGAGGGTGTCTTGTGGCAGGAGGTTTTTTTAGAGTGCCAAGAAATGGGTGGTGGATGTCTGTGTGGTCTGCCTTTATTAATCTTGCAGGCTGAGCAGTTCTGAGGAAAAGTGATTGCCTGATAGATATTTGCCATGACCTCATCAGCAGGTTAAGGTTACAAACAATTGAGCTCGTTTAACAAGACAATGAGAAATCAGGAAATAAAAATGACTGGATATTGAGCCCTTTTAATCCAAATAAGGAGGAGCTCTACAGTGATTAATCTGTTTTATCTAAATTGGGAAAACCAATAGAAAGGCAAGTTAATAAGCTTAAGTCACATCCATGTTGTAGTTTCACCTAGTGATTTCATAGTGTATAAACTTTTCATGGCCAGTAGGAATAAAGAATGAAGCTACATTTAACACCCTTTTAGGTGAACCTGCTGTAATTCACTGAAATTTATTTTTCAGTACCTCAAATACTCACTTGGCATGGAGACCCCTCAGCTCTGCCTGCCTGGCTTTATCAAATGTGAGGAGAAGCTTTTTTTTCACATAAATGAGTCTGTATTCATTTCCTGCTTGGCTTATTTTTTCTAATAATTTGTTCTAATAAATACTTGGCACTTATGCATAGCAACAGGTAAGGAGTAAACATTAGACTTTGTGACAGTGAAATACCACAAGGCTGTGGAAATAGTAGGCAGTCTGATTACATACATTTGCTTTGTGCAAATTGCATTCTTTCTTTCATTGCATTTTCACCATGTGGGGGGAATATGTCTCAACTTTGACCACTCAGAGACAAATAAATCTTCATCCAAATTCTGCTACAAACAATACAAATATCCGCTTGCTAATTAGATATCTACTGTATTTGCTGCAGTAAGTCCTATTTATCTCTGTATTCATGAAGAAGTCCAAGGCAATATCCTGGAGCAGTGCAAATCTGTTGAAATTTCACAGCTATTCCCAGGAGTGTTCTAGAGTAGAAGTGTGAGGAGCTGAAGAAGTCCAACTGCCTTAAAACATGATTGAAGCTGGCACATCAACTGTAGGTGGTTGTAGCTTGGAGCAAATTTCAGCTACAGAAGACCATTTCTTTTCTTGGAAAACAAATGTGAGAAAGGCCCAGAAAACAGAACAGTTGGTTATTTCACCCCCAGAACACTGAAATAATTCATGGTCACTGTCTCCAGCAGACAGTCCAGATCCACAAAAACCAGTGAAGCTGAATTGTTTGGGGTCTTTTTTGAATGTGAATGGCATATTTTGTCAGTGAATGGCATACTCTGTCCTGGCTTCATGTAGATGAGGCTTTTAAGTTTGGGCCTGTCAGTGACAAGGCAGGAGGACACTGGTAGTTTCTGAGTGAGTTCAGTGAGAAGTCTGCAGAGCCATGGCAGCGCTGCATGGCAGTGACTGCATGGAATGCAGCAGCTGTAGCCAACCAAGCCCTAGGCCTGTGCAGGTTATCTGTGCCTCTTAGCAGGAAGTGTTTCCTTACCTGAGCAGAACTAATCATATTTGAGGAAACTCCTGACAATTTGTTAGATTTATCAGTGAAGGAAAGGATCTCTATATCTGTTCAGGGTCCCAAGCCCGCTGCTGTGATCAGTCTGTGCAGACTCTGTTGCATGCTGTCCCTTGGGAGATGACAATTCATATTTGCTTGCTCTGACCATGTCCTTCTCCCAGGACATCCAATTTTGGCTGCAGTTGGAGGCAGGGAAGCAAGCCAGAGGGCCATCATTTGGTTCTTGAGAGAGCAGGTCAGTGGTTGCAAATAGTGCACAGCTTTTCATTCCTGGAGGACATGACTCAGATGACACTCACAGAGGCTGAAGAGAACAAATAGGATGGATTCCAGAGCTCAGGGGAGGTGTAACTCCACTGTGTGTCAGTCTCTGGAGGTATTAGCCACATAGTCTGTTTTTTCCAAATCACTTCAGTCTGCCCAGCTCAGAGCAGCCAGGCAGACATTTTAGCTGGTGTAATCCCACATAACTAGGTTGGAAGATGCCCCCAGGGATTGAGCTGCCAGTCCATATAAAACCACATGGAGCCACTTTTGTCATTCACAGCTGTGTTCTTTCATACAAGGCCAGGACATGCCCCACTAGGGAATAAGTCTCCAGCATCTTACATCAGTACTTCCATGTTTGTGACCCTGCCTGCAGGCAACATGCTGCACTCAGGTGCTCAGCTTGACAGTCCTCTTGGCTGCTGCCAGGTGATGCTTTTGCAGCGAGCACGTGGGCTCTCTCGGTAATCCACATTGCTAATTTAGCTCTCTGCTAACTGTGGAAGAGCAGCTGAACCAAACTGTCTCACTAAGAGAAGAGTAACTAGAGGCAAGGCCTCATTTAAAAAGAATTCAGGGCAGACAACGCCCCCATCAGAGGCTACACCCAGAAATGGACGACAGGTCACAGGTTTTCATACTTTTATAACTTTGGTCCATTTGCATATTGGGGGTCAATCCCCCAATTACAACTTCAGGTAATGAATGCATTTACCCTAAGTTTGCTCCTCCCCCAATTCACGTTTATTTGCATTTATCAGGGCCTGAAACAGTAAGGTGTCCTTGATTCCAAGGCCTAGAGAGGCATTGTTGTGTCTGACCAAAATGGAAAAGCAGTAGCTAGCACTCCATATGGAGTTTAGAGTTATAGACTAAAGAATTGCAGGATTATAAATACATGAAAAATACAAAAGCTAAAATCCTAAGGCACCAGTGTAAGCTCAAAAATTAAGGAGTAGATGCAGAGGAAGCATGAGGAGAGGAGAAAATGTGAGGAGAAAAGGCAGGAATATGAGCTCATGTTTCGTGTAGTGTCTTGGAGCTCAGTCCTTTGCTTGGTGGGCTGGGTTTCTTCTGTCCTTCCTCAATCTCATGCAGTGCAAGGAAGTGAAGTGTTTTCACCATCTTTACCCAGGTAAGGAAGGATTGTGTATCCATCATTATTGACTTAGGAATTCTCAGCTTTACTACATGAGGTGAAGGGGAGTGGGAGTAAGGGTGCTCATCACCAAGCTCCCAGCCCCACTAGAACAACTTGACTGCTGCCATTTGAATGTATTTAATGTTTGTCATGGATTTTAAAAGATCCGGTTAAGGAAAATTTATGGCATTTTTCAGTATCATAACTCTCAATGTATATAAATAATTATATCAGATATGTGAGGTAGATTTTCTTTCCTTGGCAGACCTGCAAGGCAAAAAGCAACACTTCACTGATTAATAGTTCCTCTCCCTCTCTCTGCTTCCTTACTAGATTAGAAACCTACAGAAATCCTTTGCTACAGAGAATTGTATTTACTTTATTTTTATTTATTTTCTTTATTTTCCTGGTTTGATCAGAAAATTGAGCTGAAAAATATCAGTTATTTGATACATAGTACTGCAGCCAGGTTCCTAACCTAGATAGATGTCTATAACTACTGTTTCTTCACCAAATTACTTTATCTCCAATCCTGATTTAATTCTCAAGGAATAATTTCGTTTTGTATATCTAGATGGTTAGATTCATAAAATTACTCTGCATTCGCATATTTTGGTTCTTGTATAATTCTCTTTTGCACTTTTTCTAGCTACTTCCTCTTGAGTCTTCCTCATTTAACATCTTCAGATATTAAAGAGAGGAGAAAGGGAGCTTCTAGTCTCACCTGAATTTCACATATGGAATAAGGTTTTGAGGGGTTCTTTTAGTCATTGAATCTTTTCATACTTAAATCACCATTTTTGGGGGGGAATCTGTCCTAAAATGTTGAATCATAAGCTGCTCACTCTGTTGAAATCTTGTCAGGTCACATCATTGTGTTGTAAAGAATTTCTGTAATCATCTTTTAGAAATGTGGAAATGCAGCCCACACAGACAAATAGCAACCAATGCAGACTCTGTTCAGGAGTACTAAAACAGAAGGTGTTAAATGCCTTGAGTTTTTGAAAACTTCATGGGACATGCTTCTGCTCTTGTTTGGAGCCCAGCCCTGCCAGCAGAAATGCTGGATACTTAAGGGAAAAGATCTTTGTAATTCTGCTAATGAGAAACTGTGTGGGATTTGCCAAGAGGTGAGAGTTTGCTATTAAGCAAATCCTGCACTGAGAGGCAGAGATTTGTTATATTCCAAGGGTGCCTGAGATGGTGAGCCTGAAGAGGTGTGTCTGTAGGCAGTCACAGGTGTCTGAGTCTGCTCTCACACAGGTGCTCAGTGCTGGTGTGCACTGCTGAGGTGTTGTTTCACCAGAATTCCATATATCACAATCCAGGACATTTCAGTGGTGCAGGTCCTGCCCTTGGGTCTGGTTCTGCAAAGTGTTTTAAGGACTGGATTTGAAATTTTATTTTTCAGTGCACGGCAGAAGGATAGTTTTCATACATTTATCAAAAGTGGAATCTCTTTAATTAGATATTTTCTTTTCAGTGTAGCAAATGGCTTCAAACTTCTCAAGATGAGTTCTCTGCTCCTTCAGTTTAGCAAAACCAGGACTTAGTGCCCTGTGCAAAATTTGCTTTGAAAGCTGTGTTAACTTCTGAGTTAGCTAACTCAGAGATAGTTAACTCAGAGTTAAGTAACATGCCAAACACATGTTACTGTGGCTGTACAGCTACAGAGATCCTGCCATAACTTGGGTATATTTACTTCCATGACAGCACTGTGGACACATCCAGTAAATTTACCACAGTCTTAACCCTCTCTTTTAGATGCTAAATTGATTCAGTTTCCCCTGTTTCACATTGTAAGGCTCTCTGGAATCTGGAGACCTTTTCTTAAATTCCTTCTGAAACCTTCCAAGGCTGCAGGGGCATGAACACCAGCCCTATTGTCTACACACAGGTAATAACTCCCTATTGCAATCTTGACAGTCATCCACTTATACAAGAGGATTGATGATGGGAAGAGGTTAATGAGGAGAAAAGGTAGAAAATATTGTTTAATTGCAATAATTGATTTGTACATTATTGCAAAAGTTTTTAGAAGGGGGTAAAGAGTTTTTTATGACTTTGGTCAAACACACTATAAACTATTAGAAGGAAGATGAGTACTACTGTGACATTTTTTTGTTCCTTTGAAAAGATTAATTATTCTTGAATGCCTTGATGGTAAGTTTTCAGTCAGCTCTGACTACTGATCCAATGGCTGAAAGCCGAGAATAATTTACTACCCAAGTTTCACTTAGGCAGACAATCAAGGGCATTATCCCACTTACACAACAATTGTTTTGGAAGAAGAATGTACCATTTGAATCCATAAATAATGCACTTCAGCATCTTAGCATTGTGAGGGGGGGCACTGGCGCTTGGTACTGTAGACTTCTGAGAAATTGCTTTGTAGAGATTTTCAAAGATGCCATCATGGAGGCAGGTGTCTGGCTCCTGGAAGTCAGATGGCAAATGGATATTATTTAAGTTCTTCTGGATTGATTTTTTTTTTTTTGCCCGAAGACCACCACTGCTGCTTGGTCTGTCATGTACTTTGGGGCAAAAAAGGCTCAGAGTCAGAGCTGCTGCTTGCACCTTCCCCTACATTTCCAGTGACAGACACTACCAGCTCCTCTCTTGGCAGACTCATATCTGTCCTCTGTGTTCAAAATAGCTCAGTGTAATGCTGGAGATGCCAGTTATCCCTACAGATAGTCACCTACCCCCTGTTCTCACACACAGACCTGAGTTGTTCGTGTTGGACCTTCTACTTCTTCATAATATCAGATTTTTATATGTTTATTCAAGTCCACTTGATGACTTCCCCCAAGCAGTGCTATAGTAATGCATGGAGTGCCAAGAGAGAAAATTTTAGTGTTGTAGTTACCCAGTCAAGTGTTCAGTGAGAAAAGTATTCGGTAATGAGGGGTTAAAGTTCTTAAATAAAACAATGTAACATCATTTTTTAAAAGGCTGTGTCTTAATGCACAGGAATTACATTGGCATATCCTGATTTTTTCTAAGTTTTAGTACTTGCTATGTATCACTTTGATTCTATTTAATTCTGAACATTTGGTTGCCTGCATCCCTTGTGTCCTTGCAGCTTTCCTGAATATAAAAGTGGAGGTAACAGTTGAGTGGGACACTTGGAATATGGACTTCAAAATGCAGATTTTGTTATTTTGGCACCATGGAAATGCCTCAGCTTTACTTTGTCTGTTCCTGTTAAGGTCCTAAACTCTCTTTTCTCTGGCTGAGATTTCCAGGATGTAAAAAAAATCTCTTTACCTCTGGTAACACATGCAAAACTGACAATTGACCAGCAGCATTGTTTGGCCGTGACATTTTTAGAGCAGATAAAAGCCATCCCTGTGATCACCAGCTCACTTACTTGTCCTGGCTTTTTCAGTTTGTGAGGTCCACAGCAAGGTCTGCAGTGGGGCATCTTCCCCTGCCACACCAGAGCTTGTCTGTTGCTCGTTAGCTGAGGAAATGACTCAGGGCATCTCACAGAAGCTCCCATACGCCTTGGTGCAATGACCCAATCAAGCCAGTTTGCCTTGCAGCGAGTTATTTTGGCACCATGGAATTGCTGCTTTTAGGTGGCAGTGAACACCTGGCTGTGGAAGCACGTGTAGAAAGATAAGCTGGAATTTCTGACTGACAAATGCTTCACTTTACAGACTATAAAAGCTGCACCAAACTTTCACAAAGCAGGAATCTTGTGCACATTCCCTGGAAACATGTGGAGCTTTCTCCCCAAAGTCATGACGCTGGCTCTTTGTGCTTACTTTGCTGGGGATTGAGTGAAAGAACTCCATGTATGCTACTGTCATTTCAGTGGTAAATTTGACTTATAATTGACTTATAATCTAAACTGTTTCTTTTTTAGCTTTAATATAGATACCCTGATCTTGTGCACTGTTTCATGCAATCTACTAGTAGGTTTTTTTGTCTTATATTGTGTAGTAAGTAACTGCATATAAGGCCTTTTTGCTCTTAATCTCCTATCTAATCAATAAATAATTCATTTTATAATAGACCTCATCTGCATTCTCAACAGCTTGTGGGCTGAAGTGATTTAGGTGCAGGCTGCCTAAATTCAAGCTGCTGTCAAAAATCTTAGCCTAAGGCAGGGCTTTTCTGAAGCTCCCATTTGATCCATAACAAGGTGAAATAGGAAAAAGGGAGAATGCATTCTAGCTCAAATCTCTGAGCAAGATTTCAGTTCAAAAGGTCAGATTTGTGTCTTACCCACCTTTCCTGACTCCTCTGGGTCAGCTGACAAGAACATCCTGTTATAACCTAGGTCCTAACTGGGATTGCCCTTCTATCTTCAGTGAAGCTACTCTAGAGGTGTCTTTTTGTTACTGAGTAAAGGAGTGTAATTTACAGAGTAAATTTTGATGAGACTAATAAGAGACAACAGCATTTAAATGTGGAGTTTATAGGCTGAAAGATTTCTCCTAGGGCTGAAGTGCTATGTAAAAATATTTTCTCCAAGACATTGGGGAACGCCCAAATCCACAGACTGGGAAAGGATAAAAGTCAGAGCTTCATCCCATTTAATTTGTAGAGATTCTTCTGTATTCTGAATATCACTTATTTCTTATATTCATAGTTGAAGAGTTTGTATTCATAACTTCTTGTGGTCATCAGTTCCTTAGCTCTAGAGTAGACTTTTCCCTGGTGTGTTCAAAGTAATACATACAATATATTTTGAATGCAAGCATAAGATGCTCATTCTACTTGGTTTCTCAGACACTATTTTATAGTGAAGTATAGAAAATGCAAGTGCTGAAGAAATTTTTTTTACGTGGAGTTTTCAATAACTGAAGTCACAAAACACTGATACCTCTACCAGTGATACTATGAAGGAAATAAATATTACACCTAAGTTTTAGAAACAATGTACATAGTTTGTAATTTTTCATCTGGTTTTGCTTTATATTGATAAATCAAGCCTTGCTTTTGCTGATATCCAGACAAAAACAAGAAAAAATATAGTTTGTGTAGATTAAGATGAAGCTTTTCTGTTTATAGACATTAAGAAAAAATTTCAAATATAAGACCCCATGGAAGACTTGATTTCCTGAAGATCTCTCAACCTCACTGAAATTAGTGTGGACAGAGTAAAAGCTGCCCTATCAGAGCAAAGACACTTTATTCTTCCATGTATTCAAAAGTTTCAAAGAAGGTTCAGGCATTCTTTGGAAAAATGGAGACAAATGCTGTTGATTTACCATTCTACACCTGTTCATTGGCCATGTAACAGGCAACTGTATATTGTATTTGCAGGCTGAGTTATTACCTGTCTCCAGCTAAAATATTCATGGAGCATCTCTGAACAGTTTCAGGAGTAATCCATTATAGATTCAGGTCATGGTCTGCAGTCTGTGTTCACTCTTGTTTTGAGGCAGAGCAGCAAAACCTCTGCTTTGCAGCTTAAGAGGGTAAGCCCAGATGCCACAAACACAGTAGGAGGAGAAGGCCAGGACTCCATCCCATGGAGAAGAGTCTGACTCTTTGCTCTCAAACAAGTCTCTTCCATCCATTTTGTGCTGGATCCTCCTCATATGGCCAGGCATGAACCTGAGGAAACAATAAAGTCTTATAAAGCATGAAAGTGCAAAAAGAGAAAAGTGAAAAAAAACAAGGGAGAAAAACAACTGATACCAGGGGACAACAAATAACAATAATTAACAGGATACAGAACAGCCTGCCTCCATATTCACAATTAGAGGGAAAATACTGACCTCTGCAGACCTGTGGTTTGACACATTTTACCTACTTTCAGGTTATAATCCTCAGGTCTGCAGGTGGTCAGAATGAAACTGTACATTTATGCAAAAATTTGCTCTCTAAGAAAAAGTCTTCTACTAACTTCTGAAGGTGAGAATTTGGTTATGCTTCTAAGTGAGAGAATTTACCTTTCTCTCTAAGCAAAATGCATGACCTCACTGATTACTTCCCCTTTTGTGAACATGGAGAACATGAATGTGTGTTTTAAGAGTGCATGAAATAAACAGTAAAGGAGGTAAGTGAAGGCTGTGCCCCTGCTTTCCAGCATGGAAGGACTGGGCAGGAGGAGGGAGTACAGCTCCCCTTTACTGCAGGGAGACATTGCTGCTACTCATTCTGCATTGTCACTTGTTTAACCCATCCTAGGACTTTTTATTTAATGAGAAAAATATCAAAAGCTGAGTGCTGGATGCTGTGGAGCAATTGTTATTCGTGTGCAGCTCTCTGCCTTAGGCACCTCTCATGAAATTTGACATCAGTTGGTTTCAATTGCACTTTAAAACGGGTTTATCATTTGCAGGGATGGGAACTTGTTTTGTGGTGGATTATTATGACCAAAATACACTGCTGTCTGTCAGTCTGCAGAGGGGTGTAGAGCAAAATCATGCTCTCTTCATATGGAACTTTTTCTCTACTAGTGATACTGTTCTCTACTCCTCCAAAGCCAGGATCCCTCTTCTGTCTGGGTTATTATGGTAAGTTTTGTGTACTTTGTCTCTCTGACAGAAAACAAACAAGTTTGTGGAAAACAACATGTGGAAAGAAACTTGGAAAATACATTGTTTGTATCCATTGCCCAGTGACAAGTTATTTTTTTCTCATATTAAAGTAGCTCACAGCAGTAGTTCTCACCCTAAATAAACTAATGCCATAAACAAAACATGAAATTATAACACACTCTGCAAAAGTTGTGGATTTTCTACCCAACTGCCTATTTACAAGCTTAAGAGGTGTGCAAAACCTCTACCCAAATTTGGCTGAATTTGGGATATGAGTTTTGCTGGAAGAGAGAAATAAGCACTCGGGCTGGCTGCACATAAACAGTGCAGTGATATGGGCTTCATTGCTGCAGGACATCACACCAGAACATGACTCCTCAAAGTTTTTGTCAGCATTTTATTTCATGAGACCAGCTTCTAATCTTTTCCAATTTGAATATTTGAGTGGTTTTATATTTTCTTTAAATTTTTAAAGAATGCAATATAAAGAGTAATTATGATGGAACATATCAGAGCACTTTGATGTTGCCATTCACAGTGTCAGCATTTTGCCTTGAGATGAATGTCAAAGCTGGTGTTCCATGTTCTGATTTAAGCTTAAAGAAAACAGCAGTGATTAAAGATAGTTCACACAGGAAAACTGCAGGTTTGCAAGTTTAGTAAAACATTAGAACAAGCTAAATGCTTCTCTTTGTTTGAAAAGGCTAATAACATTTTGGTGCAAATGCAGCCAGGTTTTCTGTAGGTCTGAGCAGCACCCAGAACTGCCTCCCCAGGAAGCACTTTATGGGTGAGGGGTATCCCCAAGGTACCTCTGTTTTGGAGGGATGTTATTGAGGCAGGACCTTCCATCTTGTCCATCTCTGACCCTTTACATTCTGCTTGTTGGTATCTCAGATTCTGAGGCTTCTCCTTTGCTCACAGTTTGAGAAATGAAAGGCTGGGTGAGCCTTGAGGTTAATGTTTTGTGAAGGTGATGGGAGAGGAGGAGCTGCTGGGAAATCAGAGCTTTTCTCAAGTTTCAGTTTTTCCAGTACATGTTTTCGTGCAGCTCATGCTGCAGAGCTGATAATCCTGTTATCACTTGTGAACCCTGAATTCATGAAAAAGGTTTTTTAGAGTGTATTTTGCGAGAGGTTTGTCAGTTAGAAATCATTAAAGAGTAAGATCCTTTTTGTGATCCTACAGCAAATTTACCAACTTTGCTCTTTGTAGCATCAAGTACACTTCTTATCTGCACTCACAGGTGCTGGCATCAGCTACCTATTCAATTGCTCAGCATATTTATTGTTTGAGCCAGTGGGCCAGCGTGAACAAGTGAAAGGTATGTTCTGCCTAACCTGTAGCTGAAGTATTTTGGAGGCATTCTCTATAAATTTTCCTAGTTCCCTCGGTTTGCCTGGTACTGTATTTAATGATCTGTTACATGAACAAATCAAGGAACTCTGCCTCTGTGTGAGGGTCTGCCAACTGTGGCCAACAACAAAGCTGTGGTTAAAATGATGCCTCCAAATGAAAGTGAATAAGTTTTTATTGCTTTACCTTTAGGCACAGGTATTGTCAATTAATAAACAAACAAGAAACAAATAAACTTTAGCTGAGAGATCTGAAACACCAATTTTGCAGACAGGTGATCATTCCAAAGACCACAGAGCATCTATATTGTAGTTATATGCTATCATTTATCTTACTGTAGTAGCCAAAAGCCTCCACTGAGACTGGAAGAAAATTCTGTGCTATACGAAGAAATTCTGTGCTCAGTGAGAGGCAGCTCCTGCTCCAAAGGATTTATTACTTCAACAGAGAGGGGGAAATAACATAGCAAATATGCAAAGAGCCTGTAAAGATGAAAATCTCCCACAAGAGACCCTCTGTAGAGCTGAGTGCTCTGTACCAAGAGTTTTGGTCCCTTTGGTTTCCAGAAAGAGTCAGAAGCAGCCATCACCTGTCATGTGCTGCTAAGGAGAAACATGACGCCGATATTCCGCTGCAGAAAACAGGAGTTTAGGTGTTACTCCATAGACAAAACTGCAGCCTGCTTCTATCACTTTAATCTCTTACTTGTAGTCACACTAATTTCAAACCTGTATTAAGTGTTCTTCTGCTCAGGGACTGTGATTAGCTTGCATGTGCTAACTCTAGAAAGATGGCTGTAATGTTTCTCAGATTCATGTGTCATTTCAGCTGGGTTCTCTGTCACACAGCTCTGGGGAACAAGCAACAATTTAGGAGCAGGATTTTGATTTTTATCATACCAGAATCATCCCAGATTTAGCTAACTGGGAGTGCAAGAAGCATCAGTGACTACTAGTGACTGAAAGGTCCAGCATTTGAATCTCATTTACCAGGTATAAATGCTCAATCCCATTTACCCTGTGCTTGTGGACACTTAAATGCCTACAAAAAGTTATAGGTCAAGTAAGAAAACAAAGGTTCTCCTTGTGCTGGGAATGGGTAAAGGGAATGGACTCACAGCGCATATAAAAACATATCTTTGAGTAAAAGGTGACTTATTTCACAAAGGGTCTGATTCAAAGGGTACAAGAGTGTTTTCAACAGGATTTCTAATACCGTGAGTCGCCTTTTGAGCTGTAGAAGCGTCTTGGAAGTGCCTGTGCTAAGTTTGGTGGTGAGAGTGGCTGCTTCCATGGTAGCTGGAGGGACAGATGTACAGACTGTGCAGTTTCCACACCTGCCTCACCCATCACCATCCTCCAGCTTTCATGATGTGAATAAGCACCCTGAACCTGTTTCGATGCAATCCAGAGATGGTTTATCACATCTTAGCCCCAAAGTGGATTATAAACCCTCATAGTGCCACTTACTGCAGCTCAGCAGCTTCTTAACCACACAAAGATCTGCCCATACAGAAAGGCTTATCCTGCCTGTAACTCCCACACTCATCTGTCCAGATGTGCCTATAGCATCACAGATTTTCAAGAGAATCTAGAAGAACACCTTTGGGAAATGCAGGGAGTTGGGGCATGCAGTACTCACCTTGGAGCAAGTGCTGGAGTCAGTTTGGGATTTTTTTCCAGTCCTGGCCTTCAAGCATGATCTTGTGTGCCTTTATTGTGAAAATCCTGTTCATGGTGATGGCATTTTCTTTGGAAATCAGTGTTGGGGACTTTAGCAAAAGCTGAAGAAGATATTTTTCCGTTCCAGCACAAATATTAACTTTTCAAGTGGTAATCGCCACCAACTGCTCGATGGCAAAAGCAACATGAAAATGTAATAAGGCAACTGGGACCGGATGAGAAATAGTAAAGCAGGAAGGAATGTCATAAATCTAAAATGTGCATGAAGGTAATTTATTTTTTTAATAGACAAATATGTGGAACCAAGAGAAGACATAGAATGGCTAGAGCTTTTATGTGGAGTAAGAATTAATGTGACCAGGCTGACATTGATCAGACTTGTAACAACTGTCTTTTATTAGATTTTATGAAAGCTTTAAATTTGGGGGCTTTATTATTGCTTTCTTTAGCAAGAGCAGAGAACTACAAGACATTTATCTAGAGTCTGTTTCCATGAGATAACAAGTTTACTTATTCAGTTTCAAATTTGATGTAGTGTTGAAAAATATTTGTTCTCACGCAGTCATATTTAGTTGATGTGTGTTACTCAATTATTTTTTGCTACATACTGTTCTGGATGGAGCTCAGTCCCTGCTGACCAATGCATGTTTTAAATAAGTTCTAACTCCACATGGCAAACTTCTGCATCTTGTAGATAGCTCATTGAGTATCAGGAACAAGAAGTCCATTTATGTGTTTTCAAATCCAAATCTACCAAAATGTCTAGGTCCAAACAGTTTAATCCATTAGGTTAACCTACAATATAATCAATTATAATGATGACTTGATAGAGGGAAAGCATTCACCTTCTTAGCAGGATGATAAATGATGATTTTCTGATCTGGCTCTTTGCACAGTTCCTGTAAACTGTCACCAGGGTTCAGGTTCATTTCCCTTGTCTCTCAAACTCACTTAGATGCCTTTCCTTCAGCAGAACCCAAACAAGTCAATCAAACATTTGGCTTCTTTCTTACATGAAAAACTGTTTGCCTGTGGGAGGTGATCTATCATTTTATTACCCTGTGGTGGTCTGACAAGAGGACCAGACATTTCTCATCCATTTATATTTAATTAGAAATAGCCATTACCAAGACTGGGACTTTCAATAATTGTGTATTTCCTGCATGCATTTGTTTTTCCTTATCACTGCTTTCCTGTAACTCTCACATTAACCAGTAATGATGCACTAATTGATTTTGAAGTTGTAAATAGTAGACATAACTTTTGAGTGCTTTTGGTTCAATACAGGAACAGCAAGGCTCGTGGTAGCTGAGAAACACTTCATAATATCAGATTTTTAATATGTTTATTCATACTGAATTACACACTATTGTTTAGGTCCTTCAAATGGTCTTGCTGGACTTGAAAAACTATCCTGGAATAAAATCTGTCTCTTGAATACCAGTTACAGTGTCAGAAGCCCATCCTAAGCAGCTCACTAGGGACATTTGCACTTTCTGAGAAGTTCATTAAAACATGGATATCAATTCTCATAAATTTTAGAATAGTGCATTTTTATTTCAGTAAATGCTAAGCACCACAAAGAGGTAAGTTGCTGTTAGCAGTTACTCTAAAACAGATTGGATACTCTTCAAAAATCAATTTGCACCCATTTAAAAACACTGTGATAATGAATTGCATTAATTGTTAATGTTTACTTTCAGTGTCATTACAGAGCCCATCCTAAATCTTTCCCACAGAACAACCAATTGGCAGTATGAGAAGAGCAAGGATCCTGAGTGTAATTACTTGTTTGTAATGGCTCAAGACCCATTACTTACTTAGGAGAGTGATTTTTTTTCACATGTTCAAACTCTTGCAGCTCACTGGCAGAGGTGTCTGGCAGATTTATGTGAACTGCTCACTTTGAATCCACAAAATATCTGTAGATCAGGCAGCAAGGCCAAAATTATTTAAGAAGTATCAGCTATCATGTTCTGACACTGTTCAGATAAGCCAGCTGCATTTTTTAAAAATACATAAGGTATTTATCAAAAGCATCAATTAAAACATACACCTCAAACTACATCCTGTGTAAAGCTTAAATCAGAAGCAGTGCTTATTTTCATTCACTGCCAGTTTCATACTGCTTAGGGCTTATTCTAGGTGTAATATTTTTTATTCTTTCTCCTGTCGTTTTACCACATCATATAATATGATATAATATATTGGGGGGGTCCATAAGGTTCATTATCTTCCTGAGATGAGAAATAATTTTCAATCTCTAAAAGACATTTCTTCTCTTGGTGGTTGACTGTTCTTTGTTGATTGGTTGATTGATTGATTGATTTGGCATTCATTGTCTATTGGCTCCAGCTACATCCATGAGGGTTATTCAGCACACAGACTAAGCATAAGCAGTTAGGAGCAGAAAAGTGTGATTTGATGATTAAGTCATAGGATCAAGATTTACATTCTTTGAGATATTACTGTGCCTTCTAATGTTTTAATTTTTCACTTGAAGAATGAGAGGGTGTCAGGAGTTTTATATCTAGTGTTTTATGAACATGTTGATAACTGTTTATAGGACCAGAGAAAATAGGGCTTTCCATTATAAACCTTTTTGGAAGTGTTGGAAATCATTAGATCAAAATCAAAAACATTCAAAGTACCTTCCGGTTTTGCTATATATGTCTAGAAAGATGTTCTGCTGTTTTGCTAAAATTTTTAAGGGGAAAGAAAAAATCTTTAAAGTAGTTTGTAACTATCAAAATCTTTTGAAGTGCCTCTGATAAAATCCCAGTAATGGTTGACTCCACTTGTACCCTGACTGTTTGAATTGATGCTGATTGATAAAATAAAAAGCCTGGGGAAACCAGTGAAATATGAATGTGAGAGGTTTCCAAAAGCAACTCTTCCCATGTAACTGCCAGATGAAACTTACAGTTCTTCTCTACAAATCAAAGGTCAGTTATTTGGGAGGACAGACACATAAGAGAAAAGGCTGAGTGACATTTGCAAAAGGAAGTTGGAGTAGTGAAACAGAGAGAATAAAGAGTGAGAGAAATGAGAGAAAAATGAGCAGTGAGTGCTGGAGTAGTACAGAACTTAGCTAGCAAGTACCTTTAAGGCAAGGATTTCAGTCCCTTTGATTAAAAGGCAGGAGACATCTGTGCAAAGTAAGTAAATAAGGAGGGAAGCATGCAGAAAGTATTGCAGTCTCTTTTACATCAGGGAAACACATGGCAAATTCTCCTGCTGGTGAGTGCCAGCTGCCCTGATAGGAGAAGACAGGCAAATTCAAAAAGCTGCCACTGCCTGAGGAGTCACAGAGGAGACACCAGGTACCACATCTTGGAATGTTAAAATCCTACTGTATGTTGTGATAGCAGATGCTGGCATAGGTTGGAGCTTATTAAGGGAGTAATGTTGGAGAGACAGAGTATTTTTCCCAGAAAACAGCAGTTCATGGGTGGTTCATTTTGATCCTTAAGGCTTTTGCAGCTGCTTTATACCACCTGAAGGCCCTGCATGTTCTTGATCTCTATAATGTTCTGTACTCATTAAGTCAAATTTAGAATAGCATATGAATGAGCTGAAAGAAATGGGGCACATTCAATAGATGGTGCTCTGGAACACTGCTGAGATTGGGAGTGCACTGAAGTGGTTCAAAATGTGTTAGTCAAAGGCATTTCTGCTTCATTTTTGAGAAATGGCTGATGAAAGAGGCAGACAGCAATACAGAGTGAACACTCTTACTCTGATGTGTCCCACTATCAGATTTCAAGTAGGCTGCAAATAACCAGATATCATAAAGGTTTTTAGTGAAACTGAGTAACACAGAAGCATGGTACCATCAGCAGCATGGTTGCATTGCAAGGAGAAGGTCAATGAGAGCTGCAGGTGATCAGTATCTCTTGCAGTCTGGCTCAGCAGCAGCTTTGGAACAATCTGTCCAAATACACCTAACTTTCTCTTTTTCAGGCATCAACAGCCATATATCATCATGCCAAAATGCAGGTGTCTGCTGTCGGAAGATGTCAACATGCAACATACCTGATATTCTGCTTTTCAGAATGATCACAAACATTACAAGACTGGAGGTCTGGAGGTGAGCTGAGGAGGATTGGAGCTCCTCATTATTCAAATACTGGCAAATTCAATTTATTTTCGAGTTTGGTGAGTGCTGTGGGAGTTCACTCTGCCAAATCCCTTCTCTTAGAACCTGAGCAAGCGCAAACATGTACCTATGTCTACCCTGTGTGACAAATGGATGGGGGGCTCAGATAAGTCCCAGTTAATGACATTCTTCAAGATAGGAGAAAGGCCACATTTCCCTTTTCAGGGAGTCTAAATATATTAATTCAAATTATCTGGAAAAACGTCCAGGCTTTCAACAATTACTAAAACTTATTTTAACATTTTCAACACTTTTAATTGGTGACAAGATACAACCAAAGTTTGATTCAGACAAGCCTTTACTGGAGGATGAGAGAAGTCTCACAAGATACCTGTTTCTATTGTTTTCTGCTAGCTCTTGGTCTTTGTGGTAGACAGAGTAAGACAATTGCTCAGTGAACCCTTTTTTAACCTAATTTGCTCTCATGGTCAAATCACTCACAGCCCACCTCTCTCAAGAAGATACATAATGTTTTTTCTGTTGACAGCAGCTGAGGACAAGAGCAGAACAAAATATGAAATACGTTCATTAAAGCACAGGACAGACTGATGGCTAAAGACGTGGCTTAATTTGGCCTTTGAAACCCAGAGAATAACTCCCATGGGAAGCTGGTGTCCACATTAAAGCTCAGCTTTAGGATGAGAGTGCTTGTTTTACACTGCATGGCTTTATAAATCTGATCTGTCTCACTGGATGATGCAGCTGCTCTCATCTCAGGGTTTGTTCTCCAAAAGGACCCATGGGAGGGTTCCAGTTTGTCTGACCAGTTCTAATTGCATTCAGCCTGCAGCCTCACGATTCACAGTAGGTAACTCACTTGGAAGTAATAAATTGCAACTTTATTTCCTTCCTCACTGTGAAAAATTGAATTTCACTTGGATTTCCTTTCTCCCTCTCCTTGGATGGCTGCAAAAACTGAAAATGTTCTGCCATAGTAATAACATCTGCCAGCAGATATTGCCAAACAATTATCAAAAAAGAGCCCTGGACATAGATAAGAGAACTTAACTGCACCACTAACAAGCCTTCAGGTCTGTCTTTGATACCATTTGCCACAGGTTTTGATCATGGCTCAGCCAATGCAGCTGCGGATTTATAGCTGAAACAACTCAACATGACTCTGTGGCATCAGACCTGTTCATTTAGTTCACAAATCCTTTTAACATGATTAATATTTTGTTGAAATCAATAAGCATTTTGACTTAAAAGGTACTAACACAGCCTGTCCTAATGGCTTTTCCTAATTTCCTCTCTGTACTTCTCTCTACCCCCTATAAAAACAAAACAGAAAAGAAAATTACTCCTATGTATTTCTCATTAACTGGTGTTTCAACTGACATCTGATTTTTTCACTGTCTTTTTAAAACATCAAATTCAATCTTCTCATGCTGTGCATCTTTACAGAAGCCATTTTAGCATCAGTTACGACTTTTAGCCAGGTGCAGATGTGATAATACTCCTGCTGACAGCTACCACCTTCTATAAACAACAGAACATGGATTCTGATCCTGTTCTTTTGAAGTGGATGGAAATTGCTCCAATGTTCACTAAAATTAGACCAATTCACAGGGAAAGGGAAAGAGAAAGCAAGGGTATTACTTTATCCTCTGTCTTTCAGATTCCCAAGTATCAAAGAAACATCAGTCTTTATTGTTATTCAATACGTACATTATCAAAATGCTCAATATCTGTGTCTGTGGAATAGGACCTGTTGCACTGAATAGGACAGTCCTCCTCACAGAGCATAGAAAAGGCCAGTGGGTACAGATCTCTAGGAAGTGTTGGGATAATGATGGGAGAAAAAGGCATGTGATCTCAGACACCCAAAGCCAGACATATGGAGTTCCTTTTCAACTGCCTTGAATATTAATTCCCATAGCTGTAATTTCAAGCCTTATGACTGCTTCATGCATCCTCTGAAACACTCAGTTTAATGTGTCCCAAAAAATTGGGATATTTTAGTTCTTTCTTTTTGCACCTGCTTATTAAAATATGAAAGGCTCGTTCATGTATGCTCTTCCACAAACTAACAGGGTACCTCATGATGGGCAACCAAACTGTATCCAGACTGTTTGAAGTGTCACAATTTTGGAGTGGAACCCCTTTTGCTGGGGCAGGCATTGAGGCATGACAGTCACTTTTGTCTGAGCAGGATGGATCTATGAGAGGTTTTTTAACTGACTCAATGGCGAGAGTAATTTTGTTGACAACAGTGAAGTGAATGCTTCAAAGTGAAGCATTAGTGACAAATGCCTTAGAAATACATAATACCAGCTGGCTGGTCCTCCCAGGAGGCAAACCTTTTTTTTTTTTAATTAAAAGGATTTTCTCTTTAGATGGTCTGTTTATCTGTCGTAATTTGACAGCGCATGAAAATGATACCTAGATTTATTTCTCAGAAGATAATTGCCCTGGCATTTAGTCTGTGTCTTCCAAATCTTTCCAATCCTTTGGTCTTCTTCTGTTTTCAGGCAGATTGTACATTTCTAATTGGAGTGGTATTCTCCTGCACACAGGCCGTCAGTGGCTATCACCAACAGAAAATAGGTGCTTGCACAGGGAGATGAGCGCAGCAAGGAATGGATGCATCAGACAGGCAACTCTCCTCCTGGTACCTGGGGCATCTTTCCAGCATACTTCACACACCAGGTGAAAAAAAAATATCATCTTTCCCTGCAGCTTTCTTTGATGCCTGGCAAGGTGTATGTGTGGAATGAGTGTCACAGGATCTTCCAGTGGGAACCCGTAATTCCAGTCCTGGCCATCTCCTGGCATCCATTCCATTTGCCTTCATGTCCTGCCATATCAGTCTCACTGTAAGGGAGCAGAATGATTGCAGGCACAGCTCTGGGACACCCAGCACCTTTGGGAGGGTGGTTATCCTCATCACAATTATTGATGGTGCCAGCTTCTCTCTAGTTCTCAAGGATTACATGTCCAAAAAGACACTGAAGGGGATTATGGTTGCCCCTAACCACCAAAAAATGTCAAACTCACAAAAGATTTTGTTTGGCACCAGACACCAAAAAGGCCAATTGCCTGTCACGGCTTTAGATGGTGAGCATAAAAAATTAAAAATTTTTTGCACCTACCCTGAGAAGATAAGTATAATTTTGTGATGAACAGTATCAGTAATTGAGGATCTCAGTGCACAGAGTAATGTGCTGTCACTGGCCTGTGCAAGATTTGCCTCAAGAGACACTTTTTACACTTTAATATTTTTTCATTCTCCTCTCACTTCATACATTCTCCACCCCGCCCTGTGCCCGGTTTCGTCACATGGAAATTTTATTAAGATTCTTTCTGAGCCTTTTGCCATCAGTAGGAGTCTGGCTTTCTTTTTTTCTGAATATTTTATTCAGGCCTCAGGTTCTGTCTGTAGAAGCTCTGGGTAGTTTATTCAAAGACTTCACTTTCATTTGCTATCTTATATTGGATGACAGTTTGGAAAGTGTTTGGTGCTGGCAGTTGGGGTTTGACATTGAGACCTGCTCATCTGGTGTGTAAGCTTTCTAGTCATGTACCAGAACTTGCAATAGTGCTCAGTTTTGAGTGTTTACAAATGTACTTTTTCTTTCCATGGGACCAGTTATGCTACCCTGATGCTTGACAGACTGGATCCTTTATGAAATCCCCCAGTTGGTGAAGCTGGATGATGACACCCCCGAAAGCTGGTCTCAACTCTGTTGTGATTTCAGTTTTGTTTTTTAAAGCAAGGAGAATTAGCAGGGTTTCTCCAGAAAACACTGTTTCTCCAGAGATTCAGGTGTAGTATGAATGATTAGAAAGATTTGGGGTTTTCTAAATATTGCTGTCTGTTTACACTCTTGGCTGCATAAATTCCCTTTTAATTCTGTAGAATCATAAACCTGGTACATTCTCAGATGCTTTAATACTTTTGGAATCTGACACAAATGTACTTTTCAAGTTTTATCCTGAAGTTTCATTAGAAGTTATTTGGATTACTACTAAATAATTTTTGACGGAAGTCCTGAAAAATATTATTCCTGCAATTGTTTGAAGAACTTCTGCTTATTAACAATTGCATGTTTCCTTCTGTATTGTCAGAATCTTTCATTACCTTATTGAGACATTTAAACATGTGCTTTTTTTTTTAGAAGAGATTCATGGGTATTTGATTCTGTATTTTGGTGCCTGCTAAGAAAGGCTGTAGATAACTTTCACATGTGTTAACAGGATGGAGAGATCCTCAAGTCTCATGGCTGTCTCAGTACATTTACAACATGGAATTTTTATAGGTAAGAGCAATATGACCATATGTCATAATGAAGAGCTTTTATTTCTCTGCAAGTTTATCCTGACCTCTCTCTGCCACTTTTAAAAATTATTCATTTTACAGCTTCTGTGCAACAGGTTTAGCTTAGGATAGTTCACAGTGCAGAAGATAAGATTTAGGTGTGTGAGATGTTTTATGTGTATGATGTATAGAAGGCATCCAGGGATCTCCATAGCTTGGGCAGCATCTGCTGACTTTCTAATGCCATAAAAGATGTGAGGTTTGGGAAAGGAAACAAACACAATGGGGATATGGGAAAGGAAATAGATCAAATTAACTTGAAGCCCTATCTCTCTCTCTCTTTCCCATTTCTACTGCTAATAAAAGCAGGGAATACTTTTGTCCCATATATGATGGAGAATGTATACTCAGAAACTGTTCCTTCTGCTCATAGTTCTCATCCCATTTCATACCAGTCCCACCAGGAGCTACCCTGCATGCAAGCACTGAGCTTTTCATTTCCTGCTATAAAACAAAAAATCCATAAAAATTAATTTCATGTTGAGCAAGCCAGCAAGTCAGCAATCTGTTAGTGGTTTTTCCCTCCTGACTAGCTTCCCTGCAGAGTTTGGCCCCTCTTTGCTGGTTTTCTCTGGCTTTTTCCCTAGCAATAGGTAACTGCTCCCTGTCTGCACTGCTGCCAGGAAGCGAACCCCAGCTCAGGGCAGCAGGATGCTGCCCCTTGCATCTCACCAGGGAGTTTCAGCCCTGAAATTGAAATTGTTTTCATCAAACTGGTGTCTACTTGGTAAGTTCATCCTTTTAGACAGAGCAGGATGGGACTGTTGCTCTACATTTTGCTAGTGCCTCAGTGAGGAGCAGCTCTGCTGCAGTGGCTTAACTTTTCAGATCCTGCTTCCTGGGAAGGGACATGAACTCAAAGCCAATAGCCAGGCAAGTATTTACAGGAGCTCAGCTTATTTCTAAAATTTTCCAAGTTCTTTCTGCTCCCTACAAAAAGCATCTCAGAGGCCTCAAGATGGAAATGTTACATTTGACAGCCCATTTCTATTAAAATCAATGCCAAAATTTCCCCTGGCTTCCCCCTACTCCAGGCAGGGCCTGCACTGAGGATTTCAACTGCAGCCTGCTGCACAATGATACATCCAGTACAGCTTTCTACTGCCCAGCTTTGGTATTGAGGAACTGTGTGTGTGCTCATTGCAAAGGACTGACATTTCAAACTATTTAAGAAACTCCAAAAAACCTAGGTTGCTGTCAAAACCTTGTTTTATTTTGATAACATTTGGTTGTCTCATCCCACTTCTAAAAATCAAAACTTTCACTAAATTTCCTCATAAATTCTAGTTTTCAGAAAAATATGTAGTTGATTGGAGATATTGAACATTTCTTTCACTGAAAGAGAAAACTTTGAAGGCAAATTGAGGTGAAAGTAGAGTGGCATGTGCAGAGTGCATGGCCATGCAAGGCAAGAGCTTTTTACCCACTCATTTAATTTGGAGGATTTTAGTCTGCCAGCAAGATCCTACAGAGGTCCATCACAACACATTTCCTCTCTAAAGTGCTCCTCAAAATACCCTTCCTCCAAAAGCAAGGTTAGTCATAAAACAGATTGAGGTTTGTGGATCAGCTTCTGAATAAGGATGAGGTGCTCCTGGTGGGAACTCTTCTGCTGCTCCTTCATCCTCTCAGTATTGCTCTATTTCTGAAAAAGTCTCTCAGCTCCTGACTAACTATACACTTTACCTGTCATACTCTAAAACTATTTTTACTGCAAGGAACAGTGGTAGCCTGTTATGGCCCACACATTTGATGTGGTCAGGATGCATTTAACATTCAGGTTAATGAGAAGGCACACCCAGACATCAAACCTGCACCTGTGATACATCATGAACATGCAGTTGGAAGTAAGAGCTGGGTCCCAACACAGCCCTGTGAAGGTGGCTCAGGCAGCAGCACCCCAGACCCAGAGGAACAGCCCAACCTGGCAGTGCCCTGTAGCTGGACTTCTCCCAGGAGGCAACTCAGAGAAAACAAGCCCTAAAGCATGTTATTCTGTACATTGTGGATCAGCTGGAATAAAAATGCTCAATATAGGGTAGTACAAGAGTGGCCCATCCTATGGGAACCCCTGGTTGAACCCAGTAACAGCAGTGCAGTGACAACACTTAATGGGAAGCCAGTTCAATTAGCACCATGGTAAATGGCAAAAAAGCAGAAAGCTACTCTGCATGGAAGGGAAGGGAGGAGTGAATCAGACTCAGATGATGGTAGTTAACAGTTGGTTGGCAGTGAGACATTTTGTCCGCCCAGCAGTTGAAAGCTCTTTATTACAGAGAACCTCCCAGCAGAGCTTCAGCAACCTGTGTCTCAGAATGTTGGAAGTGAGGAAGCAATGCAGTTATGCAAAATTCACCCTGGAGCTCTGATAGTGATTTTATTAAGAAAACAGTATCCTCAGTCCAAAAAAAAAAAAAAAAACAAAACCAAAAAAACTCTTAAGAGACATGTATGGGAAAATTGTTTATCCTTTGGTAAAACAGATAAAACATAGATTGTGAGTACTAGAATTTTGTTTGCTAAACCAGCATTTTTGGGAGGATCTTCTAAAATGATGCTGAAATTATCCAGGTTTAATTTTATCTTATGTGGCATTCCAAACAGTAAGCTGATCTGTAGAATCAAACTTACCTGTTAAAATAACAGAGCTGCTTTCCCTTCAATTTCAGTAAAAGAAGAATGAGGCCTTGTTCATAACTTCTCAAAATATTTTGAAAAACTTCCAGTTCCGTTTATGAACAGGTAAAGTAGGAATGCTCCTGGGAAAAATGGTTCTGTGCTGTATCCATGGCAAGTTTTGGTAATGGTGTGTTGTCAGACTGTCACTGCAACTGGTTCATCTGCAGTCACACAGCAAGCTGGAAGCAAGGTCCTGCTCTCAGGGAAGAGGACCCTGGGCTGGATTTCCTGCTGAGGCAAACAGAGCAAAATCATACAGGAACCAAGCCCTTCAAGTGAAGAGGATGGGAAGCAAGAGCTGGGATATGAGGAACAGGGATTGTAGGAGCTGGTTGGTCTTTGTTGCAGGATTAATGCCTGTTTTTCCCTTGTGACAGTGAGACACAGGCTGTGTGGCTCCTGTCCTAGCAGGAACAGCAGGCAAACCCCCAGAATAAAGTTAGCACCTGGTAGGTGACACCTGAGCAAGAAAACATGGAGAGGGAAGGTGACCTGCTCTCCGAGACCCTCAATTACGGACCCTAGTGCAGATTTTAAAAATAAATCACAAAAAAAATCAAACTCTTTAAAAAAACCCAAAACCCCGGATGAGCTATGAAAGGGTTAGTCTAAAGGATTAATTTTTGGTTTTTTTGGTTAACTTTACAAATGACCTTGCACAGCCACACTGTATGTAGTGGGCAGCATTCGAGAGAAGTCTGAAAGGTTCACAATGGTGCTGCAGCAACATTAATGAATTATATGAAAATTTGGTTCAGCTAAAAGCAGAGCTAAATGTGACTGTGCTTACAAATGGTTCATGCAGAAACTAATGCAAACAACACCTCTCTACAGAGGCCACACAAACTGTAATAGGAGCAGTGCTGCCAGGAGAAGGAAAAATCTCTGATCTCAGGCAATCACCTAATACCAAGTGACATGTGTTAAGTGAGGAGCCAGACCCTCTGCTGGTGCCAGCCAGCTGTGCAACTGGAGAACTGCCTCTGCCAGCTGCTCTGCTTTGCTGCAGCAATGAGGCTCGTGTCCAGAAGCATTAAACCACACACCACCAGTCCAGTCAGAAAGCATCAGTGAAGTCATGATGAAACATGAATAAGGTTGTGCTGGTTCAGCACAAACCTAGAAATATCTCATTAAGGAATATTTTTGCTTGCCAGTACCACTGCTGAGGCAAAAGTGTTTTATAATGTGGAGAGGAATACCAAGCACAAGGCACATTAGGCTGTGTGTAAAACTTTTGTCTACCACACTATGTTGGCTTTTGTGCATCAGACAACCATGCACAGCATCAGGTAGGCGAGAGTCAGAGCAATGACACACATTAATGAACGTCACTGGCCTCAAGACTGAAAGTAGCCCCACATCCAAGAGTAGGAATGTGCTATTTTGCAACCTCCAGGAAGGCACGATGAGCAGGAGCCTGTAGGACCTAGGGACTTGCAGAGGTCTTCCTCTGAGCAGCTGCACCTAAGCTTTGCTTCAGTGTGAGGTCAGTCATCACACATTTGCCCAGATACTGACTCTTACTATAAATGTGCACATCCATGTGGTGTGTGACTCTGTGTTAGTACACTCTCTCTAAAGAGAAAAATCACTGCAAGGCTTCCTACTGACTTCTTGGCAGTTTGTACACAAGGTAATTTAAAATACCGAGCTTTGGAAAAAATTAGTTTGTAGTTCCTATTGCAGCAGCACTGACCTGTTGTTTCTACCCCTGTTCTTGAGAAACACTTAACAACAAATAAGCAAAACTCCCCCTGGCTGTTTATCCAAATTGTAATCCAAATATTGCCATAATAAATACGAAGCAGAAATTGAATAGGTTTTTCAAAGGAGGACATAGAACAGTGAAAACAAATGCTCCCCACAACTGTTGTCCCATCAAATAATGAAACAAAAGTGAGGGGGAAAGATGCCTCAAAGGCATTTCGGTTTGAATGCATAAGTAATTCTGGACACCAGGAATGGGCTTAGTAATTGCATGCTGTGAGTATGGCATTTCAGTTGAGCAGATGCAGAGGCTGGTGGAGTGGAAATCTGTAAAGCAGCAGCTTGAGTGGTCAGCAGTGGATGTACATTAGGCTCCTGACCCAGTAATTAGCAAGCCAAATTTTCAGAAATGTTGAATGTCTGACAGATCCAGTTGATATATTAGGAGTGCAATGTTCAAATTCAATGCCTTGGAAATATTTTTTATTTAGCCCGGCATTTAGAAATCTAAGCATTTGCATTAGCTTCTAAACCCTCCCTGACTCGCAGGACTTGTGGGCTGATCCCAAAAATACAGCATTGTTGTAAGAGCTGGAAGTAGGGAAGGTGTGCTGAGATATACGAATACCTGCATAGAAATGTGTTTTATTATGAGGACTTCTCATGCTGCTATGCCACATGTCATTCAAGGCTGCTCCAAGGGGCTTTAGCTACTGCTCTTTGTTACCTGCTTCTCACAAGATGCTTTCAGCTTTGTGGTCCACCTCTGGCTCGTACAATGGAGAGAGAGACAGATAAACTATAAATTTAGTAGGCAGAGAGGGCATAGTATAAATGCCCAGGGAAAAAGAAAAAGAAAGAATTAGCTGTGGTCAGTTTTTGACATATTTTTGAAAGAGACTGTTTTTGGGGAAAAGTTGATGTCAAAGATACCTAGCAACACTTTGGCAAAAGACAAAGAGGAGTCAGTGTCCTGTTTGTCATCTTTTTGTCATTTATTTGTCTTTTTGGAATCCAGACAGAAATCTCAAACATGGTGAATATCTAAATGCAACAGAGAAGGCACTGAAAGGAAATACAGAGCCTCATAATTTATCGCAGAATATACTTACTGTATTTTGTCTGGTAAGATCCCTGTGTCAAAGCAGGGCCAGGACTTGGACTCAAGGATGCCTGTGGATCCCTTCCAATATAGTATGTTCTATGATACTATAAAAGCTGCTAAGTATTTCCTAGTATAGCACTCTTGTTGGAATTACTTAATTTGATTGAAGATTATTAGAATTAGGGAGGAAGATTGCAGTTTGGAGCTCTAAAATGTGAGCAAACAGAAAATCTCAGTTGTTTGAAGCCAATATTTTTACCGAGCTTTTAAATTTATATTTTCCTACTTGAATAATAGGAAAAGCCTTGGAAGTTTACAGGCTGTGCCTTGTTGGAAAGTCCCAACTTTCTGTTGAGATGGTTGAGTTGAAAGGTCACAGAGTCCTTGAGCACTTCAAGATCTATTGATGAAAAAGAACAAGGTGTTACTGGGACAGTCTGAGAAGGTGTCTGTCCACCTTAGCTTTTCCTCTTTGTATATAATTAAATTTATAAAGAATTGTAATGCAATTATGAATGGCTCTTGGCTATGTGGCTTGTGGCACTGTTAATCAAATTGGAGGTGCAGAGCACTCAGCTGCAACCCAGGGCAATTTGCAATTTGTCGTTTTGCAAGGCAGGGATTGAAGCAGTTATTGCGTGCCCTCTAATGCGCAATGATGAATGGAATTCTTAATGTCAAGTCAAAACTTTTTGAAAAATAAGTCTTGGTTTTCTGTATCTCGATGACAAGATTTGAAACGGCACATTTTTATCTAAATTCTGCATCATCGCAGGAGAAAAATCAAAGCTGTTGTGCAAGTCTGCCTTTTGAGATTATACCAATCATCAGGAAACAGAAATAAAGGCTCAGTTGCTAACGGAATGTGTACTTGGAGTGAATCGAGATGGGCATGAAAATATCATGGACAAATAGCATTTCTGAGAAACCTACATCTAGTAGCCTTGTTAATGAAGTTTGGAGTCATGGTAACACTTCTCTGCTTCATACAACTTTGCTTGAAGTGGCTTTTCTAACTGCAATGTGCTCAACCTTTTCAGCAAATAGGCATGTAGTAAAGAGCTTTCTTCTGGAAGAATGTAGAAGCAAAGCCAGTGATTTTTACTCCCAAAAATAAACACAGGTGATTTGATTTGTGTCTACTTAACCACTGATAGTAATGTAATTTTACTGCACAAAGGTAGTATGTTTGATGCAATCAGTGTCCTTCTTTATTTTGGCTGAAAGGAAATGGGGGGCAGGGGGAACTTCTGATTTATGGAAGAAATCTACATATGAAGTCCCCACTGATATATATATATGAGAAAAGGAAGGATTAAATGAGGTGTTTATCAGCTTGCAATTCCAATTTTATGGGGCCAAAGGCTTTTTAGTGTTGATGCTGTTATTACTTGTTTTCAGTCATTTTAATTTGTTGTGATTTGGGTTTTTCCCAAACCCCAAAATCAAAACAAAAGGGAGATTCTTTTCCCTTTCCTGGAAAGGAAAGGCTTTGTTATATTAGTCATAGAAACTGGTAACAAAGAAACAAATTAATGTTTTTCTTGGAATGGCTTTGAGTTTCTTTTGTAGAAGAGCTACCTGAGGAAAGCTTCATGTATGCCCCCAAAGACAAACTCCAGATCCACCCTCTGTAGCAGCTTTTGTTTCTCTTTCTTTCTGTCATGGACTGTGGGGGTATGAGCATGACTGGAAAACACAGATCAAAAAAAAGAGAAATCCTTACCTTCATTTCATCTGAGGCAGCAAAGCTTCACCAAAGTGATATTACCTGAAAATGAGAGTGAATTCTCTGATGCCAAACAGAGATGTCAGAACAGAGACACTTGTGATATCAGAGAGATGCTGCCAAAAGAGGGAAAACTTAAATACAGGTATGATTTTTTTTTTTTTTAATGAAAGCTTCAAGAAGTATTTTCTCAACAGGGAGGGAACAGAAAAAGGAGGTCAAGTAACTTCTGCCTAAAGCGTTCAGGGCAACGTAGTGCCTGAAATGGATTAACAGAAAACAAAACCTGTAGACTCAAGGTCTGTTTACTACTAGGACAAGTGGACTCAAGTGCTTATTGTCCTTTAACTGAGAAACTGAAAAGCAGAAGAGGTCTGTTGGAGATGCATGTTTAGCACTACAAATCCCTCTGACCTTTGAAGAGCAGCTTTTCCTACTAACTCCTCAGAGATGCTTTTTCCCTCCCTTTTTGACTCTCTTCTGCTGCTGGAGCTGCTGGAGCAGGAGGCAGAGCTGGGAAGGAGGGAGGGGTGGGGAGAAGGTGTTTCTAAGGCTTTCTTTCACTTCTCATTATTCTGCTCTGCTTTCATTAGCAATAAATTTAATTCATAACTCTAATCAAAGCCTATTTTGCCCATGATAGTATTTGATGAGTAATCTTTCCTGGTCCTTAGCACAAGCCATGAAGCCTTCATTAAATTTTCTTTCTCCTTTTCAGTTGTGGAGAGGAGTGAGAGAGTGGCTTTGGTGGGTGCATGGCCTCTGGCTTTTACAGAGGGTAAAACTTTAGCACATTCTGCCAAGAGAGTGAACTGAGACAGTGCATATGAAATCTCTGTGTTCAGCACACATGCTGGAGCTAGGTTAATTTACCTTACCTGACATAACCTTGTAGCAAACTGGACATAAATAGAGGATTAAACATAGCAGTGGGCAACTAGCTTTTTGTGCACAATTGCAGTAATAATTTAGAGGTATTTCTTTTGATATTTTCTTGTCAGGTTTTTAACATTTGTGAGCCATTTAAAATGAAAAGACATCATGGGGAGTTTGTTACAATCACGTCTCAAGATGCCCTTTAGATTGAGCTCTGCACAAACCTTTTACAGGGAGGAGGTAAATAACATTTTACTGAAAAAGAAAATGGCCACAGTGAAGATCAACACTAAATGACTGCAGGAAGCAATATAACAATCACTTACTTCAAATTCCTTTTGGTGAACACACAGCCCCCAAGCGTGCCATAATTTTGCTTAAAGCACTGGGGTCTGAACTAAAAGAAACCATTTAAGGGAAAAAACCACGAACTGTCAAGTATATTCAAAAATCAGATTATAAAATAAATATATAAATATATACAAATCATTTAACATCTCAGTGTTTTGATACTGTAGGGATGCTCCAAGATGAGGGAGTGACTGGGAAATATTTTTCTAAGCAAACAGACTATGCTGAAAACAATGCCCTGTGAGAGAGCGTCTGGCTGTGGTGTATAGTGGGACTTTTTTTTCTTACAGGCTTTGGTTTTGCTTTTCATTTTGCCATTGGAAGTCTGAAATCCACTCTCAGAACTGCAACTTTAGGTAAGTGAAGAACATTTCAGCCACTAATCTTTAGAAAGTATTACAAGCTCATCTATATACCAAGCTAAGGGAAAATTTTTATTCTTTTTTTTTGTTTGTTTTCTTTTTGGTTTTGTAAAACCTTGTAATAGTGCTAGGAACATGGGAGATAGGTCACCGAAAATGCCAATGACGCTCCCACTAACACCTATTCTGTAATTTTTGTGTGCAGATATGGAAAATTGGTCTGAAGTTTTCCCATTTTTCTAGTTTCCAGACAGAGCCGGGGGGGGGAAGCTTTGCAGTGATGGGAGGAATAAGATAATGAAGTTGAGCAGTTCAGTTCAATCTGATCACTGTTAGTTTTGGAACTTTCAGTGAATCCATTAAATAAACTGCTTGAGACACTGGAAGGAAAATTGTACATCAGCATCTGATTACCAGTGATTTGTGAGGCTTACTCTAAAAAACTATCAATGCTAATAAACAGTGTCCTTTCTGAGGATGGTAGCCATCCTTTTCTATAAATTACTTTACAGCAAGATGTAATTTTTTACATTAAATTGTTTGTACCCAAAAACTGATAAGTAATCTTGAGAGTAAAAAAAGGAGCAGAATTGAAAAAACAGGGTTACAGTTTGTTTGTCAGGTTTGGCAAGCTGTGGAATTCCGATATTGCAGTGGATGTGGAAACAGCAAAGATGACTGAAGTCATTGCAGCAAAAATACACATGGAAGGTTGCAAACGAAACCTGCAAGTGCAGCCCTGAACTAGAACAAGGGTGAGTTTCAGGGAAAAAAGAGAGGGTCAAACCAGAAATGGGGTGGTCTGAAAGTGAAGAGCGCAAGAATGAGGTGGAGGACATACCATAAAAATGAGTGATGTCAAAAGAACAAATTGGTCCAGACACCTCAGGACAACTGGGAGCATGTTACTTGGGCTCCGTCTGTTCCAACATAAAGCAAGAGCTGGAAGATAATGGAAATGCAGATAACAAGTGACATGAAGTCTTCCCCTCCCCTGCTGCCAAGCAGAGCATGATACAGTAGTGGCAGCTGGCATCAGGAGTCAGTGAGAGGAGCATGGACATCTGCAATCACCGGCACCACTGGGCCAGATCCTTCCCCAGGGAGCAGGAACCAGTGGTGGCCAGGGCCAAGGCAACAGGGCAAGAGCTGTAGCAGGTGCCCGAGAGCTACAAGGAGACTTAAAGGCTGCTTTTCTCCATTATGTCCCTCAATTCTATTTCCTCTCCACAAATGAGAATTAATATTTTCCTGGCAGATCCTCCCGAATTCCTTGACTCAACCTGCCAGGCGTCAGAGGGAATTTGTGGCATCATGGAGAAAAGGGGAATTAATCCTGAAATGCATTTCATCACAGGGTACTGGGTTTCTTTTTTTCCCCAGCTGTCACTGGGGATCCATCTCTCCCTAATGCACCCTCTTTAAATCACACAGTTGACTGCATAGTAACAACCAACTTTCTATATTTGTATTAGGGAGTTACAAAATAACACCATGTCTGGAGGATCAGGCAGAGCCCCAGAGCAATTCTGTACAACCAAAGCTGGAGAATTTGCCTTGAGAGCAATGCAATGAATTCAGAGTAAATTATAACTGGTTTCCTTTTGTCAGGTGCTAAACTCTCAGTGATTCCAGCACGCAGTTATTTCATTTGCTTCAAGAAGTCAGACTGCTCCCAGCAGTAACCTGAAACCCAAAATTTTGCTCAATGAAAAATACTTGGGGCTCAGGCAGAATCAGTACAGGTAGATATTGGGTAATTCTGCAATGAATGCTAAGTTCTGATTTTCCAATCTTGGAAATAATACAGCTTTTAAATTTTTTAAGTAACTTTAAGCATGGGTTTGTTCACCTTTGCCAAGGGGGGTGCAATTAAAGTTTCTCTTTAAAAGACTGTTCACTGAAGGTTTGTGTTTCAATGGGTGAGGCCTGATGGGCTTCAATCAACAAAAAGAAGATTCCTGGACTCTGAGAGTTAAACAACTACAGATTGGGAGTAGCCAGAAGATACAGAGGAGGTAAACAGACATTTTGAAACATTACCCCCTTGGTGCAGTCAGAGACACCTGGTCTGGGAAAAGGGTTATAAGAGAACAAAATGAGGGCCAAATTAGCATCAAAGGCAAAAGGATCAATAACCAATAGAAGACCTAATACTAAGAATTGTGTAATGTAGAATCAATGAACAAGAATTTCTTTAGTTTATGTATAAATACGTGAAAAGTCTGGTAAAAAAATATGTGCGATGGAATGATTTCTACTGCACATGCTGGCTGTATCTGATGGAATGATTTCCACTGCAGAGCTGGGCACATGTGGATGGAATGATTCACACTGCACATCCTGTACAGAGTAACACCCTGGCTAGAATCAAGTAATGCCTGATTCTCTGACACTTAGAAGATGGTGCTGGAGAGTTTCTGTTTTTGGAAAGCAAAGGCCATGGCCTTAGGAGTGTTTCCTGATGTCACCTCAGAGTTCAGCTTTGCATGTCTGCTTTCTTTTTGGCTTCAAGGGCCACTACTGGCAAGGCCAGACAGGAGAGGGACAGACAGGGTCTTCTGAAGCATTCCTTCCCTGTTCCTCCATTGTAGTCTGTGTCATATATTTAATCTGTAGGATCCTGACATTTTGGCTGTTTTTTCACTGCCACCCCAGAGAACAGAAGGTCAGACTCATTGTCTTGCTTAAAATCAGTGCCAATGCCTCTTGTGTTAGTTCAAGAGGCAACTGGTCCCCCACCAACTGCAAGCAGCCATAAGTTGACCCTAGGATTTATTTGCATAATGATCTGATCTGTTTTGTGCTGAAAAGTTGGTAGCAGTCTTTTTGGATTATAATGGTCTGTGTGAGCCTTTCTGTGCACCTTATTAACTTTATAAAGGCACGCAGCAGATGATGCTCTTTGTCTGCAGCCTCAAGTTCAACTGGTTTCTTATGACACAAATAGTTTCCTTTTTAACACAACTGGGCATTTTTTGTGGTCTGGGAAGATTTGTGATTAGCATCTATTCGCCGAGCAATCTAATTGGAGAAACAAGTAATTATTTTTCCCAACAGTGGAACAGTGATTTGAGTGTTTTCACAATGTGAGACGTACCTTGATAACCCAATTAGAGAAACACTTGTATTCTAATAATCTACTTTTGTTTTAATATCTGAAGGGAAGGCTGCCTTTTATAAATTATAATTTTCTTAAAGAAATAGCTGCTCCTGTGTGTTTGGCTCAGACACTCCAATTCGCCACGTTTTCTACACTGCAAGCTGCTGGCTTTCTCCTTGTTTCCTGGCTCTTTGGGGATCCACAGCCAACATGTGGGATGCCGCTGGGGCCAGGGCTGCCACCACCAGGCCACTTTTCAGCCCGACATCGTGACCGCTGGCTATGAGCTGTTCAAAGGAGGAATCTGCCATCCTTCCCTTCAGCCGAGCTCCCACCACCCCCTCAGGAGGCTCCCAAGCCTGGATCAGCCGAGCTCCGACCACCCCCTCAGGAAGCTCCCAAGCCTGGA